>BDMV01000004.1:17689373-17837053 GCA_008326285.1 Oryza officinalis
TGAAACTCTTGTCTGTCCATCCACTACTTGCCTTCAGTTTCATTAGGTCCAAGGTAGCTGATAATTTGGTCTGCTTTGCTTTGCATCCGCCGTACAGAGGCGTCTGCGAGTCACTGACCAACCTGCTGAACTTTACGGAATCTCTCTCGTTGTAAGCTGGATCCTCAACGTCACGTAACATGTCTTGCAGCAGATCATGATCAACATCAACCATTTCACCGCCTAGTGGAGAAGGTACAAACATGTCATGCTCATCTTCATCTTCCTGATTTTGCGCACCAGTACTGTTTGCAGCAGCATCACTTCCTGATTCCTGCTCTCCATGCTTAACCCAACATGTGTAGCCCTCCATGAATCCTCGTTGTATCAGATGAGCGTGTACGTCCATTCGGCTATCAAACATATTTTCATTCTTGCAATCTGCACATGGACAACACATGTAATCGCTGTTTCTTCTTTTCCTATCCTCCTCCGCGACGTTAATAAAATTTAATACCCCATTTCTATACTCTTGACTATGACGTTTCACAGATTTCGCATACATCCAACTTCGATCCATCTCTACAGAAATGAAAAAAGAATCAGAGAAACATCTTATAAGATAAATACTGCTAAATTCATAAGAATTGATGAATTTTCTAAATTAATGATTATTATTTGTTATTTACCTTATGACTGTTTTCTTTGGGAAAAAAAAATTTCGCCCCCTCCAACCTCCCACCAGATTTGTGAATAGTGGGATACAGATACTCTGGCGGTTGCGGATATTTATAGTGTGCACTAACTATCGGGCATATCAGGTATCTTTATCGGGCCTAAAAAAAAGCCCGTCACAGAGGAGTGCCATCCGTGACGGGCTTTGTAGATATCTCAAACGGGCATCAAGATGGCGCCCGTCACAGATGATTGTCATCTGTGACGGGCTGCAATTACAGCCCGATGAGATATTTAAGGTTATCTCAATCGGGCCTTAATTCGTGGCCCGTCACAGATGATTGTCATCTGTGACGGGCTCCAACTACGGCCCGATTGAGATATTTAAGGCTATCTCAATCGGGCTCTAGTTTAGGCCCGTCACAGATATGTGTCATCTGTGACGGGCTTCAGTTCTATGCACATTTAACATGTCTCTCCGACCATATCTCAATCGGCCTCTTTTTAGACCCGTTTGAGATGTTTTCTTTGTGACGGACCGCAAAATCCAGTTATATTACAGCCCGTCACAGATGAGAGGATCTGCACTAGTGAATTGTCCCTAAACATACATGTACATGCATGCATTCCAAATTCTGAAAACATATGTTGACATAACACACATGGAACAAATCAATAATTTCATTCTCTGTTCTTTTGATTTACCTATAAGCTGATTATTTTCCCTCTGCATATTCGTTTTGATGAAGCTTTGACGGCACCAACACCAACTTGAGGAAGCTGTGGAAGGCGACCGCTATGGACCAAAATGATGATGCATCCATATTTAATTTTGATCCTAAGTGCATCAAATGGAGCTCATACCTCGTAAACACCGACATCCCAGCTGCTATAAAGTATGCCAACAACCAGAAGGCCAAAGCAGGCAGCGCATAAAACAGATTTAGATGATCGTGTGTAAGGTGTTAATTTCCATGCTGAATATACTGCTGTTGTTATATCAAAATAATGTAATGCTAAGATTGTGATAGCTACATACATAAAGTAGTCGCCATACCGTACCTATCAATTTCTTGCCGATCGATAACTTTGTGATAAATAAATATATTGGTGTTATTGTGTCATTCAGTATACTACAGTTTCAGAGCACATGCATCTTTCCCTATATAATATCTATACTAGCGAAATTGTCCGTGCGTTGCAATAGAAAATTAAAACTACCATAATCATTTAATGATGGGATTCAATATTTGTGGTCTGAAATATTTAAGAAATCATATTTTTCACGTGGACACACATTACCAGATAGATTGGGTGTTTGCTCGTAAATTTAAGTTCAATCGTCATTTTATCATAAAAATAATAAAATCATGATGTTTCTCCTTTTACCCTAAATAGCGAAATACCTCAAAATCATGAAAATATAGAGAATTCAACATGATGTCATAATAGAAATAAAATATGAAGCGTGATATGGAAGTTCAGACAGAAAGAGTTAAAATCATTCAAACAATAAGCCAAACAAGCATAGTCCTCGTACATTGTTTTAGCACAGGCATAGTGCTGTGCGTCTTTGTAATACTTAAAAATCCATAATTAATAGTGCAGTATTTTGTCTCAAGTGCAAATAAGTAGTAAATCAACAAAGGGCATTGCCTGCTTGCGCTGGCAAGATACTCGCATGCAGATGCAGCCTGCCCTGGTGGGTGGCCGCCGCTGCCGTTGTCCTTGGAGGCCATCCTCCCCTACATTGGCCTACCGTGCTCAAGAGTTGATGGACCGACGAAAAATACAGACGGTGTCGGAGAACTCGTGGTGCTTGGTTCCGTGGGTTGCGCATGCCGGAGGATTGGCGAGGCATCGTGCATGACTTGTTTCCTCCATGCGCGAGGGACGAAGGTGTGGACACAGGCTGATGATGCGCCGGTTCATGCAGGAATCGAAGAGCACGCGATGAGAACATTGGCCTGATTCGCACTGGATCGTGTTGATTGGACTCAGGCGGCCGGCGCCACGCGACGCGGATAATGGGCAGGTGGCCACGCGGACGTTGCGACATACCAAAGTCTGCAGACGACGATAGACACAGAGAAAAACATGGAGGCACTTTCGTGCCACAAAAATCAGATGACGAGGACACTGCGCTGCATGCAACACACAAGGTCAGCCGGGACGACGGAATAGAGAGTGAAGGCTGAAAGATATATATGGGTGAGGCAGGACTGGATCGACGCGATCACTGGTGATGGACACGACCCAATCTTTGGCGGCGGACGAAAAAAATTAACATGAAGACGCCCGAGACAGAAACAGACAATGTACAATAAAAAACAATACCAATGTTTTTAATAGGTAAAGACAAAATGAAGATTTATTTATTTTATTTAAGTAAAAATCACAAACTCGACAATAGGGTGACGTACCAAAATTTTAGACGAAAACATCTTCAATTTTTATAATAATAGAGATAAATATCAGAGATCCTTCCAGCATGTATGCAAGGCCTGCAGGCAATTGTTCAAGATTTACTCTAAAGCACTGATTTACCTCAATCATGTGCTACAGTATACTCCATGGAGTCATTCATTACCGTTCTCTCTGTCCCAAAATATAAAGTGCACATGTATTTAGTAAAATAAAAAAAACATTTGTAGTTTTTGGGTAACAATCCAGCCGATAACATGTATGTTTAGGGCCATATAATCTCTCTGTTTTCATAATTCTTAAAGTTTCGGATAAACTTGAGATCAAAATATTAAAACATTAGCATCAATAACTTCAAAAGAATTAGTTCTTCTCGCCTTCCTCCTGTTTCTCCTGGACATCAAAAGGAGCAGCACCACCAAGTAGATCAGCAGGACAGCAGCAGAATTTGCAGCTTCATGTGGCTAGAGCAAGGGCAATGGCCGGCCTAGGGCACGAGCCTTCTCTCTGGATTGATCTGTTTTTCTCCCACAACCTATCCTCTTTCTCTTAGGGACAGCTATATATTATATATAGATACTTGCATAAAAATCCAAGGGTCCAGATTAATTTGATCACCACAATGTCACCAGAACTCCGATTATAACAAAGATATAGTCGCACAACTCAGCGAGCTCTACACACCCACGGTTTTTGATCGCTCATCCAAGCAACGGTTCAAAAAGTCAAAATTTCATACCTCTTTTTAAATTATTTTTTGAAAGAAATACTTAACAACTAAATTACGGGGTATAACAGAGAATGCACCTACAATTTCTAAAAATGAGAATAAATGTAATAACAATAGTGCTACATTCACTCAAGATATGCATAGTTCTAATGTATTGCATATGTCCACTACTCATGCTTGTTTAAAGTAACTATTAGTGGAAACTTTTTGTTGAATTACCTTTGTCACAAGATGATTTGGCTGCGATTACTTGTGATAAAGAAGAGTTGTGCAATGTTTCACTTATATCCACACCTCAACATGTTAGTTCTGTTGTTGAACCACTGAGTGCTGATTTTGAACATGTTATTCAAATTGCTAAAAATGAAGAGCATAGACTTTTATCTGTTTAAATACTTGGGGCCAAATTAATTTAGTGATCCTTGTCCTCTTGTTTAGAGAAGAATTTGTATGGTATATTTGATTTGCCATGTCTTTCTTATGTGATTTTTCATGTTATTGGTAATTATGACATTTTATCAAGATGTCTACTTCACCTTTTGATGTAAAGACTAAGCTAAGGCTGTAAAAGAGGACGGTTTTAAATCAAGAAGGAGAGGATGAAAAGGACATCACTGGCTCAGATACGATCATACTTACGCTCGACATCAATAAGGTAAAGGTGCATATAATCTATGCAGGTTTACTTATTATATTTTTGAACAATCGTTACTGCACTATGAATTTTGTGTGTTCTTAATTTGTAGATGTACTTGCATGGGAGAAGAAAAGAGGAGAGGGCACGAAGTGCTTCGATGATCAATGAAGTTGATTGGGATCAACCAATCTCATTCTCCAATACTGCTTTCATGTCTCCATGTCACTATTGGGCTATAGAAGGCAAGAGATAAAGTTCTGCAAGATTTGAATTTGGATTTGGCCCACCTGACAACATCAACTTTAAACGGACCTAACAGCTGATCCAAAAGGACACTTAGTGCCCATGAATACTTGTTGGAAAGTTTATGAAGTCTACATTTAGATGGTTTTGGTCCCATGTTAGAATTCCTCCCTAGCTATTTAGAATCATCGAAACAAACCACGTACATCATCCAATTTGAGCCAGTTTTGAGTCTGGGTTTTCTAATTGTACTGTGGGTTAAGACTAAGGGGGTGTGCATCCTAGGGCTAACCCTAGATATCCCTAATCATATTTATTCATTAGCCATCATCATTTAGAGTGGTATTTTGCTTAAATTATTATGCCATTATGCAGTGTTTCCACTAGATCAGTTTGTGGAACACCAACTTCATGTGCTAATCATTCATATACAATTTTGATTGTGTTATCCTTATTCTTATGAATTTCTTCAATTGTTTATAGGAATAAAATATTCGTGGTAAGTTCGATTACGTGAGAGCGTGGTCGATAATGACTTGACGTGTGGGTGTAGCGGTTGTGAGATGACGATCAACTGATTGGAAGCATCAAAACATGAACGTCTTCATGTTACCAAATCGAACCTATTAAAAAGATTGAGCACATATCTGCATCACACAGGCTGTTAATTGTCTAAGTTTTCCATGTAAGCAAATCACCTGTTCTACTTCTGGCCCATTTAGTCCAGTCAGTGCAACCTTCCCGGCCCATTATGGCTTTTTGATGCCAGATTGACCATTTAGGCCAATCAGTGCAACCTTCCTGACCCAGTCACTTTTCCTAAGCAAGGAAAAGTCAGATTGACCTATCGCTTGTCTCTAGGGCTGTCAAAAAAAACTCGAGGCTGCTCGAGCTTGGTTCCTACTCGATTCGAGCTTACCTGTTTCTTCAGCTAGAGAGACGATTCCCCTTCTCCTTTTTGTCTGCCTCTTATCATGGTTTCTTGTCCGCTGTCCTGCCAATATACGCCGCTCCACCGAAGACATCACCGGCCACCCCTTCCTCCACAGCTATTCCCAAAATCATCAGCAGTCGCTATCCAGGAGGTGGGCTCAGTGGCGAGCTTGGGCGGTATGCTCTATCTCTCGCTGATGGCGTCAGCCATGTTGCTTGATTATATGAGAGAAAGCAATGACGGGAATCCGCCCCTTTCTTCTCGCTGGTGATGGAGGTGACCTAGCGGCTGCAACGGTTGGGAGGGAGAAAGAGGAGGCGGCAGTAGGGATGGGGACATGGGGTAGGAGGAAATCATGGTTATTAGGAGAAAGCGGTGATGGTGTAGGATGAGAAGAACTGGGAGGTCAAGGGAAGATGGTGGTGCTGCATCTCACCAGATCGGCAAGGGGAGGCGGCTGTGCCTGGTACAACGAGAGGAGGAAGGTGGCAGCAGCCTGGATGGGGCGGAGGCAGGGATGGCACAACGAGGCCGGCCTGCTGTGTGCGAGTTGAGTGTTTCTGTTTTTTTCCTTTCTTTCTTTCTTCTTCCAAGAGCCTTCCCTATACACTTTTCCACATGACGTGGCTCATCCTAGACTCTGCTCCATATCTCTCCCATGTGATGGATCGGAGCTGGAAAGCTCGATATTCTTTTGCTGTTTTTTACTAATCCAATCCAACGACTATCTCCTTTGTTTTTACTCTATCTGATGGTCCAGGTATTTCTACTGCGTGGATCAATGGGGTGGAGTTTGGGATTCACTGTTCACTTATAGATATAAGTAAGCATCGGCTCTTTTGTAGTAAATGCAAAAGGAAATTCTTATTTGTTCGGGAGGGAACAACTATTTCTGGAATTCTTGTTTTTCCAAAGAAAGAAAATATTTTTATATTGGATTTTATTGTAATTGTGTTAATGCTAAAAGGTACAATTTCTTAGTGGATTCAGTTAAGGAAAAAATCCGATTGGTAGATGGAAGTTTATTCAGAAGAGGCTCAGTTCAAGAAGAAATTATGAAGACCACGACATGACAATTTAATTCTATCTATTAATTAGACATGATTTAGTAATTTTCCTTTTATCTTTAGAAAGATTGTCTAGTGTCCGATCAAGACTTGTATCTTTCTTTTTATTTTTAGAAAACTTGTATCGTATCCAATCAGGACTAGTATCAACCCGAGGGTATAAATATGTACACCCAAGAAATTTGTAATCTATCTTCACATATCAATATAATTATCATCTTACCTTCGGTGCATTATCACCCTTTTATTCCAATGAGTTCTTAGTTTCGAGTTGGGCTGCATAAGTTGAGTTCGATCTCCGACGAGAAGTAAGTTCCATCAACTTTACTTATATCGGCGTGGCTGGAACTTTTTGGGTTAAGTCCGATATTTTATCTAGGTCAATGCAAGCGTTCCCTATCTGATATATTGATTCTATCTTTAACTGTATTGTTGTTTAGGGTTGTATCGGCTTAATTAGGACTTTCTCGGTTTGGTCTGATATTAAGTTGATATTACTCTAATCGTATTGCTGTTCTAGATAGACTTCTTATATGCATCACGTTTGTATAGATCTATTAGTTAAGTAGGTTTTTTATTAGCTACAATCTTATATTTTATTGGTTAAGTATGATCTATTAGATTGTTGCTAATAAGTTTAATTCTAACAAACCGATAGGTTTTTATGCAATGTTCATCGGAGTGTTAGCCGATATTATCACTATTTTGGGCATCAGCTATCAAATGTATTATATGTCTAGCCGATATACATTTTAGTTTACTTACATCAGATCGCTGAAATGCTTCAACCATCGGATTTACATATTACACTACATCAATTTTGGCCATTGGTTCATATTATATTATATCGTTGTATCTTATATCGGCTTATATTTAAACTTGTATAATCTTTAGTTAAAATCTATCTTTATCAACTTTAATCTTATACTATTTTGGTTCCGTCCGATTTATCAAGATTGCTTTTGATAAAGAGCAGTTTATTGATGATTATGCATAGTTTACTTTCAGTCGATGAGAACATAAATATCACGGTTTATCTGATTATCTAAATCTACATTGGATCTATAGCCGATTGGTCAAAACTCTATTGACATCGGCTGGCGTTGCTATATCACATTGGCCTATTGACTGATCCGCTCCTTAATCATCGATCTATCTATCTTATTAGTTGCAGCATCAAATAAACTGGCATGTTCTGAACCCGATTGATAGGATTTGTACTGTAGTTAAGCAGATCTTCTAGGCTTTCGTGTGGATGACGAATTTCATGTCAACAGATTGTAATGTTGATTTCCTAGTTTCACATTGTAGCTAGCTTGTTGAATATATATTTTTTACACGTTCTTGGGTGCCATTTGTTTTTTAGGTACAAATTTATCATGGACATGCATAGGTTCGGAGTAGCACCATCATCAAAACACTTCATTACACACCATTAAAATCTAATACTTGTACCTAAGTGTTTAGCTGAAGTCATTTTTGGACTTATTATGAAATTTAAACAATTTGTGGTTATTTATATGATTTCTAAGAAGCCACCTATGATTTGAAGTATGTGGACACTAATGTTCTTAGATTCTCTTATAAACTGCATGTCGTGGATTATAATTACGTAAAAGACTGCCAAAATATTAATAAATTTCGGACTAGGGAGTTTCTTTTGTATGTGGTATATATATCAAATTGAGTACGTGGATACTTGGGGTATCACAAGAACAAAATCCATGCTACTCAGTTGCTCTGTATCCAAGCCCTACAGGCAGAATGTGTGCAAATCTCCACTCTAAGTTGATGATTCAGTTGTGTTAGAACAATATGGGAGAGGTATATGCTTCCTTAGAAATAAATTATTGCAGACATTGTGAATTGCCATTTTTCTCACCATCTTTCTTTTACCAATATGGTTTTCATGTTGATCGTATCAGATCCTATTATACCTATATAGCTTCCGTTTCCCTGTTATGTGTAGTTAACACTATTATTCTCTTCTCTTACGAAGTCACAATATTTTTTATTTTTGTAGCTTTTAGATAATTAATATATGATCTAAATTTGTCCCTTCCTAGACCTATTTTTTTCATAAAAATTAATTTAACTCAAATAGCCCTCACATCATTAATGAATGGTTCAAATTGTCTCCTTTCTCTCATAAACCATATCATCCCAATCATTTCTAACATTTTTATGATTGAAAAAAGATGTAAATTATACAAAGCAAGTCAAGTCGTCTCGCTCGGAGCAAACTCATCTCTTGTATGTATGATAAATATTTTGGGCTGCGTGCTGTACTCCTTGATATAAGGAAGATTTTCCTTCTAAACAAACTAAATAAATAGAGACTAGATTTTAAAAGTTTCCCATGCAACTTTATGATTAGATAATGCTGCCGGCAGCAACAGTAGTGAATTGCCGCAGCTGCACGGCTGTAGCAATCATACCCCATACTGATAGAGGTTGATATTAGAACATTCATAATGTATAATGCCTCATAATAAGTATTAAGATAGGGTTCAGCTGTAATGTATAAAACAATAGAGAGATCTCTATAATATATAGGACAAATTCTAACTTTATAATGAGACCCACACACATGAGTATCAATAGATATTTTTGTCATACTTGTAAAAAAGAACTAATTTTTTATTGAAAGTGTCTGGTCTCAAGGAAAGAGCCTTTCTGTTATGCTTGATGCCTTTCCCTTTTTTGTTATGCTTGATGCTTAAGACTTATGTTTGTAATGTATAAAGGCTTTGCTATAGTGAAAAAATTCTTTGAGTATCTTTTTAATTCCTATACTGCAGATGGTCTTAATGTCCATCCTGTAGAGATGGACCTAAGTACATTATGACGAAGAGTGTATATTGTTAACAATAAACCCACTATTATTTCTTTTCACACGACAAATCATGATATTTTTTTTTATATTTCTCTCCGATGTTCCATTTCAACATTGAGTACATATGTTCTGAACGGACATCCATTTGAAACAAGAGGCATAAAAAGATATTTGATGTCATCTTTTTTCATTCTCGAAGTGAAAACATGGATTAGATTTTTTTTACACTATGCTTGCAAATAATAAAAAATGTGTACGCAATCATGTTTAGCACGACATAATATAATTTGTATTGTGTAGTCAATCCATAAAACTAAAGATTTAGATATATTCCCACATTATACACTCATCGAGAAAACATTTGTTGGGGCGGTCGGTAACCCGTTTACATCGGTATTTTTCAAACTGCTTGCAACCAAGAGCATGTAGGGATCACGTGATTTTCACAGGCACATTCAGCAACTGCTCATGAAAGTTAATTTTTATGGGTGGCTGTCTTAAGGAAACACCTGTGAAAATAAATTTTTAGTTTTGATTCCTATAGCCGTACCCCCCCCCCCCCCCCCAAAAAGTTACAAGTCACATGATGTTAGCTGCAAAATATGCACGGGGTGTGGTATGTAGGATTTGGCTCCAGGTCCTCTTATTCTATGCGCGCGTAGCCTCCATAATATCTCACCTATGAAACAATTGATAACTATGACATGGGTGCTATTCTTTTAGCTTCAGCTCTCTAAATCTTGTAGCACATATTTTATACTCTTATCTCATCAAATGAAAAAAGTAATCAAATACAAAATTGGAGATCATGTCAAACTCTACATCTTTTATATAGAGCATATGTCCATCTGTTGATGCAAAAAACACACACTGGCCTGGGAGATCTGCTTAGCTCCAGTGCAGGTCCAAAGACTTCTTTCGGGTTCTAGGCGTGCCAATTGGTTTGATCCTGCAACCAATAAGAAACAAAGAAAGTGCAGTTAAATCCACCAATGATAGCCGATCGGCTGGTTTACCGATGACATATCATTGAGCATTGAGCCGATGCAAGATGCATTAAATCGGCTATAACAGATAAAGCAAGATAAAGCTAAATCTACTCAATCGGCTGTAAATATCAACAAAATATAATCTAAGTCTCAAAATATATTTAAACTAAGTGATTGGGATAGATCGGACAGGGCGCCGAGACAGTATAAATCACTTATGCCTAAATATATTATGAAGCATAGATTATACAAGTTCATAGCATAGCCGATTAAGCAAATCTAACATGTATCGGCTAGGACTCCGATACTACTTTATACAGAGATATTACCATGAACAAAATATATGAAACAACTTGTCAAACTAATGTTAAGATGATCCTAACCAGATTTGACAACAAGCTCAATATATTTTACTAAGTTAATATCTCGATATAAAGGGCAGGTTTAATATATCAAGATAACAAGATAATTAAACCAGGTAAGATCGGCTGAAACCCCGACGCTATCTCTATTAGCAATCATAGACAGGCTAGAAACTCTGGTTCTAAACATGATTTAGTAGGTCAAACCTAACTGATGCAGCACCAAATATGTAAAGAAACATAATGTCTAGATGATCAAGCCGATGAAAACCTTTTCGAGATGGTAGATATATTGTATAATCTAGATCAATAGCGATATATAACCCTATCGGCTGCTTTTCTGTGAAACAGACATCAACCGATCTAGGTTATATATTGATATCAATTCAGATTATACAATATATATGATAACTCGACGATTCACACAAACAGGATCAGAGTGTCATAAAGATGGAAGCACTAATCCCGAGAGCGCAAGCCGCCATAACAAGCTTTACCTCTTGCTGGAGATCGAAACCGATGCAGCCCAACTCGAAAGCAAGAACTCGTCGAAAACAATGAAAAAGTAAAGGTGGCGATGCGCCGAAGTTGTTGTATTGATCTGTTGTTTTCTTTACACGACACTGGGTTTAATTTATACCCAGAACTCAACAATAAGTCCTTATCGGACACGATTCTTATCTCTATTACAACTCATATTAAAGACAATTCCCTAATACAAACTCTAACCGACAGTATCTATTAGGAAACTAACATTATATCCTAATTAACAGATACAATTCCCTTCTTCGGACCCAATCCGTATGCGGGAACCCTCATGAAGCTCTCCAACCGAACCCGACAAAGACTCTGTTATCCTCTCGTCGGAATCGGCTACATCGGCTATCCTTGTCCGACTCTGTCTTAGCCGATGGTCACAATAGCCGACTCGGTCACCAGCCGATACACACCGTAGCCGATTCGGTCACCAACCGATTCTTGTTCTGTTTTTGTAACCGCCAGCTTCCTCCAAATCCGCTTTGATTCTATCTTCAGATCCAATATTTGATTTACCAAATTTGGTCGTTAACACCATCCTAGCTCATTTGAAAAATTCAAAAAATTGTATTTCAAAATAGATCTAAGAGATTGTAATGAATATTCTGGCCCCTAAACGATCTCAAATGAAATAATGTTCAGCTACAAACTTGTATATCTCATCGAGAGCTATAATACTCATATAAATATTGTCATCATCTGACTTCATATGAAGGAGTTACATTTTTTTCGTATTTTAGAGGTGCACCTATTTTCAAGGGAGGTTCTCTCGAGATAACCGCCCATGAAAATTAATTTTAAAATGTTTTAAGGATAATTCTATAAGAAGTCTGCATGTCAAATCCATTTGAAGGGCGGTTCATTAAGAAGTTCACTTGAAAAGAAAAGAGTTTTTGTATTATGTTTTGAAAATGACTAAATTTAGGAACTATAGAAAAAATATTTTAGGTCCGATTGAGGTGAACCAAAATTTTCTATAATTCTTACCATATTCTCTTTAATATGTCTGGCTCCATGAGATGATATGTTATGCAAATTAGCATTAGTGAATGACCATACTAAAATAAATATTAACTAGGTCTTATTGAAGGAAGTACTGTACGAATCTGAATGAACTTTGGTTGACCTCAATCTGGCATAATATCAATTTTCTAGAATTTTTTGAAGTTTGGACTTTCGAAAGAACTTCTAAATATAGATACAAGACCTTGTATTTACCCTACAATTCCTAAACGGTCTCACATATAAAAACTTTCAACCATAAAATTGTAGATCTCATCAAGCTCTACAATTTTAATGCAAAACATGTCTCCATCTGAGGTTGTTTCAAAAATGCTAAAACAAAATTTCAAAAAATAAATCTGAGAACTTGTAACAAATATTTGTGCCCTTAAACAATCTCAAATGAAAAAACATGCAACAATAAAGTTGTAGATCTCAGAAGAAGTGATTTGCAAGCTGCTCTAACATTTCATCAATGAAGGGCAGTGGGGAATGGTCCTTCTTAGTGGCGGTACATTGTGGGATTAACTTATTTTTAGAGTTTTCAACAACTGTCATACCTCCCTTCTCAGGCACAACTTTGACTGGGCTGACCCACTCACTATATGGAACGGGATAGATTATCCCGGCATAAAGGAGTTTCAAAACCTTTTTTTTTGTGACCTCTATCATGGCATTGTTTAGCCTCCATTGAGGCTCCCTAGACGGCGTGCAAGATAGATCTAGAGGAATATGATGAGTACAAAGGGCCGGACTAATTCCTTTGAGGTCTTGGAGCGAGTGAGTTTAGAGGTCTCATTATTAGAAAGTTTGTCACTTATGATGACGGGCAACTCCGTGTCACCGTGAGGGAAGGCATAGCGAAGGCTCGAAGGTAGAGTTTTAAGCTCAATCAGAGGTCGTGAAGGTGGATCAATTTGGGCAACTCGATCGTCTCTCCAAAATCGTCCTCCTTATCGATGAATGCGTTGGCATCGTCTTCAACAATGGATTCTGGGAGCTCAAAGGGAGAGATAGCCAACACTTCCTCAATTGGCTCAGCTTCGGGGAAAGGTTCTGTCAACGAATTTTTTGATTGCGAGATTTGGATGTAAAATACTTCTCTCCGAGTTTTATGTCGAGGACTCCAGTTAGTGGAATATCTAAGAGAAGTTTTTCTATAGGATGGCCTATGAGGAAGTCAAAGTCGAAGACTTTGAACATGTGGAAGTCCAGGATAGCCTTGACATCATCGTGCCGTATAGGCACTTCACGAAGAATCCCATAACCTTCGATGATAGGATCAGATGGGCTCTGAAAGATTTTGTCTGTGGATGCCAATGGTTCATCCCCTAGGCAAGTTAGTGCAAAGGTTGCAGACACAATATTTGCACCGACAGTGGGATTATATAGAACTTTCACCATGGCATCTCTCACGAGATATTGAGTAGCAAAGGACAGGGAGCTAATCCAAATTGCTTCGAAGGAAAGCTCCACCTTCCTTAACCACTCATCCCTCATGATGGTAGTTAATTCCCTCACCGTCTCTTTGAGGAAATCTTCCTCGAGTGGCTCAGGAGAAGTACACAGGACCGATGGTCTCTTTTGACAAGCATAGCTCGAGATGTTTCCATAATCTTCAAAAAGATCACCCTTGAACTAGAAGGAGAATTCCAAAGGTTGAATTTCTTCTTCCTCCGATTTTCAAGGTTCGGGTGAGGATTCAATGGTCAAATCATGGGATATGGAGTGTGCAAGCTCCGATTCGACGGTTGAGGATTCCTCCTACGTATGCTCGATTTCCTGAATGTTTCGCAACGAACAAAAGAGGCATTCTCCAGGATACGATCCAAGAGTTATCTTCCTTCTAATGTCGTTTTATGTGCGAACGAACCTCCGACGGAAGTATCGACATACATGGCATTCTTCTTGTCTAGACCCAAACAGAAATGTTGTAACAACACATACTCAGGTAAGGACAAGTCTGGACCGGCTTGAGTTAACAAGGAGAACCAAGCCTAGGCTACACCAATGGATTCCTTCTCATTCTGTCAGAAGCGGAGAACCTCCGTACGTACAGAGACTACAGCAGTTAATGGGAAGAAAGCAAGGTAGAACCTGCCTTTAAGTTGCTCCCATTCACCATGCGTCTTTCTCACGGTATGGGTGTACTATTGCTTCGCCCCCTCCGTAAGAGAGAAGGGAAACAATTTTCACTTTAAGGTTTCTGGCGTCATGCCTGTGATTGTCAGACATGAACACAATTGTTCAAACTCATGCAGATGACAATAGGGATTTTCGCTTTGAAGGATTGCTCCCGAACCATGGCTATAAAGCTAGGATGGAGTTCATAGCCAGATAAAATAATGGGTTTTGAGGAAATAGGTGGCTCACAGAACTCGCCCTTTGAAGCAGAGAGATTTTGAATAGATTGATGCTCCATGGTAGGTAAGAAGAGAAAGGAATAAAAGAAAAGAAAATATACAAGGGTGAACCAAGTTCGAAGATGATAAAACAACCGTTCCCCGGCAACGATGCCAGAAATGCTTGTTGGTATTTGATATAGTCACAGATAAATCCACAAGCGCACAAATACCGCTGTAGTACTTTACCTTAGAGTATTCCAAGGACATCGAATCACATGGAATGTGTGTGTATACCTCAAAACAAAATTCAACCGAGAACAACAACTAATGGTAGGCTTAGGCTAGAGAGGATTCCTATGGGCTAATTAACTATACTTAAGTTTAAGATAAAACTCTATCGATTGGTTCGGGCATCGGTTCACCCATGGTCTACAAGGAGACTCTGGCCTATAGCTCCATGATGTACTCGAATTGGAGGGATATAAAGTATGGACATGGCTGTCATCACCTGCTGCTTACATCACTTTTCACGAAGCACACCACAAACGAAGGTAACCATTAACCTAAACATCACGCCTAAGTTATTGATTAGTACTACTCTAGCCTCGTGTAGGAACTTCTTTCTTTATCCAGAGTCCTAGTACTAGAGCACTTAATACAAATACTAAGCGACGAACCCACAACGATGAGAATATTGTTAGTATTATGGATAAGGCATACCCAATAATCTTGGGTTGGGCTCGGCTGGATCCACCATATACCAAGTCTTATACGGAATCATGCCATATATACGGAAGGTGTTCTGGATAAGGAAGGAGAAGCAGAGTTCAAGTTGAAAACTATAAGGACTACTCGAATCGTATCCATATTGTCTCCCTAGTTCTACTTGGACAATGGGACATCTGTGGGTATAAATACAAGACCCTGTAGGAGAAGATGGGAGAGAGCAAGATACACCAATAAACACCAACATGAGGGACAAGGCTAGACAGACCCAATCTGAAGCCATAGAGGCTGACATGAGGGATCTAGAGCTATCCTCCAAATCTCGTCGAGTTTATATTCGAGGAAGAAGACTATCCTGTCGTCGACTACGTGTGAAGATCCATGCCGCCAAGTCGACAACGACTAGATAAGTTATACCAAATATTGTACTTGTGTGATTCTGATGTATAAGAGCAACATCGGCTTTGGCCATCAAGAGTAGAGCTATAACCTGTCAGTCAAGGGGCCGAAACCTGTATAAAAATCTCTGTCTCCCGTATTTTTTACCTCAATCTCATGTATACCATGGTTCCAACGATCCTCATACTCTGTAAATACCGTAGTCGTGATTTATTTACTCTGTCGACAGTGGTGCGCTAGGTAGGGGATTCGGTGCTAAAGGTTTCGACGAGACAGGTTTCAAGAGACGGATTCTTCAATGACAAACTACTCAATGACTTCGGCTTTAGGGAGATATGACCCGACCGAAGTGCGTTCTCCGACGGATCGGGACCCTCATCATCTCAAGCTTCACCGAGTCATCGCCGCTGTGGATTTTTCAACGAGGGATACTTTAACGACTTTGGCCCTAGGAGATCTGACCCAACTAGAGTACGTTCTCGACCGGATCAGAATCATTGTCATCCAACAATTTGATTTATCGAGATCGACCAAGCTACAAGACATCGTCGTCGCGGAGGACATCAGTTCAATATTGACGGCCACGAAGCCCTTGTCCATGCTGACTACTCCTGAACGGACATCGCCGCCAAAAACCCTACTGGCTATTAGTGCTCGAGATCAAGTCACACAATACGGCTTGAGATCGGCTACACCCTGTCCCGTAGATCAACGTACAGATGGAAGACACGACGTGGTAACAAAAGATTCAAACGGTGCAGCATATCGGCTGGTTGAGTCCAAACCGACCACGACATCAATTTCCACTAAGTCAACCATGTCACCATGTGCTCACTATACCTAGATATACTCCTGCACAACGGACAACATGGTCGATCGACATGCCCAGACAGCTACACGTCCGGAGGCAATTCAATGACTACCAGCACACATGGAGTTCAATTCAGGTGATTAGCATGCCTAATCAAGGTATTTAGTAGATTAGTTTTTAAAATTAATCTACTAATTCCGTAGATATATTCGGCATATATCTACACTGGTACGCAATATTTTATATGCAATTTACCGTACCTATTTTTAGATCCATACAATATTATCAGATCCGTAATTTATTATGTTTACCTAGAGCATGCTTTTTATACAATATCTATTGTGCGAATGTCTACTATATTTGGTCGACCCTAGTTTAATACTGGGGCTCGCTCTGTCTCATTTATATAAATCATGCTTATTTACGGTTTATATAATACCTAATATTTAATCTGAATCTGCTCATTATATCTTGATAATACTAGAAGATTTATATGGTTTTTTGAGTACACGCTCGGTATTCTTTGCTATATATCTTGCCTTCTAGAAAATATTTTTCAGGAACAATCAACCACTCGAGTACACCCCATTACCGAGAACGTTCCCAAACAAATGCGGAGTTGTCGAATCGAGCCTACCAACAGAGAATGACGACCTATCTCACATTTAGCGCCGGTCACGTCCGGACTATTTGAGAAAAGGTTGTTACAGACAATCCCCTCGTGAATGTTGTCGGTTTGATCACCTGGCATAACTGTGAATGGATGTCTGATATGCTACTAGTTGGGTATGCGAGTCATGCTGACCAGATGAGATGCACATGTAATAACCAACTCTAGCGCCCCTAAAAGTGGTTGAGGGATGACTATGCCTGGTCCTCGACCAGCGTTGTAGCGATCTCTCATCACCTATCAGAGTTGCTTTCGGGTGGTTGAGAGATAACTACGCCTGGTCCTCGATCAGCGTTGTAGCAATCTCTCACCACCTATCAGGGTTGCCTTAGGGTAGTCGAGAGATGACTATGCCTAGTCCTCAACCAATGTTGTAGAGATCTCTCACCTCCTATCAGTTGCCTTAGGGTGGCCGAGAGATGACTACGCCTGGTCCTCGACCAACGTTGTAGCGTTCTCCCACCACCTATCAGTTGCCTTAGGATGGTCGAGCGATGACTACGCCTGCTCCATGACCAGCGTTGTAGCGATCTGTCACCACCTACTAGAGTTGCCTTCGCGTGGTCGAGAAATGACTACGCATGGTCCTCGACCAGCGTTGTAGGGATCTCTCACCAACTATTAGAGTTGTCTTAGGGTGGTCGAGAGATGGCTACATCTGGTTCTCGACCAACGTTGCTGCGATATCTCATGACCTATCATTTTCCTTTGAGTAGTCGAGAGATGACTACGCCGTGTCCACGCCTAGCATTGTAGCAATCTCCCACCACCTATTAGTTGCCTTAGGGTGGTCGAGAGATGACTACGCCTGGTCATCGACCAGCATTGTAGCGATCTCTCACCACCTATTAGTTGCCTTATGGTGGTCGAGAGATGATTATCCTTAGTCCTCGACCCGTATAGTAGCGATCTCTCACCACCTATCAGTTGCCTTAGGGTGGTCGAGAGATGACTACGCCTAGTCCTCGACTAGCGTTGTAGCGTTCTCCCACCACCTATCAGTTACCTTAGGGTGGCTGAGAGATGACTACGCCTGGTCCTCGACCAGCGTTGTAGCGATCTCTCACCACCTATCAGTTGCCTTAGGGTGGCCGAGAGATGACTATGTCTGGTCCTTGACTAGCATTGTAGCGATCTCCCACCATCTATCAGTTGTCTTCGGGTAGTCGAGAGATGACTACGTTTGGTCCTCGACCAGCATTGTAGCAATCTCTCACCATCTATTAGTTGCCTTCGGGTATACGAGAGATGACTACGCCTGGTCCTCGACTAGCGTTGTAGCAATCTCTCACCACTTATCAGTTGCCTCAAGCTGGTTGAGACATGACTACGCCTGGTCCTCAACCAGCATTGTAGCGATCTCCCACTATCTATCGGTTGCCTTAGGGTGGCCGAGTGATAACTATGCTTGGTCCACGACTAGCGTTGTAGCGATCTCTCACCACCTATCGGTTGCCTTAAGGTGGCCGAGAGATGACTACGCCTCGTCCTCGACCAGCGTTGTAGCAATCTCTCATCACCTATCGGTTGCCTTAGGGTAGTCGAGAGATGAGTACGCCTGCTCCTCGACCAGCGTTGTAGCGGTCTCCCACCATCTATTAGTTTCCTTCAGGTGGTCGAGAGATGACTACGCCTTGTCCTCGACCAGCGTTGTAGCAATCTCCCACCCCATATCATTTGCCTTACGGTGGTCGAGAGATGACTACACCTGGTCCTTGACCAGCGTTGTAGCGATCTCTCACCACCTATCAGTTGCCTTAGCATGGTCAAGAGATGACTACGCCTAGTCCTCAACCAACGTTGTAGCGATCTCCCACCACCTATCAGTTTTATTAGGGTGGTCGAGAGATGACTACGCATGGTTCGTGACCAGTGTTGTAGCGAGATCTCACCACCTATTAGTTTCCTTAGGGTGGTCGAGAGATGACTACGCCTGGTCCTCGACCAGCGTTGTAACAATCACCCAGAAGCTATCAGTTGCCCTAGAGTGGTCGGAAGATGACTACGCCTTGTCCTCGACTAATGTTGTAGTGACATTTCACCACCTATCAGTTGCCTTAGGGTGGTCGAGAGATGACTATGGCTGGTCCTCGACCAGTGTTGTAGCGATCTCCCATCGCCTATCAGTCGCTTTAGGGTCATTGAGAGATGACTATGCCTGGCCCTCGACCAGTGTTGTAGCAATATCTCACCACCTATTAGTTGCCTTAGGGTCCTCGACCAGCGTTGTAGCGATCTCTCACCACCTATCAGTTGCCTTAAGGTGGTCGAGAGATGACTACGCCTGGTCCTCGACCAGCATTGTAGTAATCTCCCACCACCTATCGGTTGCCTTATGGTGGTCGAGAGATGACTACGCCTGGTCTTTTACTAGCGTTGTAGCGATCTCTCACCACCTATCGGTTGTAGAGAGATGAGTACGCCTGGTCCTCGACCAGCGTTATAAACCTGGTTTCCAAGCTAGCACTTATGTGGGGGAAAATGTGACGTAGATTAGTAGATACCAATTTACAAGTCCCTTATAAACTTCATTATACTAGTGATAGTCAGTTTTTATTCATTTTTGCATATTTTTTTCTATTTTTTAATCCTACATCAAGTGAACAGAAAAACCACAAGGGTACTTTTGTCCATCTCCCCCTTATCTTCTCTTTTAGGATTTCTGGAGCTGATCAAGCGGTTAAATCGAACATCAGAAGAAGAATTAGGCCAAAAATTAGGATAGATTCTAGAAAAATAAAACTTTTATAAAAAAAAGCAAATGAAACGCTTTCACAAAAATTGTCGTAAAACTGAGAATGAAGATTTTGTTAGCTAGATCAACACTTTTAGGGCCATCTCTCTTATTGTAGTTGGAGTTTGAAGTTAGCATTTAGGAGTTGAAGCACTATCAAGCATGCCCTTAGAATTAGACAATCAATATACACTAGTATAGAACTGGGCATCCCAATCGGCCCATCTGTGATGGAGGCTAGCGGCTTGTTACAAAGGAACTCATCTTTGTCGGGCCGCAAAAAGCCTTTGATTCGCCGAGTGAGAAAGTATCTTAGTCTATAGGGCTGGGCCCATCACCGATGATGGTCATCGGTGACGGGCTCGGTGTTACGGCCTGACAAAGATCAGTGACGGGATTTGGTTGTGGCCCATTACAGATAACCCATACTATAAATAATCCAAGTCATTCGGACAACAGTTATCCCAACCTGGTGTACTGTTCATACTTCAGGAGGGAGGGCTAGAGGGGCGGATTTTTGCTCTTTATTTGAAAAACAATTACAAAAAGCTCCCAAGGTAACAATAAATTATCACTACAATTTCAATGTAATAACTAGCTACATATACATAAAATTTATTTTTTCACAAATTGCAGATGGATAGAAGATGGATGTATAAAAGTAATCGATCGAGCATAGAGTATAGATGGGGCATTACCGATTTCATCAATGCTGTAGAGCAAGAGAAGAATTGAACAAACAATGAATACACAACTTGTCCATGCGTTGATTGTAGGAATGAACAGATGTTTAACGATAGTGCCAGAATACATACGCATCTGATCTGTCGAGGCTTTATAAAGGGTTACTCATGTTGGACCAAGGATGGAGAATAAGAGGTAGAGAATAGTGTAGATGAAGTGGGCAGTGGTCTGAACGAGGAAAGACATGAAGATGATATATCTGTTGAATCCCCTTAGGGTGGACTCTTCACGCAATGTTGAGGACCTAGCTTACAACGAGAGGGACTATGAGAAGTTTACCCGGCTGGTGAGTGATTCCGAGACATCTCTGTATGTAGGATGTGCAGCAAAGCATACGAAGTTATCTGCGACCTTAGATCTGATGAAGCTTAAGACAAGTAATGGATGAGCAAACAAAAGTTTCACACAACTGCTTGGATTGTTGAAGGACCTGTTTTCGGAGGAGAATACATTGCCCAAGACGACATACGATGCTAAACAAGTGTTGTGCCCGTTGTCGTTGGAGGTCCGAAGGATTCACGCGCGTCTAAACGACTACATACTGTTCTACAAGGAGTATGCCAACCTGGATACATGTCCTGTATGTAATGCTTCTCGATACAAGTAAAAGATCTGTTGTGAAGAAGGGAAAAAGTCGAAGAGGAGTGGTCCCGCTAAGGTTTTGTGGTATCTCCTTATTGCCAATCGTTTCAAACGAATATTTGCCAATCCAAAGAAAGCAGAGTTAGTTCGTTGGCATGCAATAGATCGAAGGGTCGATGGTATGCTAAGACACCCTGCAGATTCGATGCAATGAAGGAATATCGAGGGCCACAAGTTCGCAACTGACCCAAGAAACTTGAAGATTTGTTTGTTGTTGGATGGCATGAATCCATTCGGAGATATGAGTAGTCGTCATAGCACTTGGCTAGTTCTTATCGCAAACTATAACTTAGTACCATGGTTGAGCTTCAAAAGGAAGTACATAATGTTGTGTTTGCTAATCCAAGGGCAGAAACAACCTGGCAATGATATTGATGTGTTCTTAGAGCCTGTTATCAATGTTTGGAAATATTATGGAGAGACGAAGTAGAAACCTGGGATGCATATGGACGAGAGTACTTCAATCTGCATGTTCTATTATTCTGCACCATCAACGACTACCTAGCACTTGGTAATCTATTGGGGTAGACTGTGAAAGGAAAGAAGGCTTGCTCAGACTGTAAGACTAGCACACACAGTTGGTGGCTAAAGCACTCACGAAAGATGATTTACATGGGTCATAGGAGATGGCTCCCTTTACTTCATACGTATAGAAAAATGAAGAAAAGTTTCAGTGGTAAGAGAGAGACCAGGTGTGCGCCAGTAGATTTGACCGGAGATGACGTGTATGAGATGGTGAAGAATGTAACCAATGAGTTTGGAAAGAATAGGAAGAAAGTTGGCAAGATGAAGGAAAAGAGTATGTGAAAGAAAAAGTCTATATTCTGGCGGCTACCATACTGGAAAGATCTTGAGGTACATCATTGCATTGATTTGATGCATGTGGAGAAGAATATCTGTGAGAGTTTAACTGGGTTTCTCCTTAATCCCAGGAAGACAAAGGACGACTTGAATTCACATCGAGATTTGGAGGACATGAATATTCAGAGCGAACTCACTCTAGTGGCTGATCCGGGCATAGGCAAAATATACTTCCCTCTAGCTTGCCACACTTTGTCGAAGGATGAGAAGATTCAAACGTTGTCTTGCTTGAAGGATATTAAAGTTCTCTCTGGATACTCGTCTAGGATCAATAAATTTATTTCGATGGACGACCTGAAACTGATAGGAATGAAGTCCCACAACTACCATATCCTAATCACACAACTCCTACCGGTTGCTATTAGAAATATTTTACAAATCCCGGTCCAAAACACAATTACGAGTCTATGCGCCTTTTTCGATGCCATTTGACACCCTACAAGCAGATATTGTCAAAACGCTCTGTAATCTAGAGCTGTATTTTCCTCCGTCCTTCTTTGATATTATGACTCATTTTCCTGTCCATCTTATGAAGTAAACAAAAGTATGTGGGCCTGCTTTTCTAAGTGAGATGTACCCATTCGAAAGATACATGAGAATTCTGAAGGCATATGTCCGAAACAAAGCAAAACCAAAAGGGAGCATAATAGAAGGTTACACGACTGAGAAGGCTATTAAATTGTGCACAGATTACATGTTTGAGAATGATCTAATCAGTATTCCAAGGGCAAGGCATGCAGGAAGGCTCTCCGGTGTAGTCACGATAGGGAGGAAAAGACATGTCCTAGACCAACTCACATATGCACAAGCACATTTCACTGTCCTTTGACATATGGCCGAAGTTGCGCCCTATATCGAAGAACATTTGTCTAAGCTTCAAACAAAAAACATTGGCCAATCGGATGCCTAGATAAGCAAAGAGCATAACTCTCATTTCAACAATTGGTTCAAGCTCCATATCATATCATCTAGTACTACGATGTGTCTAGTACTACGACAAGAGCACCGTACAAATAGCGGGGTCCGTATTGAGGCATTCCAGGATCAACTTGGTTCTAGTTCATACTACGGCCACATAGACTAGATCTGGAAGCTGGACTATGTCAAATTCAAAGTGCCATTATTTTGATGTCGCTGGGTAGATCTACGTGAAGGAGTGAAGGTCGACAAGCAAGGTTTCACAACGGTTGATCTAGCTAAGGTGGGCTACGTGAATGAGCCATTCGTTCTCGCGAAACAAGTTGTTCAAGTGTTCTACATTAAGGACCCCACGAACAAAAAGCTTCATGTTGTCAGGGAGGGCAAGTGAAAAATAGTTGGGGTCGATGACATCATTGATGAGGACGATTACAACCAACACTTTCATGTGACCCAACACATTGAACAAGATGACCTTACGAGACAACACAGGGCGTACGTACAATTTGATCATGAAGAAGAGATATTTATGTAATATATGCTCCATGAATTATTCCGGGCTAGTCGAAATATATGTAATTCACCTATGTCATACTTTTGTTGTATTGAGGAAATAATATGTGTGATTTTCTTTACCAGTATTGGTGTTTTAGAAAATATTCAGGAATATTTTGTGATTTAGGAATATTTTTGTGATTTAGGAAAATTATCTAGGAATATTTTTGATTTAGAAAGTGTTTAGGAATGTTGTTTATTTTATTTAGGAATATTTTTTATTTTATTTAAGAATAATTTTGATTTTATTTTAAAAAACCTGGTCAAAGGATGGTCAAAGTCATCGGTGATGGGCCGAAAAACTCATCTCAAACGTACCACAGTTGCGGTCCGTCACCGATGACTTTCATCTCAAACGCACCGCAGTTGCGCCCCGTCATCGATGCTTTGTCCATATCTAGGGTAACCACTTCACTTCAACCGTACCACTTCACTTCACTTCACACTTCACACTTTACTTCGCCACCGCCGCCAACGACCCCTTGCACCCCGGCCTCCACCAACACCACCACCGCGCTGATGACCCCGCGGCATCGCCGCCGCCGCCAAGACGACAACAACTCGCGCCCGGCCTTCACCACCACTACCGCCGAGCCGATGACCCCGTAGCGGCCACCACCGCTGCGCGGCCTACACCACCACCATTGCCGAGCCGATGACCCCGCCACCACCACCGCGCCCGGCGCCGAGCCAACGACACCACTACCACACATGCCATCGGTTTGCATTCTAGCCATGACAGTGTTTGCATTTTTGGAGAAATGATGTGATTTAGGTTAATATATATGCTTGAAGAATTTTTTTTGTGATTCAGGAAGATAAAAATGTGGTTTAGGAGAATATATGTGATTTAGGACTAATTATGTGATTTAGGAAAATATATATGCTTGAAGAATATTTTTGTGATTTAGGAAAATAAAAATGTGGTTGCTGAGAAATTATGTGATTTAGGACTAATTATGTGATTTAGGATAATATATATGCTTCAAGAATATTTTTGTAATTTAGGAATATATAAATGTGGTTTAGGAGAACATATGTGATTTAGGACTAATTATGTGATTTAGGATAATATATATGCTTGAAAAATATTTATATGCTTTAGAAAAATAAAAATGTGGTTTAGGAGAACATATTTGTGATTTATGATTATGTATGTGCTTTACGAATATAAATATGCTTTACGAAATTTTATGTAAATGTTTGTTTGTTTATATTTATTCTTTAAATAGCAAAGTATTACCGTTCAACATGTCCGATCAACCCCCATCCCCGTTGGCCACAACCTCAACAACCACCTCTAACCGCAACTCCAGATCATCGAACAAACTTCCTGACATGAAGTTAATCATCACAGAGGTCGATGCAAGGGGAAACCCAGTAGCACCTCGCTCTGTCGTCAAACAGTATAGTAGCTGATGCAGAATTTTGAGAGGAGATTCTTCAGCGTCCTGCACAAAGATATTGACCAAGTGACGGAAGGAGAGAAGGCGGATACCTGAAACAAGTTCATGTAATGCTTTGACTACCCAAAAGATGATGAAGAATTGTTGAAGCATCAGGCCTTCAAAAAAATGGGTACGGCTTGGAAGAATTTTAAGACGACACTCGTTAACGAGTACGTACTCAACCCCTATCGCTCAACACCGTTCCATAAATACCCTTGGATCACCCCGAAAGTATGAGATGAGTTTGTGGCTTTGAAGACACCTCCAGAGTTTCAGGCAACAAGCAAAGCACACAGGCAACTTCAGGCTAGAAATGAACATCCACATCGGCTAGGCACTATTGGGTACAGCGAGAAGAAAGAGGCATGGCAATGGAAGGACGAATCTGCAATACAAGCTAGCACTCCACCCCCATTTGCTGACATTCCAAAAGAGAGGGCAAGGAATTGGGCTAGGGCTCAGTCTGTAAAAACAACAATGGGACCATTACCTTCCCAAACCTAATAGATGGCGAAGTCTATAAGGAAATTGTGAGCTCTCGTCCTAATTTCCTTTCTATTTTGAATATTATCGAGCTTATGCGCGCTCTAACACCTGTACATGTGTTTTGTAGCTTGCTTTAATTGCCCAACGGTCAGAATTCAAAGTCAAGTCGCTAAGGCGTGAGGACGACATCCTCACAAGGGCGCTAGGAAACCCTGAACACGGTGGCCGGACTAGAAGGCCCCTGAAACATGAGGGACACTTCCATAATAGGTTAACATGACCAAGAACCATTCCTAGGGCCACCAAATTATTTCATAGTGGGTTTCTCGGATCTTTTTGACCTCTACAGGCTACGAGCGGTGGACACCGGCTTATTAAAGTGCTACTTATTATAAGCACTAATAACACCAAACTTACGTATTATTAATCCATGTAGAATGCTTCTAATTGACCACACATGTGAATCTTGAAGGATATGTTGGAGGAAGGCACAGAGGAGCAGAAACTAGGTGGGATTCCTAGATCCAAGTCAAGTAAATGAGATGCAACTGCAGTCTTAATTATTTCTATGACAGCTTAAGAGCTCATCAGGACAAAGACTTCATTTTATTATCATACAATCAACAGTGAGTACGCTACGTTACTAATAATTACATGTACTATACATGTGTGGTTTTTAACTTCCACTATATATACCAATGTTGCAGGTTCCATTGGATTCTATTGTTCATAGTGCCAAAATGAAGTAGGGAAGACTTTCTGAACTTCAGAATAAGCGACAAGTACGACTTTACCTGTCTCAAGGAAGCTTTGAATGCGACGTGGGCCAAATATATGCAGAAAGGGGGTAGGCATAGGGATGGTAAACCCAACCTCTATCACCATGACAATTTCAATGCAAACAATAATCCAGCGAAACCTAAGGAGTTCACATATGTCATAACATGAAGGTTCTCACTAGGCTGGTGACCTCCTTGGATTCCGAGGTTTGTGGGTATATAAATTTGGCCAAAATATATTGGATTAAAATTGGTTTGCCTATGATATGTACTAACTTCACGCCTCTCTTTCAGAATGTTATTTCAAATAATCCAGAGCACAACTTCGCAAACATTAGAGAAGAATTGGCTGCCTTCGTCTTACAAGAAGTTGTATCTTCAAATGGCACCTACCATAGTAGATGAATTATCGCACAACAATTATCCATATATGTGTGAAAAAGATAATTAAGTAACATTTTTTTAGTTGAAAAATATTTTTTACTTGCTTATGTTTATTTATGTATGCTTGTTAAAATTTGTAATACTAAGTAATATATCCATCACTTCTTTTAAATTGTAACTTGTTTCACAGGTTGTGATCACTTATTCTCATTTGAAGATGCTTCAACAATTTGGTAAGAAAAAAAGTTACATTTGTGTATGCGACACTTGAAAATTTATTGGGTTGAATGTGAAATATGTATGTGACTATATGAAATGTGAATTATCTGTGATGAATGTTGTGAAATGTGAGATGTGAATGCTGGGATTGATTCTGGGTTGCTGGGGCTGGGATTATTTTGCAGTGGGCATGCCTAGCATTTGCCTAAGGCTATCCAATAAAACAGATTTATTTTTTTGGTGAAAAACCTCATCGGTGTTGGGCCACAAAAAATTACCGTCATCGACCGTATACATCTTTATCGGGTGTTATTACCAATCCGTCACCGATGATCATCTTTGATGGGCTCTAAAATGATTTCGACAAAGATGTAGGCAACATCTTTGTCAAGTGACAATTGAAGCCCATCACCGATGACATATCCGTGATGGGTTCCAAAAGATTCTGTCATAGGGGACAACAACATCTTTATTGGGATGAAGTTGGAGCCCATCATCGATGACTTGTCCGTGACGGGCTGGAAAACCTATCGGTGAAGGGTGGGAGTTGGGGCCCATTAAAGATGTCTACCATCGATGACGGCTGCTTGCCTGACATAAATGAGATTTTACATCACTTACCAATAATCGATGACCAAGCACTTTGTCAACACAGATGAGGGTTCCAGCCTGTTAAGGATGACCGGTTTCGTAGTAGTGATATGCCATGATTTGTGGATGGAAGTAGTACTAGCTCCTTTCTTTATAAAACGAGTGCTGTAAAATCTAGAAATTTAAATCATTAATACATGAAAAAATGGGGATTTAATATGTTTCTGAATATTTTTAGTAATATTTATGAATATAGATAATTAGAAAATGTAATAATGGAACATGTGTAATGGATACTGTTTCGATGTCCTCAGTAGTATACAATGGACGACGACTTCGTTTGTAATATGCATAGGGCTAGATACAGAATCGTACTACAGTAGTGCATATGTAAGCTCGCCATAAGTAGGTAATGCTACTTCGGTTATCAGTTGTAAACCTTGAAATCTTAAATCACTAATTTGTACAAAAAATGTTATGATATAGTATGTGAAAAAGATATTAATAGATTTATCATGAAAGATGTGTTTATATAGTTCGATTTGATATCATTTATAAGCACATAAGTATATATAAATACTGATAATGTAATATGTGTATCGGAGAGATTACGTCGGTAGACAAAACGTCAAAACAAGACATGAACGAGCGAGTAGCATCGTGGTCAGTAGGGATGCAACTGAGATTGGCTAGCTGACGCTGCTACAGAAACACTACTACAAAAATGTACTTTGGTACCGGTTGGAAAACCCTAATAGGTGCCGGTTTTCCAACCGGCACCCAGTAGGTGGCACTAATGAGCGCGCCGGCACCAATGTCATATAAAAAACCGGCACCAATGTGGAATTCACGAGCCAAAAAAAAGGAAGCCACGGCTCGAGCCAATACTTTGAGCCGATACTTCGAGCAACCCCAACCCCAGGTGTTCCTCATATCAATCTTCAACACAACAAATGAACAACCATCTCACATCAACAAATCAACAAGAACAACAAACGATCGACACAGCTCACATCAACAGATCTCATATCAACAAATGAACTCCCACATGAACAACAACAACGCATCTCACATGAACAAGAATAAGAATCAATAATTTCCTAAGATGTACTTGCACCTGGAGCCGCCGCGGGAACTCTCGCCGACGCCACCCTCCCACCGCCGACGCCAGATCCGCCGTGGGAATTAGCACCCACCAATGCCGCTCGCCCGCCGCCGATGCCGCAGATACCGGATTGGCCGCGGGAGACACCGCCGACGCCGGATCCGCCACGGGAACACCCGTCGACGCTGCCCGCCAGCCACCGATACCGCCGACGCCCAATCCGTTGCAGGAGACCCCATCGACGCCGCCCCGCCCACCGTCGACGCTGCCGCCATCGGATTGTCCGCAGGAGAAGCTGCCGTCGGATTCGCCATGGGAGAAGCTGCCGTTGGATTCGCTACGGGAGAAGTCGTCGTCGCCAACGCCGCAAACTCCCACAGCGGAAGAGGTGGGGAGAAGAAGGGGAGGGAGAGGTGAGGCGGCGAGGGAGAGGGAGAGGTGAGTGTGAGCGAGAGAGAGGAGGCGGACGGTGAGAGGAGTGGATTAGGATAGGGGCGAGAGAGAGGAGTGGATAAGGAGGCAGAGATCGGCTCGCTCGGATCGGCTCGGTTTGGGATGGGTGTCGGTTAAAAAAAACCGACACCTATAATATATTATAGGTGTCGGTTTTTTAAGTTAACCGGCACCTATAATATATTATAGGTGTCGATTCTTTTAAAAACCCGGTCCCTATAGTATTGGTACCGGTTTTTCCTAATGAACCGGCACCTATAACTCCTTAAAGGTACCGGTTCATTAAGAAAAACCGGTACCAATACTATATGTACCGGTTTTTTTAATTTTTTCATCATATGGAGATGAAAAATAACCTATAGGTGCCGGTTTAAAATGAACCGGCACCTATAAGGTCATAGGGACGGTCGGTCCCTATGAGGGTTTTTGTAGTAGTGAAAATGATATTAATGCCGGTTTGTATCCATAAATAGACCCATCATAAAATATTCGACACAAAACACCCTCGCCATCAGTACCTGGTCCCGACCACAACACAGATGGAGCCTAGGAGCATCGAGGCAGAATCTGGATATAAACTCGTATGTGTGGTGTATTCTATTAAATTCAGCATTATCTGTGCTGGGTATTCTGTATAGCTGACTGATATGGGCTCATCAGTATCGGTGTGGGCTAAACCTGATACTGATAATACGGATGCAAATTAAAAATTTAAGCTACAAAAAAGTAAAAATTATTTTTGAATGCTCTTATCATCCTTACTTATAGAACACTACATAGACTGGTCTTATAGGTACCGGTTTACGTAAAATCGGTACCTATAAGTCGTTTTTCACCTTTTGACAGGATAAAATAAAGAACCGACACATATAACTACTCATTTGTCACTGCCACAAAAATCTTCATAGGTATCGGCCACATAGGTGTCGGTTTGGCTAGAACCGGTACCTATAAAGCGTTCCCCGCTCATATTTTCATGAACTGACACCTATAAGGTCTTATAGGTACCGGTTCGTTGAGAGAAGTATATTGGTGTCTTTTTAAAAAAACCGGCACCAATGACTTCCCTCCAAACGGTTATCACGTCCGAAAATGTGCCGGCCCTCCTAATAAACCGGCACCTATCGCATAGGTGCCGGTTCGTAATAAGAACCGACACCTATGTCACGCCCAAAAAGGTGTCGCCCTTCTTATAAACCGGTACCTATCACATAGGTGCCGGTTCATAACAAGAACCGACACCTATATAACAAATAGGTGTCGGTTCTATCCCTACCGGTTTTTCATATAACTTTTTCTTAAATCTATTTGGATAAGTGAATTTTTAAAATTTCTAAACTATCTCGGATGGAGACAAAATCTATATAAAAGTTTTAAATCTAGATGGGGTCTACAATTTTGTAGTTGACATGGCTATAAGTTGAGTTCATCTATAGTGTTGAATATGAATTATATGGTTTAGATGGTAGTAGTTTCAAAACAATAGTATTTGCTACCAACATAACAAGTGTTTGTAGGTAAGATGATAAGCAGGCTACGTGGAGAAAAGAGGTCATGGGTTCGAATCCGTGTAATCTTGTGTACACGAAAATGGTGTTAAAATCTTGTGAGTTGTGGGAATTAAAGTCTAATCTATAGATGCCTCATAACACCAATGACACCCTCATATGTGCTGGATAGGTGCACCATTGACTATCCTTACCTATTGTTGTTATTGGTATTTGTTACGATTACAAATAAATCTGTAAGCGCACAGATACCACTGTAGCACTTCACCTCAAAGTATTTCAAGGGTATCAAATCACAGAGAACATGTATGTAGAATCTAAAAAATAGATTCGTATAAGGACAACAATTAAATGAAAGGCTTAGGATAAAGAGAATTTCTATGGGTTAAGGCAAGGTAAACTCTGTCACTTGATTTGGGCACCGGTTTTTCCTCTGGTCTACCAAGTGAATCCGGCCTATAGCTCTATGACGTATCCAGACATGGAGAATTGCAAAGGACAGACAATGCTGTCATCATCTGCCGCCTACCTCTACAACCCGTGCAGCACGTAATAAATAAAGGTAACCTAGACACCACGTCTATGTTATTGATTACTACTCCAGCCTCGTGCAAAAACGTCCTTCTTTATCCAGAGTCTTAGTACTAGAGCACTTATATAAATATTAAGCGATGAACCCGTAATGATGAGAATATATCTTACTTAAATAAGAAAATTAAATACAAAAAAAAATCTCAAATACTTACTTTTATGGTAGAACCATCCGCCAAGGTACAAGAGTGGAGGGAGTGCCGACACCCCGGGCACTCCTCCAAAACTTTCCCTCACTGTCTCCCTATTTTCTAACACTCTACTAGAGAGTAGCCTTGAATGAACTTAAGAGATCTTCACTTGAGTTGTGTTCTTTGAGAGTGAAGTGAGAAGCTCTTTTTATAGTGTTCAATGACTGTTGTGAATGGCGGTTGCTGCGATCGGTTCACCCACAACTGCCATTGCGGGCCAATGGGGATCCTCCACGTAGAAGCTGGTTGCTCATATATTTTGCCAACACTTATGGAAATGGTTTATAATAAACTCCACCAATAGGTTTGGTGTTTCATTTTAATTAATTTTATATAGGAATTGATACGTAAGGATCATCAACACCTATTAGGGAATAAACTCCACCAATAGATTTGGTGTTTCATTTTAATTAATTTTATGTAGGAATTGATGGTCGGATTTGACACGTAAGGATCATCAACACCTATTAGGGTTTCTCTACTAGTGAAAGTCCCAACCACTAGTATCTATTTGTTAAGTAGAATATAATTATTGTCATGGCATGGATTTGAACTCGAGACTTTTTCCTCACATGTACCTATATTTACCAACTCACCTGCACATCAATCCTATTAGCAAATAGATATTTTTCATTTTGAGACTTCCTAATTTGGATTTCAATCATGGATATCAGTATGTAAAAGAATTCAAATGAAAAGGTTATCAACTACAAAATCATAGATCTTGTAGAGAGCTACAATTTTCATATAAACGTTGTCGCAATCCAAATTCGTATAAAAAAGTTAAACTCATATATCCGAAATCAATACTAATATGGTCAAGGTCATCAGTGCTCATATACCCGGCACTGATGACTTCACTCCAATTGGCTTAAACCAGCACTTATAAACCGGTATTGACTGCGCTGAACAATCATTATCTATTGTTAGTACGATCTAATATTGATATCTTCTCATCAGTGCAGGGTATTGCCTCTACGTAGCGTTAGTGTTTTGTGGAGTGGGAAGCTATCATTAGTGTTGGGTTTTGCCGAATCTACAATGATGATGATGATATTGATGTGTTGTTCTGTAGTAGTGGGATTCTTTTTTATGCCAGTTCATAGCAATTATAGTTATTATTTCTTTTAAATTTTAAACTATCATGTGAAAAGTGAACCAGTAAACGGATTTATATTTTCTTTGAAATTTTAAATTCTATTGCATTTTATGCTGAAGAGAGATTGACCACTTATATCTCTGGTTGTCAGCGTCACGCCCATGAAGAGTTACGTACGTCTTTGCTTACATCTCTGATTAATTGGTTCGCGTCTATCAGTACGTCTTTGCTTGGTTACGTGTGCGAGCAGAGTTAATTAGCCGTGTGTGTGAGCAGAGTTAGCCATGTGCGGCTATATAAATATGCAGCTAGCTCGCTCTCCCCTATAGTAAAATAACCTGAGAGAGGGTTACGAGTTGCGAGCTATTGCGCTTGAACACGTACATGGGAAGAGACGCCATGGAGACGGGAAGCATAGCCAAGCGTTTCAGAGAAAGGAGCATACTCATCACCGGCTCTACTGGCTTCCTCGGAAAAAAGTACTCTAGATTTTATCTAATCATAGTTATGCGATGGAATTGTATTTTGGGTCATTTTTTTATTATTGTAATTTTACTTCGGATCATTCATAATCTAACTTTTTATTTTGGATTTTGACCATCCAGACTCTTTTATTTTTTATTCTATATGATGAAGGATTTCATCAGCGTGCTAGAGCTGATGTCCGTTGATGTGTTAAAGAAAGAAGTGATTTTGGATGGTTTAAACTTAAAACAAACGTAAATTTAGCTAGTCCATAGCGAAAATATTAAATTAGGGTGATCCAAAATAAAAAAACAGCAACAGACCTAAAGTATAACTCACTCTAGCTATATACTGCATATATATATACACTATTGAGTCTCAAATGCTCATCTCTAGTTTTGATTGATTTTCCTTTCGCATCATGTCAACTTTAACCGTTTAATTGAGGGAGGTCGTTTGGTTCGCTACTATACAAAATTATTTGTAGTAATTAATAGCAAAACCTAGGCAATATTTGGTAGCACCAAATTTTTTGACAGCTTATGTGTGTCATTGGTATAATTTGGTTTCAACCCAAAATGGCCCTATATTTCTTTCCGCTGATCATATAGCAAGCCATCCCTTGCACAAACTCATATCTTGGGAAAGCCCTATTGGTATCGCTATGGAGTCATACACAATTTGTGCATGACTTTAGTATCTAGGATTTAAATTTTATTTACAAATATCACACATATATGAGCGCTTTCAATAGGATATTTTATGGGGCCAAAAGTTTTCCATTTATCTATGTCCGTGAACTACTAGAAACTAAACTAGGCCTGACATCGCGTGCATGAGTTTGACGTGTGTGCATGTACGTCTAAAAAATAAATTCATATGGTGGGATATAACTTATTAGTTAAACATGGTGTTCTTCTTTTCAGCGTAATTAATGACTAAATTATTAATACAGATTATTTACTCCGTTCTTAAAAGAATGTGTTTTCTAAACAAACTTTCTTCTACTGCATTATTTAGACTATTCTTTCAGTTATTTGTTAAATTTATTCACTAAAATATTTAATTATCTCTATAATTGAGTAGGTAATTTGCAGCAATAACCAACTCAATAGACTAAATAAAACGGGGATGCAGCTCGTCTTTTTTTTTCTTTCGGCTTCACAGAATGCTGCAGCCTTTTTAGATTGCTTTTAAACCTAGACATATTTTTAATGCGTTGTACATTAATATTAGAAAGATTCCGCTTTCAGGAAAAGTACATGTGCTACCTTTTAATATATAGTGAAAAAATGACTGAGATAGACAACTGTAAAAATCTATTTTCGAATATGCCCTCCCTATTATGGTAAAAGTTTTACCACACAGACGGTCCATGAGTATCTGAAAAATGGATTTCTAGTCTTTGGAAATAGCTAGCCACATTTCCAGATACAGTTGTCCCTAAAACAATGTTCTTTAGAAACGGTTATCTTGAAAAGAACCGCCTCAACGTAATATTTTCACAGACGACGATAGGTCAAAGGCTGTTCGCTAAATGCATTAAAAGCTATTTTAGTCACCAGTAAGAATGTTTTTAGTGGTAGGTAGTAATTAAAATTAGTTACTAGTAGGTAGATAAGTGGACACACTTCGAGATCCTATATCGATATTATTTGACGTGGGTTTTTCTTTTTCTCATAAGAAATTGTATCTACCATATACATATATGTTTATATATTTATGTGTGTATATATCGATCGTCGACAATGCAGTGCTGGTGGAGAAGATACTGCGAGTTCAGCCGGAGGTGACGAAGCTCAACCTGCTGGTGCGTGCTCCGGACGCCGCAGCTGCCGAGGAGCGTGTTCTCACTGAGGTACAAACAAACGGACACAGATCTCGCTATATTTTTTGAAATGATTTTGCATGCAAGAATGTGCATCTCTATTCGGCTCCCTGTGTTTTAATTATATTCCAAGTCATTTTGGGTGTGTTAAGTTCATAGAAAAATGTAGCGAACCATTTCGATGGACATATGGGGCTTTGGTGCTTTGGTTTCAAAGGTTTGAAATACATGAATTGACTAAAAAATTTTAATATCTTTTAATATATAGATATATACATCGGTGTAAGAATGTATATGATTCATACCCATACCAAGCAATAAAGCAACTCAAATTCAAACGCTATTTCACTGGCTGTCACATTATCACATTCCTTATATGTTCAAATTTAGTTTAAATTTGTTTGAAGTAGCTAGTAAACAAGTTAATATCTATATCCAAAAATTTTGAAAATAAATTAATACTCATTTTATTGTGAGATGTACTTAATTTGAATCTTGAGGCTTGGACAGCATGCTCAAATTATTTTATCCATCTTTCAATTATAAAACATATATACTATACAAATATATTTAATGGTGGGTTTAATAAAACTAATTTGATTTGATGATGTAAATACTTCTACATTTTTCTATATACTCGCGCGGTCGAATTTAAAATCTGAAGTAGTTTGATTTAGCACAAACTCCAAATTACGTATAATATGGAACGTGGAGTAGAAGCTGGATATGCTGGATATGCTTTCGATGGCTTAATGAAATCCCCATTATTGAAAAGGTTACGAATCTTAAGAGTTATATATAGCCTTTCACCATCGCCATCGCAGAAAAAGATGCTAGTTACCAGTCTATTATAAACAAACAGTGATATCTAGGACTGTCAGTTTAATTCGCATTCCAACCTAAGACAATTTGAACCGGTTTAAGACACGTGTATCAGCCTATCAGGTGGTTTTAACTTCGGTGAAATAATTAAGGGGAATTAATCAAATGGGTTTATTTGTTGCTATAGGTTGTAGGAAAAGGTCTATTTGATGTTCTGCGAAAACAACACGGTGCTGCTTTCCACTCCTTCATCAAGAAAAAAATATTCCCTCTAGTTGGAGATGTCATGCATGAAACTTTGGGCTTGAGAGCTCTGAGATCCTGCGGTTATCCCAGGAGGTCAACATCATTGTCAATGGAGCTGCAACGACCAACTTTATGGAGAGTTATATATATGTTGGCCATGAGAGTTTTTCCCCGAATTTTGTAGAATCTAAATCATTTGTAGTTATTTTGTATTTGGTTCTTTGATAAAAACGATTGGAGTCATAAAATTTCTAATGGATGGCCTGCTGCATGTAGATTTTGTAGGAATGTTAGTGAGAAAATTTTCCTTCGAGACTATCTCTTTTTATCTTATCCCATTCATGCATGTTTTTTTATATGGTTTATTCAAACCACTGTTCCTATATATTTCAAATGTTTCGTGATCATATGTTTTATATTTGTATTCCTATTAAAATTATGTGTTTTTTCTATTCCATCATTTTTCAATCATGTGTTTCAAAGGATCAGCCTTATTGTTACCGGTAAGAGGGTGTTAATTTTGGTTTTAGTATGTATATGATGATAAAATCTTAAAAAAGTGTACATGATATGTTTCGTTTCGCAAGATATGAGAACTCTGAGAAGAGTATAATAATAGGCGTCAACAAATTTTGTATTATAAAAAAGTTCTTCAGTAGTAAATCATTAAACTGATACTAGCTGATAAGCAGAAGAAACCAATTGAAGGCACAACATATTTATATGTTAAAAAGCCATATATATATATATATATATATATATATATATATATATATATGAGGTGTGCGATAACTAAAATACACACGNCCCCACCCCGCACTCCTCCTCCCATCCCGATTTTTCCCACAGCCAATACCCCTTTGTTTCATTCTTTTTGTTATTTTCGTTTTTTCCCTTCCGCACATTGTTCCGCTTGCCCCTCTGCCCCTGCCCTCGTAGACCTATAAGTAAAAAGATTACTCAAGCCATATACCCAGGAGTAAAGAGAATTACTAACAGGGCCTCTCTAGATGGGCATGTAAGTAAACGAATTACTCATGCTTAAGCCCACAAGTAAAAGAATTATTAACATCTTGAATAAGACCATGTAGGAAACCCTTCTAGTAATAGTTATAATTTTACTCCTCGATGGATCATTTATAATACAAATACTTGTACTTCTCTTTATTTTTCACAATTTAATCTCTTTAATAACAGTAAATAGATTACTATTTAGACGGGTGTTTCTCTCGATAATAAATTAGTCCCACTCATGGTCTTTTGTTAGTAAATAAATTACTACACACAAAATATACTCTAATAAGAAAATCACAACGGCACCATCGTTGATGGATATGATAAAGGAAAATCACAACGGCACCAACGTTGATGGATATGATAAAGGAAAATCACAACGGCATCATCGTTGATGGATATGATAAAGGAGATTGATGTCAGGACTAACGCTACGATAGCCATAATATTTTTCTAATAAACTATTCAGATGCGATGACTATTCAGCCAGACTTGCATCTCACCCACTTTTTTCTCGATCGATTTGCTTCCTGCAAAATGAACAAAGCTTTCCGTTTGCTGTAAGAAGCACTGAGCCGTCACTTGCATTTATTCTGCACATGTGAAAAACATTTAGCAATACATCAAAAGCATGCACACAAGTACTATCTGTAGATAAAAAGCAAATGCTAAGATCATTCAAATCTTCAATCGTGGTTCATTCAAGGCTCCAATCAATATATATTATGATGAAAAGATATTGCTTGGACAAAATGACTAAATTAAACAAAGATGCTGAATTTTGGAGAGTTAAAAATTCACATCCAAACATCTATATTTGATAGGATAAGATAGTTTTGATATTTGTAGAGCATGTTACCTGTTCCTGAGTCTATAAACGACTGGATCATCTTAACCTAAAAATGTACTTCCAGATTTCACTAAACATGGACTGTATTGACATAGCAAGTTCAAATGACTGAAATAAGCCAGAACACAAATCAGATATTATTAGCATTCCTGAGGCCAGGGATATAAAGTAAACTTCAGAACCAATTTGAAGATAAGTGTTGTACTGCCTATCTACTTTTTCAGTCTCTCTGACAAGGTCACCCGCAAAAGCTCAGCCCTAATTGCACTCTTGAGAAAAGACCAGGTAACTGAACCTAAAACCAGAAACAACCAAGATTTTTTTTTAAAAGGTCAGAGAGTAAATATGTAGTCACAATAATAATAGTTCAGTTCTTCAGTAATTTATCTCCACAACACTCGGACGACCGTCCCACAACACCAATACCACTTACACTCATTAGGGCATGTTCAATTGCTTAATTATATGCATATCAGCTCCTGTTCCAAGGAATGCTAAAATAAGAATTAATGGCCCAATTATTGATAAATCAAACAACTGGGATCGAAATATTCCCAGATACATGAACAATGGACATATAAATTCACGACTAATAAAAATTTACATGAACAATGGACAGATGAATTCTCGACTAATTATTAAAAAGAAAATTCATAATGGGAAAAAAATGAGGTACTAAATGCATCGTGAAAGAATTTTATAGAAAGAATCAGATCTGCCTGTATTGTTGAGGATGATGACCACTGGCAACCATTAGGGCCTCCAGTTCCTGTTCCAATTTCCTCAACATTGTATAGATGAATTCACAACTAAAAGGAAATTGGGAATCAAGAAGTTTTAATCCTCCACTAATTAAAAAAATATTACCATCATCACATTAATACATTGTAGATTATTTTACTCAAAACCTATATATATTAAGAGAATCCATGGTGTTCCTACATGAAGCAATGAGGATACAATATCCATGCTAGCTAGCCATTCCCTTATGAATACAGTAATTTGGTCCAACTCCAAGCTCTTGACAGGAAACCATTCAAGCTCTGTTCATCAAGAAAATTTACAGCACTAAAAAATGCTAGAATCCGATCCAAAAGACCAAAAATTGGTATTTATCAGTTACAGCTATTATTAGCCTCGATCTGAACAAAACAAAAAAAATCAGAACACTAGAAAAGATCGATCCAACTAAAAAAAATCCCATCCCAAGAAGTCAAGATGAAAATGACGATGCAAAATCCCATCACCAAGCTTGCTGAATTGGATGCCATCCTCCCTAAGCCTGCATTCCTGACCTCCATCCCCACCACAGATCCGCCGCCTCGGCTGTTGGGAGAGCTGCGCCAGATTTAGGGGCCAGTGGAGGTGCAGGGCATGAGCAGCACCTCGCAAGCACCGCGCCTCTCCACGGCAGCCCTCGCTGTTATGGGTGCACCACCTCGCCGGATCAGGGCAACACTTCCTTCATCGACAATGTGGCCACCCCTGCTCGCCATGCTGGAGCCAACCGCCCTCCGTCTCCGTAGGTCAGGGAAGAAAAGGTTGGGGAGGCGCGGCCTTCCTCCCTGATGCTGCTGCCTCCATGCCGCCTCGCCCCGTTGTGGATTGCAGGGAGGGCACAGAAGGCCGCCATGTTCTCGGCAGTTGGCGGCCGGCGCACCCCGCTTTTTCTCTCGGCATCGCTCGCAACCTCCTTTCAAGATCCAAAAAAATTGGAGAAATTATGGAGAAAATAAAAAATGGATGATTACGGGGGAGGGGATACTGGGTGTATGGGGTCAGGTGGGGGTATGGTGGGAGGAGAGGGGTTGGGATGGTGGGGAGGGGGAGGGGTGGGGGTTGTGTTTTAATACGAATAGATGGATAGTTGTGACATTTATCTAAAATGACATGTTTGCAATGACATAGATCCAATTAACTCTAATTATAATTAGCATTATCGATAATTGGTGGTTTCATTAGCCACTTTTATATATATATATATATATATATATGACATTTATCTAAAATGACATGTTTGCAATGACATAGATCCAATTAACTCTAATTATAATTAGCATTATCGACAATTGGTGGTTTCATTAGCCACTTTTATATATATATATATATATATATAAAAGTGGCTAATGAAACCACCAATTGTCGATAATTAGCATTATAATTAGAGTTAATTGGATCTATGTCATTGCAAACATGTCATTTTAGATAAATGTCACAACTATTCATCTATTCGTATTCATGCCATTCAAATTCGTACAAAACTTTATTCGTCACTACCGTCACGTTTTCTATCACATCCTTTTCTTTCCTCCTTCCTCCTTTTCTTTTCTTTTTCTCCCCATCCACACAACTGCCATCCACGCTGGCGGGGTCAGGCCTCATGCAGTGCCGGCGGAGGCGAAGGCGAAGGACCTATGGAGGGAGGCCCAGAGCACGGAGGCGCGACCGCTGTTCGCGCCCGCGAAGGCGGGCCTCCCTGCGTCACCCACCGCCAGAGTCGTCAGGCATGTGCGGAGCGGAGGGGAAATCGTGCGGGGAGGAAAGAGGAGAGGAAACCAAGAAGGGGACAAAAGGGAGGGGGTAAAGGCGGTGGTGGTGACCCCGCCGCCGCCGCCACCACCGTAGCCAATGGCTTCGCTGAGGCACGCCCTCCTCGCTAGCTGTTGCATTTAAAACAAGGTGAAAAGAGATGGGGAAGAAAGAAGAGGAAGGATGGAGATAAAAGATGGAACTGACATGTGGGTCCCATATCTAGGAAAATTTGGGTCTATATGATGACGAAAAACGTGGCGACGATGGCATGTTTCTAATTTTGTGCGATTTTGAATTGCATTGATACAAATAGATGAATTGTAATACTATTTATCTGAATCGGCATATTTGCAATGGCATGGATCCAATTAACCCATATAATTATCTCCCACTAGTGAAGCAACTTCGCTTTCAACTATTACGAGAAGTGGAAAATAACAACACTATTATATATTGGGCCAAATTAAGTATATGTCATTCTCATTGGGTCACCTATGCAGGTATGATGTTGCTTTGGCAACAAACACTGAAGGAGTCGTGCATTTGTGTCACTTTGCCAAGCAGTGTGATACCTCAAGATGCTCCTTCATGTTTCCACCGGTAAGCTTACATAATATTCATAATACAGATCACTTAGCTCAATCTGAACCATAGCATCTCTGAAGTTTGTTTGATTTGCTGGAGGCCATGGCTCTAATTTATCGCAATATTTTGCTAGAACCATCATTTGAGTTCATAGACTTCCAACCATCATTTTAGCCCAATCTAATTCAACTGACGTCGAAGGAACTACATTGATTAATTAACTCCAAATAATTATTTGATAGCAGTGCATATTGGCCTTTGACAGTTACTAATGATGAGCCGAATACACTGACAAATAAAAGAGAAAAACATAAATCACTTTAGCTAAAAATACTTTATGCTTCACTATAAAAACGATTTTCCCAAATACTCAGGATTGATTTTTTCAGGCTGACTAAAAAATTCTTGCTTGTAAAAATAACTAGAGGTCCAGTAGGTCTAGCCTCGCCTTATAGGTAGGACTAGAGCAAGACGGCCTAAAAAATACCGTTATTTTTACAAACCTCTTTACACCCCGTATTATAAAAATTAATTTTCACAAGCAGAGTATAAAATAAGGAGATCCGCTTGTAAAATTTGGGAGCGCTATTAAAATCAGCGTAGCCGAGTGCCACAACGCGTAAGTCACCCTCCCTCTCAACTCTCTATCAGCTCCCTCTCTCACCCTCCATTACTCTACCCAAGGGGCAAAGGGGCGGCAGCAGCTCCTCCACTCCACTCCCCTTCCCCCCTCTTCCATATCTGACTCCTTCCTCCTGTCTCAGCAGCGGTGACAGCTAGCTCCACCAATTCTGGCGAGGAGAGGAGAAGNNNGGGGGTTGATCACGCCAGGCTAGCTGGGCCATCGGCAATGGCGACGAGCATATCTGTAGGCTCAGCAACAAGAGTTGCAAGGACGAGAGCTGCAGCTCTTCGGCCCATGAGCACCACTATGGCCCATTCTAGATTCCTCCTTGTTATGCAGATTTGGATTTCAATTGGAGTTTTGTGATGGGTGTAAATTGTGATGCTATGTGGATTTGAGAACATCCGCCTGCAAAACTCGATTTTTTAAGGTGGCCAGCTGCCCGCTTATGGAAATATAATACATGTTTTTGACAGGCCTTAAGTCGTAGGCGGTACGACCGACCATGAGGCAAAACCTGTTTTGGTCGCCTGCGAAAATGGTTTTCGTAGCAGTAAGTTTTCGCTGTAGGCCAAAACGGTTACCGATTAATAAGATCGTGATACCTACTCCCTCCGTTCTGAAATATAAGTATTTATAGGTTCTTTAGCAATAACTAAGGTAGTGGGGAAATTTCTCTTTTAGTAACTTCAATGTTTAAAGTTTGAATTTTGAATTGCTTAGATTTGTTTCCCAAGCATCTCATCATTAGCTGAAAATGTATAGATTTCCCTCCATTGGAATCAGTGACAAAGATAATTATATCGTGGTATAAATTTTGAATCATAGAAATGGTTATATTTTTTAACGAAGTAATCTTTATTGATGCTTGATGATGCACTATTGTGTTGTCTGGTGCAGGCCTCTCTACCAACTTAGGGCTCCTTTGGAACAGAAATCGAGAAACACATGAATAGGAAAAGAGAGAATTTATTTTATGGCCCTGAGTTTACTCTAGCTCAACGATTTATGATCGACTTTGTCTTCCTCTATGATATGTCATCAATTTTGTCAATTTTTTTTACAATATGTCATTGGGGTTACTTTTAAAAAAGCCTAAAATACCCTTCAAGCCATACAAGGATTATCGATTGATTGACTCATTATAAGTTTCGAAAACATAAGAAAGTTTTGGTGTAGCCTTTTTATACTATATAAAGTTTATTATGTGTATATTTTAAGATATTCTTTAATTTTTTGAAAAAAATATTGTTATGCGGCATATGAAAGATGAATCACATACACAAAACATAGCTAAATTAGAAAAAAAAATTTTGTGTAGCATATAAAAGATAATTTACATAAAAGAACTCATCGGTAGAGTATTCTATTAGCATATGAACCATAAATTATATTTTTTTAAAAATTAATACATGAAAATTGAAAATCTTAAAATTTACACACGCTTCATATTACGTAAGGAGACTATGTAAAAAAAATTATATTTTTCCAATACTGGATAGTAGTAGGTAAATCAGTTGTCAACACTATATGTTTTCAAGGGCATTTTAGGCATTTTTAGAAGAGTATCCACCCCCAATGACATATTATAGAAAAACATCAATAAAGTCGATGGCATATTACAGAGAGAGACAAAGTTGATGGTAAATCGTTGAATTGAAGTAACTCAGGAGCATAAATAGATTCTCTCATGGAAAAAACATAGGAATAGGAAGTCATGACATATACAATCCACATGAATTGAAAACATACAAATTTTTTTGTTTGGCTACTTCATAGGAAATTCATTGAAATTTAGAGGGAAAATATCAGTAAGAGTTAAGAGGAAAGATGAATAGACATGGAGCATTGGACTTATCGAAGGAAATCAAAACCATGAGTTAAGCTCATGTTTGAATTAATCCTCCAAAAAGTAAAGGAAAGTAAGGATTCCTGTGGAAATTTTCTAGCCAAATCCTTCGAACCAAAAGCCTCCATAGAAAAGACTTCTATTGTATTTAAATTTTACAAATTTTCTACGAAAATATTTTGTTCCAAAGCAGATCTTACAGTATGTCGCCTATCACCACAACGCATCCCGCGCAAGTGCTGCCTGTCCCACCTACTTGTGTCCTGCCTGTGTCCCAGCTGCTTGTCCTACGCACCTACTCTGCCAGCCACCACATGTCTCCTCAGCATTGACTCCAAAGCTTTTCCCTGCATAACTTGGCCTTAATTTGCTTCAATTCGCAAGTAGATAGAAAGAACCAACTACTTATGGAATGCATGATTCCAATTTGTGTTGAATAAACCATATTCTATAGAAAAACTAAGTTAGTGGCCGTGGAAAAAAATTTAGTCAATCCAATCATCAAAATTAAATTTTGAATTCCTCAGATTCTGTTGCCAAAATATTTCTCTAAACGGTACTACTACAAAAATGATTGTTCTTAATGAGAATCCTCATAGGTTATAGACGAACCATGACTACTCTCATCAGCAAAAATCACTCCCCTAGCAGGCGGTTCAGGGCTGCATGCGCAAATAGATTTTTCGCACACGAGCAACATGAAGAGCACGTGGGCCCCACACTTTTTCCCACACCATTTTTTTCTCCCCTTCCTCTTTCTCTCCACCACACCTTTTTCTCTTTCACTTCTCACGCCATAACTCTCTCGCTCCATTCCTTTTCCACTCCCTCTCCTCATCTCTTCTCCTTCCCTCTCCTCTCGCTCCCTTGTCTTCTCCAGCACTCGAGGAGGAGGCGGCGGGGGGCTTGAGCGGTAGCAACGCCAGTGCACGCGATGACAATGACGACGCGGCGGTGACGGCAACGATAGTGATGGCGGGCCTCGAGGCGGCGGATCCGGCGCCGCCGCCATTGGGAGGGTCGGATCTACCGCCTCGGCCCTAGGAGGGCAACGATGATGGGGGGCAGCAACGGTGGAGCTCGAGGGCGGCAGATCTAGCCCCACCGCCATCGGGAGGGGCGGATCCGCCATCCTCGGCCCTGAAAGGGGCGACGACGGCGGTCTCAAGTTCGGTGGATGCCGCCGTCCTCGGGAGTGGCGGATCCACTGTCCTCGTCCCCTGGAGGGTCGACGACAATGATGGCCGTCGAGCTCGAACGATTCGGCACTACCATCCTCAGGAGGGGTGGATCCATCGCCTTTGGTTCCGAGAGCCGAGGGGCGACGATGATGGCGGGCGGCGGAACCAACGCTGTGGTCCTCGAGAGGGGCAACGGCAAGCTCTAGGGGGATGGGAAGCTAAGGTTTTGCCCGAATTTGATTTTTTGGATTTATTTTTGTCCAAAAATATGTTTGCTGTGGGCTGGATTAAGCGCCCACATGTTAAAATCTGATACCTGCATGCAAAAATCCTTTTTTTAGACACCTGTGTGCATGCGGGCCATCCACTTGCTTACGAAAATTGATTTTGATCACATGAAAAAAATCGTTTACGTAGTATTGCGGGAAAAGTAATATTTTTTGATGCTGGATGATGCACTGTTTGTGTTGCATGAAGCATCCCGTGCCAGTGCTGCCTATACCCTCGCCACTAGTTGTGCCTGCATCTCCAACACAACCTTGTGCCTTCCTTCGACCCTTGGCCGGCTGGTCGCCCGGGTGATCTGGACGGATCGTCTTGGCCGCTACTTCCTTTGATTCCCACTTTGATTTTTGTTGTAATCAATTTTCGTAGGTTTAACTAAATTTATAGAAAATTTTAGCAACAACTATTATACGAAATTAGTTTTATTAAATATACATTGATTATATTTTGATTATATAATTTTTTGTTAAAAATATTGTAATATTTTTCTACAAATTTAATCAAACTTGACTAAGAAAAATTCAAAGCGACTTATAATATAAAATAAAGAGAGTACATGTTTTTTATATTTTAGCAAATATATCTAGGCAAGTTTTCCTGATATGTAATTTGCTTTTCTTGGACTGTGTTGGTTCAATCATACATGCGGTAAAAAAGTTACTGCACTTCCGTGACAAAAAATATCTAATCACTCGGCATATGGAGTACTGGAGCAAATGTAGATCACTCCTACAAATAATCTGAACTGAGATAAAAATTTTACTTTTAATTTGTGGTGACAGTTTACTTTTTTAAGGAGAGTAATTAACTTTTCTACTCTAAAATTCTGCATGGGATGTGGAGAACGGGAAGGGAAAGTAGTTTTTTTTTACTCGTGAACGGGAATAGAAAGGGAAACCGGACAGTAACTTGTTTTTGTTTCTTTTACTATATCAGCGGTAGGATAATAACCCAAAGGGAAGTAATATTTTTTGTCGGGTTGTCTAGTTTCTAAAATTTGATAAATCTTATACATATCAAGATTAGATTTGCCGTTTGCCGTTGAGTTCGTGGTCTCAACGGCAGGGGTACCGTACGACCGCACATGGTGCCCCACAATAGTGACAGCTAGCGGACGTAGTACTGTACAGGAGTAGTGACTTCGCATCGCTTCTACTACACACTTCTGGATAACCGATATTTGCTTGATCGGCAAAAATAGCAAATATCTCAGATGTTTAACGAACCGATGCTAAAGAAGATCTTTAACACTGGTTAAATACCCAACAACATATTGCTATCTTTAGTATCGGTTGGTGTTACCAACCGGTACTAAAGATGTCTCCAGGGTTAGTTTAAAAATAAAGTATCTCTATCCAAGTCAGATGTGTGAAGTTGGTGGGATGCTTATACAAGTGAGGGTTGAGGTGAGAGATCAACTGGTGCTAAAGATCAAGAACTTTAGTCTCGGTTTTCTAGTCTCGGTTGCTACAACCGATATTAAAGGGGTTATGAACTGGTAGTAAAAATCGGTTGCACACTAGTGACATGCAACCAGCTATGTCGAGAATATAAAACTTATGTACGTGCGCTAAAATTTGCAATCTTATGATTTAATATGTGAAAACGATATTAATAGAATGATCATGAAATATGTTTTTACGTAGTTATATTCACTATGTCAGATTAGCTCATTTGTGAATGATCAAGGTATCCCGTCATGGATGACATCATCTCTGGTGGGCTAAACTAAAGCTCATTGTAGAAGAGGCTCAAGGAGATGATCCGTTACAGGTAGAACTCATCTATGATGGGCCTATATCATTACAGGTAGAACTTATCTATGATGGGCCTATATCAGGACACGACACATGACATCTCTAAGAGGCTCACATATAACCCCGTCAAAGATAACCGTCTACCTGTGACGGGTGTTAAGTTTGCAACCCGTCAAAGATGAGATATCTTATCTCAAACGAGTTAATAGCTTATACCCCGTAAGAAATGACTAAAAAAAGGAAAATTCCCCCAACCCTCACCCTCGCACCCCCTCTCCTTCCCTTCTTCGCTCTCTCTTCTTTCTTCCTCCTCTCATCACTCTCTCCTTCACATCTCCAACCGACCGCTGACCACAGGATCCAGCAGCCGCCATCTTCTCTGTTCCCCGACTGTCGACCGCCGCCTTCTCCCACACCTCCCGAACATCGGCCGCTGGATCTAGCCTACGAGATGTGGATCCAGCCACCGCTGGTCGCCTCCTCCGCCACCCGACCGCTGGCTACTGTAGCTGACCTTCGTGACACGGATCTAGCCATCGATGTCTCCTCCGTTCATTGACCATTGGCCACAGCCACCTCCCCCACCTCTCGACCATTGGCTGCCAGATCTGGCCTCCGGGACATGGATTCGGCTGCCGTGGCCTCTCCCCCGACCGCTGGCCACCACCTCCTTCGCCACCCGACTGCCGGCTGCCGGACCCGATGTCACGCCCGAAAATTCACTACCAGAATTTCTGAAACTGAATGTGTATTAAATCCCCTGTCCAGGACCAGCCAGGGTACACAAACGACAAAGTTGACATACAGTTCCACGTCTTACAAACAGAGTAAAAGTCTAACAGAAAAGCAGCGGGAAAAACGAAAAGACAAACTAAACTAGAACGGGACTCTTGCAGCGGGCTGGCACCATTCCACAAGCATCCTCGACGGCGGACGAAGCCTACCCCTCAGAAAAACCTCCATCAGACGCATACTCCTCTTCTGGTGTGGGGAAAAATTAAGCAAGACTGAGTACTACCCACTGTACTCAACAAGTCATACCGGAAAAGGGAGGTATGATGCAGGGTATTCCAAAGGCAGGCAAGGGTTTATTTGCATAAAATAAGCATTTAAAAAAAACAGTAGTTGAAAGCAGTAGAAAACATTGAATTAATTGATCAATATTAACCATCATTGTCCAACGCTACACCACGTTGCGACAGGCCCAAACCATCCACCTGAACTAAACCAGTTCCAGTAATTCAAGTTATTATGAGAGTGGGACTAATCATGGAGAATCTGGTTGATCGCCCATAACCGCGGGCACGGCTATTCGAATAGTTCTATTCTGATCAGAGGTGTACATCTGTACCCACAAGACACAGCCCCACGACACGTTTCCCCGTGCCGGTATACCACCACGGTACCCCGGGAAGGGACTGTGATAGGACCCTTCGCATAACCCCCTTTAACCAATCGTACCACCTCGGGTTTCACCCCCACCCCTCAAAAGGCAGTGGACAGCCCCCCCTCGTGCCTTGGTGAATCTGGCAGCCGCATAGACCGTCGCAGGGCCCATCCAAACTCCATCACGCTCACCCTAGCCAGTGTACGTCAGCTAGAGGAAAGCTACACTACAAGTCCAGCCGTTGCCCACGCTGGCTTGTGGTACGCACGGTATTTCTTCCAGGGTTTCCCACGAACCGGTCCTTAATTGTCATGGGTGCTTTCATCAAAACCATGCACCCACAGCCCACCATTAGCATATTTTAATTAAATATTATTACCATGGTGGCTCCTAAACCAAAGTGTCACCATAGAGACTACATTAATTAATTATTTAAGGTGATCCCCTTTAGTGAGCTAAATTATCTAAGCATGGCAAAGCATTCCTAAACCAGCGAATAATTAATTAATTACCCAAGCTATCAAAGGTACATGGTAATCAATATAATTGGCTGAGTACAATAGGTAATAACCCACATAAAATGACATTACGAAATAATGCATCATTTACAGAAAAATAAGGTATTTGTAAATTTGGGCACAATATGATCAATGCGAAGCATGACTTGGCTTGCCTTGCCTTGCTCCGAGCGGCGGCGGCGGAGCGAGGACGCGCACGGCGGCGGCCGAGCGAAGAGAAAAAAGAGAGAGGGAAGCGGCGGCTCACCGGAGGGGAAAACGACGATGGCGGCGGCGGCGCTAGGGTTGGCGAGAGGCGGCGGCGATTGGGGAAAAGAGGAGAGGGGAGCGCGGCGAAGGGTATTTAAAGCGGATCCGGGGCTAAGGCGCGCGCGTGGGCTCCGGATTTCTCGCTGGAGTTCGGTGCGGGAGAGGAGAGAGGGTGCGAGATTCGGCTGCGAATCTCGCCCTCTACGGCGCGGGAGAGGGGATGCAGAGTGGGGGAGCGGGGGCGCGTGGCGTGCGGGCGACGCGGGAGGGGGTGTGGGCGGCGGTTGCGGGCGCAGGGCGTGCGGGGAAGGCGGGCGGGCACGCGGGGGCGACGTGCGGCCGGCCACGGGGAAGATGGGCGGGCACCGACCCCACCTGTCGGCGGCCCCGGAGAGGAGGGGGAGGGAGAATGGACTTCAGTGGGCGAGCGCGACGCTCGCGGGCCACGGCCTACGGCCGGCCCGCGAGGGAATAGGAGGCGCGCGCGGCGCGGCTGGGCTAGACTGGGCCGACGGCCCGAAAGGAAGAAGAAGAGGAAAAAGAAAAAGAAAAAGAAAAGAAAATTTCCTGGGATTAATTAAATTCTGAATTTGATTTTAATTGATTTAAAATTATTTCTAGGGCTCTGAAAATTGCACTAAAAATCCTGTTAATGTATTTTGACATAGGGAACTCAAGAAAAATTCCACCATGCCTTTTCCATTTCATTAATGAATTAATTAATAGGATTTTTCTCCAGATTAATTAAACAATTTCTCAGATAAATTATTAAATTCGATTTTTATGATTTGGGAGAACTTCCGGGTGTGACAAACCTACCCCCCCTTAAACAGAATCTCGACCCCGAGATTCGAAGGTGCTGGCGAAGAGATGCGGATGGGCGGCCTTCAATTCATCTTCTCTTTCCCATGTGGCTTCTTCCTCAGAGTGATGGCTCCACTGAACTCTGCAGAACCTGGTAACTTTGTTTCTGGTTCTCCTCTCGCTGGTTTCAAGAATTCGGATTGGCTTCTCCACATAAGTCAGGTCCTTTTGAATCTCGATCTGATCCGGGCTAGCCTGCTCTTCCGGTACTCTCAAACATTTCTTCAATTGCGAGACATGAAACACATCGTGAATACCCGCCATGTTGGGTGGAAGCTCAAGCTGGTAGGCAACTTCTCCTCGACGTTCGCGGATTCTGTATGGTCCCACAAAGCGTGGTGCCAATTTTCCTTTAGTTTGAAAACGGTGTGCTCCCCGAAGCGGTGTGACGCGAAGATACACGTAGTCCCCTGCTTCAAAAACTAACTCCCTTCGACGATTGTCGGCATAGCTTTTCTGTCGAGACTGCGCAATTCTCAACCTTTCTCTGACGGTTCTGACCTTTTCTTCTGCGTCACTCAAGACTTCAGTCCCAAACAGCTGTCGTTCTCCAGTCTGATCCCAAAAGAGCGGGGTGCGACACTTCCTGCCATACAACACCTCAAATGGAGCCATCTGCAAGCTGGCTTGGTAGCTATTGTTATAGGAGAACTCGGCATATGGTAAACTCTTGTCCCATGCTCCTCCAAAATCGAGCGCGCAGGCTCTCAGCATATCCTCCAGTATCTGGTTTACTCGCTCAGTCTGGCCATCGGTTTGCGGATGGTAAGCCGTGCTGAAATTCAAACGTGTACCCAATTCTTCTTGTAACTTCTGCCAGAACTTTGAGGTGAATTGGCTTCCTCGATCCGATACGATCTTCTTAAGCACTCCGTGCAAACACATGATTCTTGCGAGGTAGAGTTCTGCTAGCTTCTTTCTGGAATAGGTAATATGCACAGGAATGAAATGAGCCACCTTCGTGAGTCGATCCACAATGACCCAGATAGAATCATGTCCAGACGACGTTCTTGGCAAACCTGTGATGAAATCCATTACAATTTCTTCCCATTTCCATTCTGGAATTTGGAGAGGCTGTAACAGTCCTGCAGGCCTTTGATGTTCTGCCTTGACTCGCTGACACACGTCACAGAGTGCGACAAATTCAGCTATTTCTCTTCTCATGCTAACCCACCAAAATTTTTCTTTAAGATCCTGGTACATCTTGGTACTCCCAGGGTGGATTGAATACTGAGTTTGATGGGCTTCCGTGAGTATTAACTCCTTTAACTCTTTGTCTTCTAGGACGCACAATATTTCTCTCATCCATATTGTGCCATGCTCATCTTCGGAAAAATCTCGGGCCTTTCTGACCCTCATGTTTTTCTTGAGCTCTGCTATCTTCGGATCTTTAGCTTGAGCTGCTCGGACTTGCTCCACGAGCGTTGGTCGTGCTTCTAGAGCGGACGCGAACCCATGTTCAACAATACCGAGGTTCAGCCGTTCAAAGTCTTGTTGCAACTGGCTGCTCATCTCTTCCATACTGGTGGAATTACAGTAACTCTTCCGGCTTAAAGCATCTGCCACTAGATTCGCTTTTCCGGGATGGTAGTGGATTCCCAGATCATAGTCTTTAATCAATTCCAGCCATCTTCGCTGACGGAGATTTAAGTCCGGTTGGGTGAAGATATACTTCAAACTCTTGCGATCCGTATACACCTCGCAACGGTTCCCAATAAGGTAATGCCTCTAGATCTTTAGGGCATGTACCACTGCTGCTAATTCCAGATCATGAGTGGGGTAATTATTCTCATGTGGACGCAACTGCCGTGAGGCATACGCGACCACTTTGCCTTCCTGCATCAGAACACATCCCAGCCCTTGGCGAGACGCGTCGCAATAAACCTGAAAATCTTTCGTCTGGTCTGGCAGAATTAAGACTGGTGCCGTTACCAACTTCTTCTTAAGTTCCTCAAAACTTTTGTTGCATTCTGCGGACCACTTGAATTTCTCATCCTTTTTCAGGAACTGTGTCATTGGCTTGGCAATCTTGGAGAAGTTCTCAATGAACCGACGGTAGTATCCCGCGAGTCCCAGAAAACTCCTAATCTGCGAAACCGTGCGCGAAGGCTTCCACTTGGTAACCGACTCCACATTTGACGGGTCCACTGCCACTCCTTGAGCTGTGATGATGTGGCCTAGGAACTGTACCTCCTTGAGCCAAAAGTCGCACTTGCTAAACTTGGCATACAACTGATGCTCCTTCAATTTCTCGAGCGCTAAGCGAAGATGCTGCTCGTGTTCCTCCTTAGACTTAGAGTAGATGAGTATGTCATCGATAAAGACCACAACAAACTTGTCCAAGAATTCCATAAACACCTTGTTCATCAGGTTCATGAAGAACGCTGGTGCGTTAGTGAGTCCAAAGGACATAACTGTGCACTCGAACAATCCATACCGAGTGACAAAGGCAGTCTTTGGAATGTCCTCTTCTCGGATCCTCAACTGATGGTAGCCTGATCGCAGGTCTATCTTGGAGAACACTGTTGCTCCTTTCAGTTGATCGAACAAATCATCAATCCTGGGCAACGGGTATTTGTTCTTAATAGTGACATCATTAAGTGCGCGGTAATCGACGCACATCCTCTTGGTCTTGTCCTTCTTCTCCACAAAAATTACCGGAGAACCCTAAGGTGACGTGCTCGGGCGAATGTTTCCCTTCGGTAGCTGCTTGTCAACTTGCTTCTTTACTTCTGCCAACTTGTTGGCTCCCATCCTGTAAGGTCTGTTGTGTATCGGGGCGGTTCCCGGTACTAGGTCGATTCGGAACTCAATTTCTCTTTTAGGTGGCATCGTTGTTAGATCGTCCGGGAAGACTTCAGGATACTCGTTGACGATTGGGATATCCTCCAACTTATTAGGGGTTTTCACCACTTCTCTGGTCTGCTCCTCGGTAGCAACCTGATTCAAACTTGTCATGGACTTCTGTGGCGCCGGAGATCGGAAAGTAACGCTTTCTCCCTTGTCATTGGTTAAAGTAACGGTGCGTCTTGCGTAATTGATTACTCCCTTGTGCCTCGTCAACCAATCCATCCCAAGAATGACATCTAGGTCTTTAGATTCGAGAAGGATAAGGTTGGCTAGAAATTGTGATCTTTTGATTTCTATCACCACAGAGGGGCTATAACTGACAGAGGTGGAACTATTTCCCGGGGTGTAGACCCGCATTGGTATTTTAAGTTCCTGTTTTCTTAGACCATGCTTCCCCACAAAATTCTTGGAAATAAACGAATGCATTGCACCAGAATCAAATAAAACTGTAGCTGGGACTGAGTTGACACAAAACATACCCAGTACAACTTCTGGTGCTGCCAGCACCTCTTCTGCCGATGCATGGTTGATGCGAGCCCGAAGAATCCTAGGCCCAGCACGTCTCGGCTTCGGGCACTTGTCGGCGAAGTGCCCCGGTTCACCATAGTTGAAGCAAGCTCCTGGCTTCACTCCAGTGTCCCTCTTGGGCTGAGCTGGCTGGGCTGATGGGGTTGGTGCAGTTGGCGTGCGTGGAGCTGGACGGTTGTGCTGCCCACCTTGGTTGTTGTTGTCTCCATTGTAACCAGCACGGAAGTTACCAGAGTGGTAAGGGTGATGCTGGCGAACAATCAAGGTGGAAGGTCCACCCTGCTGTCCCGGAGTGAAACGGGGCTTTTGGCTGTTGCCCTGGTGCGCCCTGAATTGAGCTGCTTTTCTTTTTCTATCCATCTTGTTGCGTTGATCCTCCTAACGGATCGCCTTGTCGACCAGCTTTTCAAAGTCAGCATAATCACCCGAGATTAGCTGGTTGGTCAACTCATCGTCCAGGCCGAAAAGAAACTTTTCCTGCCTTTCTGCATTGGTGCGCACGTCCTCCGGGGCGTAACGCGCGAGACGGTTGAACTCGTGGAGATACTCTGTCACTGTCCGGTTACCTTGATGGAGTGATCTGAATTCCCTCTTCTTCTGGGCCACTATGCTGTCAGGAATTTGGGCTTTCCGGAAACTGCGACAAAACTCGACCCAAGTAACCTCTGTCCCGGGTGGACGGGTGACCAAATAATTGTCCCACCAAGCTGAAGCAGGACCCTGCAACTGGTGGGTGGCAAAGGCGACCTTCTCTTGGTCGTTGCATTGTAGAAGGTTGAGTTTCTTTTCAATGGCATGGAGCCAGTCATTCGCCTCCATGGGGTTGGTGGTGCTTGAGAAGGTGGGCGGTCGCACGCGAAGAAACTCCGGCAGCTTCGACTGGGGTGGTGGAGGAGGAGCATTTTGCTGGTGGTGCTGCTGTTGCTGCTGTTGCATGTGATGCATCATCTGCTGGTGCTGCTGCTGCATCTGCTGCATCATGGCAGTCATCATTTGTGTTTGGGCTGCCAGCACTTGCGCGATCGTCGGGTTTTCCGGTGGTGGTGGGGGAGCATTGCCGGTTGAACCGTTACCATGAGCTCCTCCTGCGAGCTCCTCGCTACTGCTGGTATTGCTGCTGGTTCTGATGTTCACCATCTGGAGTAGGCCGAGCTAGAGTAGAAGAGAAGGAAAACAGACTGCTTAGGGACTAAACTTTAATATATATTAATTTAACTGTAATTGTTTTGATCTATTTTAAAACACTCCAAAACAGCAAGCAAAATCCTTAATAGGATAGCCATACCATAGGCACATGGTATCGACCATCGGCTAACCCCAAGCAACAAACCTAACACACAGCATCTAACAAGAAATCAAACTAAGAAAACGGAAAACTAAGGGTAGCAAGCCTAATGCTCAGAACGGCTTCTGAGGTCGGTGGAGTCGTAACCAGGCTCCTGCTCATCTACAGAGGACAAAGGAACGGGACTCAATGCATGCTCAAATCCAATTTTTTTTTAAAAAAACAATTTTTAAAGCACTCAGGTAACAAAAGAAAATTTTTGATGCAAGGAACACATTTTTTTTTCAAAAATCCCAAAGACCACAGATCCCGAATTTTTCCCAAAACAATTTCAAATTAAGGGAAAATGCACATGAAAAAGTTTTAGAGGGCTCTTAGGGTTTCTAGTTGGCTTGTCCTACAGTCAAGGTCGGCTCTGATAAAAACTTGTCACGCCCGAAAATTCACTACCAGAATTTCCGAAACTGAATGTGTATTAAATCCCCTGTCCAGGACCAGCCAGGGTACACAAACGACAAAGTTGACATACAGTTCCACGTCTTACAAACAGAGTAAAAGTCTTACAGAAAAGCAGCGGGAAAAACGAAAAGACAAACTAAACTAGAACGGGACTCTTGCAGCGGGCTGGCACCATTCCACAATCATCCTCGACGGCGGACGAAGCCTACCCCTCAGAAAAACCTCCATCAGACGCATACTCCTCTTCTGGTGTGGGGAAAAATTAAGCAAGACTGAGTACTACCCACTGTACTCAACAAGTCATATCGGAAAAGGGAGGTATGATGCAGGGTATTCCAAAGGCAGGCAAGGGTTTATTTGCATAAAATAAGCATTTAAAAAAAACAGTAGTTGAAAGCAGTAGAAAACATTGAATTAATTGATCAATATTAACCATCACTGTCCAACGCTACACCACGTTGCGACAGGCCCAAACCATCCACCTGAACTAAACCAGTTCCAGTAATTCAAGTTATTATGAGAGTGGGACTAATCATGGAGAATCTGGTTGATCGCCCATAACCGCGGGCACGGCTATTCGAATAGTTCTATTCTGATCAGAGGTGTACATCTGTACCCACAAGACACAGCCCCACGACACGTTTCCCCGTGCCGGTATACCACCACGGTACCCCGGGAAGGGACTGTGATAGGACCCTTCGCATAACCCCCTTTAACCAATCGTACCACCTCGGGTTTCACCCCCACCCCTCAAAAGGCAGTGGACAGCCCCCCCTCGTGCCTTGGTGAATCTGGCAGCCGCATAGACCGTCGCAGGGCCCATCCAAACTCCATCACGCTCACCCTAGCCAGTGTACGTCAGCTAGAGGAAAGCTACACTACAAGTCCAGCCGTTGCCCACGCTGGCTTGTGGTACGCACGGTATTTCTTCCAGGGTTTCCCACGAACCGGTCCTTAATTGCCATGGGTGCTTTCATCAAAACCATTCACCCACAGCCCACCATTAGCATATTTTAATTAAATATTATTACCATGGTGGCTCCTAAACCAAAGTGTCACCATAGAGACTACATTAATTAATTATTTAAGGTGATCCCCTTTAGTGAGCTAAATTATCTAAGCATGGCAAAGCATTCCTAAACCAGCGAATAATTAATTAATTACCCAAGCTATCAAAGGTACATGGTAATCAATATAATTGGCTGAGTACAATAGGTAATAACCCACATAAAATGACATTACGAAATAATGCATCATTTACAGAAAAATAAGGTATTTGTAAATTTGGGCACAATATGATCAATGCGAAGCATGACTTGCCTTGCTCTTGAGTTGAAACAACTTCTGCGACGATCTAGAAATAAATGGGAGTGTCGGAATTACCGGAATCTACGCGACAGACAAAGCAAACAACAATACATGCTATAAGTCTACTGAAACAAAGCACAAAACCATTTTTAATGGATTCTTTGCATTTTTATGAATTTAATGAAATTTGAATTGATTTAAACGGAGCTTGGATGAATTAGTTATGAATTTTTGAAGTTATCTGTGTTTTTACTAAAACAGAAAAACCCTAAATGATTTATTGCGCAATTAATCCCAGGGCTGGCGTCAGCGGCTAGGGCTGACGTCAGCGGCGGCGGTGGTCGGTCCACCGTGGACTCGGTCCACGGGACCACGACACCGCGACGTACCATGTGGCGCACGCGTGGCGCCGACACGGCGGCCACGCGGGACGGGAGGCGAACGGCCGGGATCGGCCCGAGTGGCCGATCCAACGGCCTACACGTGCGGGCGCTGGGGCGGCACGGCCCGAGCTCGGCCGGCCACCCATGGCGCGTGGCGGCGGCGCAGCCGGAGCCAGCGGCCGAAGACGGCGAGCGGTTGCGCGGGAGCGGCGGCGGGCGAACGAGGGTGCGCACGGCGGGTGGCCGAGCAGCGGCGGCGGAGCGAGGACGCGCACGGCGGCGGCCGAGCGAAGAGAAGAAAGAGAGAGGGAAGCGGCGGCTCACCGAAGCGGAAAACGACGATGGCGGCGGCGGCGCTAGGGTTGGCGAGAGGTGGCGGCGATTCGGGAAAAGAGGAGAGGGGAGCGCGGCGAAGGGTATTTAAAGGGGATCCGGGGCTAAGGCGCGTGCGTGGGCTCCGGATTTCTCGTCGTAGTTCGGTGCGGGAGAGGGGATGCGGAGTAGGGCAGTGGGGGCGCGTGGCGTGCGGGCGACGCGGGAGGGGGTACGGGCGGCGGTTGCGGGCGCGGGGCGCGCGGGGAAGGCGGGCGGTGTGGGCGCGCGGGGGCGACGGGCGGCCGGCCGCGAGGATGACGGGCGGGCACCGACCCCACCTGTCGGTGGCCCTGGAGAGGAGGGGGAGGGAGAATGGACTTCGGCGGGCGAGCGCGACGCTCGCGGGCCGCGGCCTACGGTCGGCCCGCGAGGGAAGAGGAGGCGCGCGCGGCGCGGCTGGGCTGCACTGGGCCGACGGCCCGAAAGAAAAAGAAAAAGAAAAGAAAATTTCCTGGGATTAATTAAATTCCGAGTTTGATTTTAATTGATTTAAAATTATTTCTAGGGCTCTAAAAATTCCACTAAAAATCATGTTAATGTATTTTGACATAGGGAACTCAAGAAAAATTCCACCATGCCTTTTCCATTGCATTAATGCATTAATTAATTGGATTTTTCTCCAGATTAATTAAACAATTTCTCAGATAAATTATTAAATTCGATTTTTACGATTTGGGAGAACTTCAGGGTGTGACACCCGGCCTCCACGTGGTTGGGGGACGCGGATCCGGCAACTGTCACCTCCATCCCCCAACGGCTATCGTCTGTGGCCTCTCCCCTGACCACCGGCGTCCGTCACCATCTCCTTCACCCACGAGCACTAGCCATGCGCCTTCTCAAGTGCGGATCCAACCTCCCCAAAGAGGATTCGGTTGTCTCCTCCAGTGCGGATCCGACGGCCACCGCCTCTATCCCCCAACCGCCGGCATTCGTGGCTTCTCCCTCAACTGCCAACGTCCTCTGCCGTCTCCTTCAACCACGAGCGCCATCACCATTTCCTCGTCTCCTCCATCCCCAAGGCGCCGATAGCCGCCTCCAACGAGAGCATGGATCCAACCTCTCCGACTCTTGTAGGTTGTGCTTGATTTTTCTTATCTTGCAAATGTCCACTACCAAATTTCAGATTGAGCCATATTCTTTGTTGCTTGTGTGGATGTGTAGTTTGTTAAGATGGAGATCATTATTTGTGTGATGTATATTTTTACTCAAGTTTGAGATGTGCTTCACGTGTAGTTATTTCTTTGATGTTATGAGATGTATCAATAAAATACAAAGTTGTTGTGTCTTACATCTTGAGATGTATCTTGCATCTTTTACTTCATGTTGTAAGCTAGGGCCGAGGGCTTTTGATTTTTTTCATGATTTTTCACTCTTGTGACAGGTGGTGAATTAAACATATCAAAGGTGTCTATCACCTCTGAGAAAGAGCCATCCATCAAAGGTGACTCTCACCTATGACGGGATATTTTTATGTGGTTCGTCAGATGTCATCATTGACGGGCTTCCACCCGTTAGAAATGAAGTGTAGTAATCACTGACCACTAATCGTTGACGAGAGCTAAATCCGTCAGAGGTGATGATATGGGCCCATCAGTAATGATAGAATCCAGTGCAGTGATCTAACGTCATTGTAAACATATGAGTATATATAAATACTAGTAATAACGGAATATATGTCAATAAAACAAAACTTCAAAACAAGAAATGAATGGAGTGAGCGAGTAGCATATGCACGGTTGGCTGCCTGTCACCACCCGTGCAGCATGGAGTGTGTTGTCCGTTCGGATCCATTTATGTCTGTGGTTTGTAGCGTACGGAAATTGTTAACTTGTGCTTTTTCGATTTTTCTGTACACGTTTTTTTAGTTATTAATCGCTACAATTTTTTTAAAAAAAAACAAGTCTAATGTGAAAGTTATTTTAAAAAACCATACTAATTTATTTTAAAAAAATTTAACTAATATTTGATTAATCATGTGTTAACAAGTCCGTGTGAGTTCCAGAGACCCTCCTATCGAACCACCTACCCTAAAATTTGCTTGGTCACGTATAGTCGTATAGGGGTGTGTGTGTGAGCAGAGTTAGTTAGCGGCCTATAAATAAGGACGCTTCTTTGCCTCTACACAGGAGACAAACAACCGATAGAGAGGTTGCGAGCTCAAGGAAGATCGAGACGCCATGGCGACAGGAGGTATAGCAGAGCGCTTCAGAGACAAGACTATACTCATCACCGGCTCTACTGGCTTCCTGGGAAAAAGTACTCTCTACTCTAGCTAGATTATATATATAATTATCTTAAGCGCATATGCATGCAATTGAATATATATATATATATATATATATATATATATATATATATATATATATATATATATATATGTTCATCTCTAGTTTTGGTGATTTTCATTTCGCATAATTTCATGGCTTCATTGATTAATACACATATGTTATCCCACGTGTACAGGCAGTATATAAACTTTTTGACTCATCATCATCCAGTATATATAGCAAAGCTGGCTAGATCATCCTTTCTGCAAACTCGTACGTTCTGGTGCGCGTGGAGATGGAGTTACAAAAAATAATCCACTCAATAGTGTAAATAAAATGGGCCTTAGTGTAAAAAAATGATGCAGCTGTTTATAGTTTGCTTTTCTGTTATTGGATGGGGATGAAATCTAGACATGTTTTTAAAGTGTGTTACATTACAAATTAGCTAGAAACACGTGTCAAAAAAAACTAGGAACATTCAGCTTTCAGGAAAAAGTAAAGACGAGCTACCTGGATGTTAATATATATATTGAGCAAAATGACTAATAGATAACTATAAAAAAAATATTTTTGAAGATGCCTTCCTTTTAACTGCATAGACGGTTTTCTAAAACCTTTGTAAATAGCCGCAATTCTATACGCGGATGACTTAGGCAATTTTATTATTAGAGACAGTTGTCTTAACAAACTATCTCTAAAAATGCAATATTTTCACAAACGATCAGCCAACAACGGTTGACTAAACGCACATATGTAAATTCCATTTCAGCCAGCTATAAAAAAAGCTTTTATCGGCAGATAATAATTAATGATGTGGGTTTTTTTATTTTTAAAAGAAATTGTATATACCATATGTACATATATATATATGCTTATTATTGTCAACGATGCAGTGCTGGTGGAGAAGATACTGCGAGTTCAGCCGGAGGTGAGGAAGCTCTACCTGCTAGTTCGTGCTCCGGACGCCATAGCCGCCGAGGAGCGTGTTCTCACTGAGGTAAAAGTACAAACGAACGCATAGATTTTGCTACATTTTTTTACTAAGGCATTACAATTCTAACATATAAACAGCTTGGCGAATCATAATTAATTCGCAGTGACAGAAGCTGGATGCTTAATTTTATTTCCTTGACGAAATATCCACTGTTAGCGTACCGGTCAAAAAAATATCCAATAATACGTGATTAATTAAGTATTACCGACGTATTACAAACTTTAAAAAACTTTCATATAGAATGTTTTTTCAAAAGTGGCACTTTTTTTCTGTTAGAAAACGTGCCCACGATATTCTAATAGGCAGTAGCTATAAAGAAGTACGCCTTATGTATAATATAATATATAGCAGAGCTTGGGTAAAATAAATAAAAAGATTAATCAAACTGGTTTAATTGTTAATGTATAGGTTGTAGGAAAAGGTCTATTTGATGTTCTGCGAGAACAATATGGTGCTGGTTTCCACTCCTTCATCAAGGAAAAAATATGCGCTCTACCTGGAGACATGATGCATGAAAACTTTGGGCTTGAGAGCTCTAAGATCCTGCAGTTATCCCAGGAGGTAGATATCATCGTCAATGGAGCTGCAACGACAAACTTTATGGAGAGGTATATATATATATATGTTGAAGATTGATATATAAGGTCATTCGTGGGGGATTTCATTTTGTTATTTTCACGAGTACCTCATAATCTAAAGATATTTGGGTTGATGAATGAAACAAATGTCTCCAATGCATAATTTTATTTCGTGATTTCATATGATGTTCATAGCATTTAATTATTAAATGATGTTATGAAACAATTTAATTACAATTGGGTTTTATTTTCGTTTTCAATGCATAGCTAGGATGAAATGATTTATATATATCACTGGTGAAGCAATTTCAATTCGCTTTCAACTATGACGAGTATATATTTAATGCATGTATTACTAGTACCAGTGAGAATGACATGGTGTACCTGGACACAGTGACCCTAAAAAGAATGACACGCATATATACTAACTTCAGTTTCAACTGTTCGCTTTCAATCACCAACGGCATGCATGGCATTAAGAATATATGCCATAATCTTATTGGGTCACTGCGTGCAGGTATGACGTCGCTTTGGCAACAAACGCTGCAGGAGTCCTGCATTTATGTCAGTTTGCAAAGCAGTGTGATAACCTCAAGACGCTCCTTCATGTTTCCACCGGTAAGCTTTTATATATATTTTTTCATATAAGCTTTTCATATAAGCAGTGTGATATATACTTTTTTCGTTTTAAAATAAACCAAAGCCTTATCTTATCACAGAGTTTATTTTAAGATGGATGGAGAAATATTCTAAGTTAGAACAATAGATGTAAAACCTCTAGTTCCATTTAAATTCATGGTTTCACTTCATGCAAAAGGTGCTGACTTCACCTGTCCATGCGAGACGGGTCCAACCAACATCACCCTATACGACCCATCTCCTCCATACAACCACGGCTAACTTACTCGCCAATAAAAATACACACTTCTGATTGATCAAGCATATGATTCCTCAAATTTGATCGACCATGTGTATTTCAGTACCCACTTATGTTTTAATATGCCCCCTCTATGTGACACCACCACTCATACAACTTGTTTTTGGCTCTTCCAACCTTTCCAGTCTCATAGTTTATCCTAATAAGCAAACACAAAATCCTAACATTAGTGATTCCTTGCTAGCAAATCCACCACTGCACCACAAACTAGCCAATATAAAACGAAGGTTTCTGTGAGCAACGTTTTTATAGTAAATTGTATCATAAACATATATGTTGTCAAAGAGGCGATGTTCTGAATTTGCTTTGAACAGCTTATGTAGCTGGTGAGCAAGCAGGCCAGTTACTCGAGAAACCATTCCAGATCGGTAGAGCACTACGACAGGATTACCAGTTGGACATTGAAGCTGAGCTGCAACTAGTGGACAAGATCAAGTCAGAACTCAGAATAAACTGTTCCAGTGACAAGAAGTTAGAAAAAACAACCATGAGGACACTTGGGCTTGAAAGGTTTTAAAGAATCAATCTTTTTTTATATCTTGACGCTTTGAAGGTATGAATAATTAATATATCTAGTGATGATGATTTTTTTGAAGGGCCATGCACTTTGGTTGGCCAAATACATATGTGCTGACAAAAGCTATGGGGGAGATGTTACTTGGACAATTGGGACGAGACCTTCCGGTTGTCATCATTCGGCCAAGCATGATAACAAGCACTTTTCAGGATCCAATGCCCGGATGGATAGAAGGAACTAGGTGAATATATTATAGTGTATTATACGTCGTTGTTAGTTGCTGCACTTAGTTATCAAAAATAAGTGTCTCATTTATTAGCTCCAACCCTTGCACCTTACATCTTACCAATATAATTAATTACTGTTTGAGAAATAATTACCATTTGAGAAATTTAGGGTCCTCAAGGAGGTACTTAGATGTATATTTTCTATTTTAAAATGTAATATTTTTTGGTACCTTAGGTACTAGGAGGTATTTTTTCATATCACTCTTGCCATTTTATTTGCTGAATTATTTGTCTTTTGTAAAAGAATACATATATTGTGCTGAGTGCCAATTATTTGTCTTACTAGTCCAATTAATGGAATATTTACATGCTACAAACTTTTATTGCAGGACAATTGATATCATATTTGTTGCCTACAATGACCAAACTCTTCCATGTTTTATATTTGATGGTAGCGTTATATTTGACCTGGTGAGTATTTCCCAACCATAGTATAACAAATTCATATTTGGTTATTTATGAAAAGTTATAAATTATGCAGATACCTGGGGATATGGTGATCAACGCAATGATGGCAGCCATAAACAGTCACTGGAATAAACGAGCTCAAGTGATATACCATGTGACTTCGGGTCACCAAAATCCCCTAACATTGTCTCTAATTGAAGAATCGATGTACAGATACTTTCACATAAATCCACGTACAACTAAAGATGGAAAGATCATAAAAAATGAAAGAGTATTAGTGTTCAATAGATTGATATACTTCCAGGCATACATGACTCTACGGTACAAGTTGCCATTGGAGGTACATGGAATACCTTTCTCGATTAGTTCCACAAATCTGTAGTACATATGTTATTCCACCCCCAAGTCAGGTGACTTTAGAGTAACTGAGACGTATATCCATAGCAAAGAGAACCTATATGTCAGTGACTTAAAGTCATGTGATTTAAGTTAGAGAATATCAACAACCCTCTCAACCCCCCTCCCCCCCTCCGCATGCCCTGTTTGGGTACAAATTGATTTGATTTGCTGACTTTGGCATGTTGATATATTGTGATAATAAGCAGATGATGCGTGCAGCAAATGTCTTGTTGGGAGGGATATACACCAAGAACTACAATAACCTTAACCGAGGCTACAACATTTTAATGACTGTAGCAAAGCTGTATGCCCCATATGTCTTCTTCAAAGGATGGTGAGCTTCTTTCTGATCGATGTGTGTTTAGTAAACTGAAAGATGGAAACTGTGTATTAATTTCTGGTACGTTTTTAATTTGAGGTTCCCCTGCCACTCTCATTTTACACAAGAAAATAGCATATTCTTCTGATCAAGACAATCTTCCTATACTTTTCTAGAACTAATGATCTACCTATACTTGACAATTTCCCTTTTAGAATTAAAAGAAATTACACATATACTTTTCAAGATTGTGTTTTTTTACTAAACTACTTACAGTAAATAGGAAAAAAATCTACCATTCATTCAAGTAGATATATTATCCAGAACTACCAAATATTTTTGCACAGACAAAACAAATTAATGCCATGTAAAATTAATAAACATACATGCACGCAATTACACAACTTCTCAGAGCACATATTTTGACATAACACACAGGTAATAAATCAATAACTGCATTCTTTCTTGGTTTACCTATACGCTGATTTGCCCTCTGCATATTCATTTTGATGAAGCTTTGATGACACCAACTTGAGGAACCTGTGGAAGGCGACGGCAATGGACCAAAATGATGATGCATCCGTATTTAATTTTGATCCTAAGTGCATCAACTGGAGCTCATACCTCGTGAACACCCACATTCCGGCTGCTATAAAGTATGCCAACAATCAGAAGGCGAAAGCACGCAATGCTTAAAAACATATTTGGACGATGGTGTGCATGCAAGGTGTTAGTTTGCATGCTGAATATATTGCTATTATTATATGAAAAATATTATAATGCTAAGGTTGTGATATGATAGCTTACTATGCACTGTTGCCATTGCTATTATGAAACATTCCTATTATAAATATTGGAGCTCCACTAGAGAGTTGCCATTGCTATTCTTTCAGAATGTATGCACAGTTGCCAAGATTTACTCTAAAGCGCTGTTTCACCTCATACTGTGTTCTCGGTAGAGTCACTCATTACTGTTGGTGAATATAAAGTGAACACGTATTTAAGAAAATAAAACACATCAATATTTTTGGAGTAACAATGCAGCCCATAACATTAATATCCTGGCCATGTAAGTGGTACTCAGACTACGAAAATTCTTCTGTTTGATGTCGAATTTGTATATTATCGATGATATTCTCTATGAAAGGAATTAATAATAATTAGGAAAGTTTAGACGATGTGGACCATGTCAAAAACTGATACACCTTATATTCTTCATAGAAGACAGTATAATTAATGAGCAGTATTTCATGAGGGTCAGATCCACTACTACAAAACACCACATAAAGATCGGTCTTATAAGTGTTGATTGATATGCCTAAAACTGGTACTTATGAAGTTTTTTTCAGCTTTTTCAGTGTACCTATAACCACTCATTGATATCGATTTATAAAAAAACCGGCACCAATGATCCTTCAAATCATAGGTTTACCTGGTTCTTATAAGAAATTGGTATCTATGGGCATCAAGAACTGGAATCTATATTACAGTGTCATAGGTACCTATTTTTATCATGAACCGACACATATGGACATCACATATGTGCCGGTTCTTAATGAAAACTAGATTTTTTGGTTTTTTTAAGTACCTACAAAAATAAAAAACGGTTGCATTCCTATAGGTGTCAGTTCTAAATTTAGAACTGATACATGTAGTGTCACATAGGTGTTAGCACCAATAGACACCAATGACATCATTGGTGTTAGATAATTGGTGCCGGAACCAGAATCGGCACCTATAGACCCATTATAACCGGCACCTATGGATTTTTCTGTACCAGTGGTTGTTGCTTTTTTTCCGATAACTATTGTGATTGCTAAAGTTGCATTGTTTACAACAACTACAGTAGCACTAGCTCAAGAAGGCACAATAGTGGGGTCCAGAATGGTCATATGTGGGATGTGACTACATCGCACATAGTAGTGGGTTAACGCTAACCAGCAATCATCCAAAATTAGAAATCCCCCACTCATACGTGTTTTTTCAAAAAAGGAGCCACACAACTGCGCTCCTCCCCACCCCCACGCGCGCACGTCAACCCGTGCAAGAGTTTTTCTTGGTGGGCCCAAAATTCCCTATGTCAATGATCTAGGAAAACAGGTCACCTTTAGCCTCCTCCAAGGCGTCGTCGTTATAGAGGCAAGCCAAAGGATGGAAGAGATTGACGACAACATGTAGAGAATGTTTGCATAGCCAAATCAAATGAAGATAGTGTAAGAAAAATTGGAGTTTACATCGAACAACAGGCTAAAATAAAAAAAGCACAAACATTTTTTTAGTTCCTGACAAAGCTTCAACAACCAAAATAAAGAGCAAGCTACATCTTGAGAGCAAAAAAACCTTTTAACTCCCAGGTTATCCGCATTCCATCATAAGATTTATCTCTTTTTTCTGATTCTGCATGAAAAAGGTGAATAGGGAAATTAAATCAGTACTTGAAGCAGTTGAAGCAGTACACAGAGAGTTACTTGTAAAGCATATAAGTTACTTCCCGATAACATGCAACTTACTCTAAGATTTGTTAAAGTTATTTCTATAGCCTAAAACTCTGCATTTTGTACATGATTGGTTTTTATTCATTCTATCCCATCCATGGTATGTTTTGCTTTATGGGGACAAAATAAAGTTGCAGGTATAGATGCAAACTAACCGCGTCATCTTCCAACCCCCACCACAACGACAGTGCCACCATTACACCCTTCATAATTAATAGAGGTCCAACAAGCTACATCTTGAGACCCTCTTAAATCCTTTAGTTCCAAAATTATGTGCAACCACAAGTTTCATCTTGTTTTATGATACTAAATGAAAAAAGTGAAAAAAGAAAAAGAAAAATCAACACTTGAAACAAGTTTATAGAAAGTTACATCTAAATCATATAAAGTTACTTCCTCGTATCATTTAAGTTACATAAAGTTACTTCTAAACTATGTAAAGGTACTTCCCAATGTCATGTAAGTTACTTTTGAAAATTGATAAAATTACTTCTAAGTCCAGAAACTTGACATCTTGTAAATGTTTGGTTTTTTTTAGTTTTTGTTCATTACTTTTATGTTGAAGATGTAGCCATGTGCTCGAAATAGAATAAATTTCTTATGCTGCATGGAAAATTGTGAAAAAGGAAAATAAACTAGCACTAGAAACAGTTTAATAGAAAGTTACTTTTTGATTCATGTAAAAGTTACTTTCAAGTGACATGCAAGTTACTTTTGGAATTGAAAAAATTACTTCTAAAGCTAGAAACTTTCATTAGTTTCATTCATCCCTTTTATGATGAAAATGTAGCTATGGGTCAAAACAAAATATTTTTCTGATAATACATGAAAAAAAGTTCCTTCTAAACCAAACCATGTAAAGTTACTTCCCAATATCATGTAAATTACTTTCAGAAAATGATAAAATTACTTCTAAAGACAGTAACTTTACATCTTGTACATGCTTGGTTGTTGTTAGTTTTCATTCATTCCTTTTGTGTTCAAAATGCAGCTTTCTGGTCAAAACAAAATAAGTTTCTGATACTGCATGGAAAAAAAGTGAAAAGGAAAAAGGTCACTGAACTCCTTGGCTCAATCATGTATGCATCAAATTCTGATTTGCAAAAACAGAGCAGCAATCCATCCTCTTGCCCCTGCAACAAATTTCTCCAATTGGAAGAGAAATTTGAAGCTCAGAAACCCAACCAAGTTTTCACAGGATAGAAATTGCAGTTCCTTCAGATCATCCCAAAATTTTTAGTTTTCTCTCTTTCTCAGACCAAAAATCCCAAAACTGTTAGGCTCCATCCCTAGTAATGCCCCTTTGCTCATTGCAAGTCATATCTGTAGGATCGAATACAAGAACTAAACTCACCAGAGGGGGTGAATGGTAGGAACACCAAAAATCAAACCTTTTTGCAGAATTAAAAAAACCCTCAAACCTGATGGAGATTATCGGCGTAGCCGGTCTGACCGTTATGCGCACATCGGTCTGACCACACCTTTGCCGTCGGTCTGACCAGTGTTGTTCGGCCGGTCGGACCCGCCATCTCCTCGCCTGCTGCTGCTTACCGCCGCCGCCGCCGCCAGTTAGACCGCTAGTGTCTTGTCGGTTAGAGCACTCGCCAGATGCCAATTTGACCGTCGGGATCCATAAAACACATATGATGAAACTCTTAAAAGTAGATCAACTTTATTGCATCAATATGTGTTTACAAAGTGCATCTAAAGCACTCCTCTCTCAACTCTCGAAGTAGGATTAAAACCTCAAAGCAAACCTTAACTTTTCTCTGCCAAAACTCGATCCCTTCTAGTCTCAACCCCTCATCTATTTATACCCACAACGTGGCTACCCCTAGCCATGAATTTAACTAGAAGTAGGACTCCTAATCACATAAAAAACCTACTGAACAAGGGAAATATCATCCCCATGCAACTCCAAACTCCACACTTTTCAAACTTGGACTCCAATCCAAATTTGACTTCTCTTCCCATACACACACAACACCATGTGTATGTCATATGAAAACCTTCACCTCCACGAGCATCCCGCGTGATATCCTTGACTGTCTGGACCTCAACTTCTCCCATGCCTAGTCCCGATCCATCACCGTCTATACTCCCATGGCCTCAAGCAACACCTGCACGTGAACAACAAAGAAACTCCATATTCGAGTACAAGTTCATATCAACTTAACTCACATCAGCACACACTAACATCACATATGAATATAAACCATCTAGAAGTCATTAACATGAAGCAATCTAGAAATTTCATGAAAACAACCCGAAACCGACTTCCTCCCAGAGTCTGCCGGACTGACCGTCGGGCTATTCAGTCAAACCGCCCGGATTCTTCGGTCTGACCGGCCACCCAGTGCATCCCACACTATGCATCGACCGAAAACACTATTCACCATATTTTCAACAAACACTTACCTTTGACAATTGTTCATCACATAGATTAAATCAATACCTTGATTTCACAATCTCCCCCTTGATGAACACATTGGCAACATCTTCAAAATGCAATTTAGTGTTTTGAAAAAATGAAAACAAAAATGAATCAAAAAGCACAAATGACTCAAAAATCACAAAAATAAGAGAAAACTCACCCCCTTTTTAATAGAAAGAATTTCTCCCCATATTTGTAATCTAAGCACAAAATCAATTATTTTTAAAATCGAAATAATTCAAATCTTTCCCTTTCAAGAAGCATGCATTTTGTATATTACTCACTCCCTTTGACAATGATTTCATCAAGAATTTCAAAAGAGAAAATATAACCAATAAAGCACAGATGCAATGATATCATGATTGCCACTTGTAATAACCACCTTTTATTTCTATTTTTCGATTTTTTTGAGATCTTTGAAGTGTATCAAAAGCAATGGATGGTCATGTGTTGCAAGATAAAAGAAACTCATCAACTAGTTAACAAGCATGCATTAGAGTATAAACATGAATTAAAGATAGTACAATTAAGCTCAAATCAGCAATAAAGATTTATGTATTCAAGCAATTTATAATGCAACATATTCACTAGTACATAGATTGAAAAAGAAACCCTACACATATATCTATTGCATTATCATTCACTATCAAATTAACTCCATCACAAAAATAATCAAGAGAACTTTCAGTATTTATTTGAGCTTTTTGTGCTCACTGTGACATTAAACATAAAATCTCTCAATTATTTTGGATACGTCTTTATCATCAAGACTGTTTGTAAGAATTTGGTACCCATCATTTTCCTCACAGCGAATATGTCCTTATTGTCAAGACTGTTTCTGATGATTCAATATTCATTTTTACCTCTCTTAAAAGTAAATACAAGAAAAATTTGCACTTGCGGTATTTGAAACAACAAAGAGCAATTTGAGGAATAACAATCCAACAAACAAACACACACACACACATATAGGCATTAGTCATTCAAACTAAGCACTAGCTTCAATATTGCATATTTACTTAATTCAAGTAAAAGAACTAGTGTTATACATCATCTCACTTAAAAGCAATATCTAAGCCTTATGTAAATACTAAAAATGCATACAAGCTAACATAGCAACAAATAGACCTCAATTATTTTGCTAGCATGCACAAGAATATACTAGAAGTATAGACCAAAACTCTTGTTTTTCTCATTTTTCTTTTTTATTTATAATTAGAGCAAATGCAGAAAAATAAACATGAATGCATATAAAAGCATAAACTCCCCCTCGAATAAACCTCCAATTCTCCCTAAAGGAAAACAAGAAGAAATCAAATATTTTGAAAAAGACAATCAATTGCCAATGATAACACCAAAGTTCTCATGAACTGACATATATCTACTTGTATTATAACTAAAACTACCACCTCAACCACTACATATGAAAAGCTAATAAACGAGGAAGTAGAACAAAATTATGTCAATTCAAAAGTAAATTGATGTTATCTTGAAAAGTAATCACCGTCTCAACGTTGAATGCACATGAGTAGTATGCCGCCAAAATACCTATGGACAAGAAGATGTTGAGGCCTCTGTGCTGGGATTAGGTAAAAGAAATTTTGGAATCCAACACTGAGTCACATGATCATTTGAACCAGTAGATACATATGTACAAACAAAATCAAAATCAGACTTACCTAAAAACTTATCTTTGTCGCTTCATAAAAGTACGATTTGAATTCCAAGCAAAATTACCCCGAGGTCTGACCGCTTTTTTAAGAAGCATGCATTTTTTATATTACTCTCTCCTTTGACAATGATTTTATCAAGAATTTCAAAAAAGAAAATATAACCAATAAAGCACAGATGCAATGATTTCATGATTGTCACTTGTAATAACCACTTTTATTTTCTATTTTCTAAATTTTGTTCAAGAGCTTTGAAGTATATCAAAAGCAATGCATGGTCATGTGTTACAAGATAAAAGAGATAAACTCATCAATTAGTTAACAAACATGTATTAGAGTATAAACCTGAATCAAAGATAGTACAATTAAGCTGAAATCAGCAATAGAGCTTCATGTATTCAAGCAATTTATAATGTAACATATTCACTAGTACATAGATTGAAAGAAAAATCCCTACACATATATCTATTGCATTATCATTCATTCTCAAATTAACTCCATCATAAAAATAATCAAGAGAACTTTTAGCATTTATTTGAGCTTTTTATGCTCACTTTGACATTAAACATTAAACATAAAAAATGTTGCTCTATATGCAGCATAATTAGCAGCCATAAACCACAAACAAAATAGCACGTTATGTGCATTCTCAGTCCACTGAATCCACCACCACAATAGTTCATAGAACCTTAAGAGAATTGTAAGACTTAGGATCACATTAATATACTATAGAATTTGCTACCAGATACTCTGGCTTTGCAGTTTTTGTTGTACAACACCAAAAAAATGGATCTTCGGGGTAGACGCTCTCGAATTTTGGCTCGTTGCTATTGGATACCTCGCTGTATATCTATGCTATATATAAAGTTATATCTCACTAATTCTAAAACTCAACATGCAAATATATCGCCTTAGCATCCACTAGCAGTAATTACATACAAAACTCTTGCAAGTATGCAAGATCATCTACAATTCATTGAATTCTACAAATCAACACTCGATCATCTTCGTTCATATTATTTTCACATTATTTTTAACATATATATCCATCATTTTATAATGCTTAACATATATTTATCCATATAATCAAAGTACGGGATATCATATTTTATCTATAATCTCATACAGAGTCTAGTAAATTTATTTCTCTTTGAACATAGTTTGATAAACCAGTTTTATTTGTTGTTAATAACTAATATATTTTTGTACTCTTAGCTCGACCATTAATTTTTTTTTAAACATTACTTAGTAATTTCCGCAGCAAAGCATGGGGAATCACCTAGTTTTAATATTTTTCCCTGGTTAGGAGAGAGAGAGAGAATGTGTGGAGGCATTGAAATGCCCCTAGCCCATATGGTATGTTTTCAAACAAAATTTGTGTTTGGACAAAACATTTGGCAAATTTTATCCAGATTTAGGTGATATCATTTATTTAGTTGAACAAGAAGGAAGAGAAACCAAACCAGATAATCGTGGGACAAGACAACATTTTCCAGCCGCTGGGGTAGCTAATGCATGCACTGCTCTTGCCGCCAGGGAGGGCCAACCTAGCTCCGCTCGACTACTTGTGCAGCTATGCCACCGACAAAGCTGTCTTGTCTCGCGCCTAGACGACGCATGGCAATCCACCATTCTTTGGGGACATCAGTGACGAACGGACGCTGCCGCCACCGCCACTAGAGATGACATGGATGCCGCTGTTGGAGATGATTGGACGCCACCGCCGATGGAGATCACTTGGATGCAACCACCACTGCAAGGGGGCTGCTGGGGGTTGAGGGGCGTCTCCGGAGTTTCGCGCGAGGCATCGCAACTGCTATGAAGTTGAGAACGGAAAGAGGATGGAAGGATGGAAGGGGATATTTCAGGTACGTCCCGTTTTTCATATTTTCTAATTTACATAATTTCAAACATCCACATTTATGTTTATTTGTCTAAAATAATTTAATTAAAATTTCATAAATAGAAAGTGTTTAATTTAACTAAATAAATTAATTACGCTTAATCTTTTGGAATTTGTTATTGAAACGCGGGCTATTACAAACCTAGGATAGAGTTAGACAGAATCTAATCCTACCCAGATTTGTTGTGCTAGGTTGTGTCCAACCCTATCTTAGGTAACATATTTTTTGTCGTGCTAGGTTGTGTCCAACCCTAGATAACATATTTTAGGTTTTAAGGAGTACATGATTTTCACATGCCTTAAGTTACAGGCGGCGTTGTCGGCTGCGTGCAAATACCTGTTTTGGCTGCTTGCGAAAATGGTTTTTGCAGTAGTAATTTTTCACAGATGGCTAAAATAGTTATCGGTTAATACAATTATAAGACCTACTCCCTCCAATCTTAAATAAGTAATTGTAGGTTCTTTAGAAAAACTGAGGTTGAGGGAAGAAAAATTTCTCTTTAGTCACTTCAATGTTCAAAATTTGAATTTTAAATTGCTTAGATTATCTTTTCAAACATGTCACTGAAAATGTATAGATTTTTGTGCATTGGAATCAATGCCAAAATTGTTTTTATCGTGGTATAAATTTTGAATCCAACAAATTGTTGTATTTTTAATAGCGGAAGAGTGGTAGTAATATTTATTGACGCTCAATGATGCACTATTGTGTTTGCGGAAGAGTTTTTGCTTGAGTTTGCATTTTTTTAGGAGAGCTTTTTTTTCTTTTTATCTAACAGATCTGCAAGCTCCTGTTTGGGGCTTTGATGCTACTTTCTGAAGATTTGTTCTCATTGCAAGGAAGATGGACTATAGAACATGTTACTGCTATATTGAGACTTTTTTGCTGTCCAAGAAACTCTGTTTAGTCAGATTCAATTCGCTCCTCTATCCTTCTGCCCATCCTTGCTCTTTTGCTGTGCATTACATATGTATGCAATGCCCTTTCTTGAACTTTTCATGTGCAATACTTGTTGATTGTTGCTCCCATGATTTTACTTCTGCTGCTTTACTGCCATATTAGCTAAATGAGCTTTAATAATTTAGCCTTCAGATTTAATTTTGTTATTTTAGTGCTGGGAGAAAACTACATGGCTGCAAACTAATTTTCTCTAGAGTCTGACAACGAGATCCCATGTCCAGTGGCAAAATGGTCGTGATTGTGTGGAAGCGCCTACAAATCGGGCGCCCAATTTGTTCCCAAAAAATCGGGCGCTGTTTCATCTTTTATGAAACAATGTTTCAGCACTTAGCGAAAGAATGTTTCAGTTTTTTAAAAAAGTGAAACACAGTCAAATTGCTAGATGAGACAATTTAGTTCAACATATGCAACAAACAATTTAAGCCATTGAAACACTTAAAAAATAGAGAAACACAATTGGATCGCTAGATGAAACAATTTGGTTCAACACATGGAACAAATGATTTAAGCCATTGAAACATCAACAAAGATCTGAGAAAAAATCAAAGAAAAAAATGAAACACCTTCGGAAAACCCACTGAAACAATTTGATCCAACTAATGAAACATCCATATACATGGATTGAAACATGAAAAAACACAAAAAAAAAATCTATGGAGGGCACCCGCAAAGAAAGCTATCGGAGTTTCCCCCACGAGCGTCGTCTCCCTAGCCATCGGAGGACCACCTAAGAGCGCCATGGGCACAACCTCCTCCTCCCGTGGGCCTTCTCGCGCAAGTCGCCGTCACCGCTGCAAGAGCTGCAGCCTCCTCGCGTAGATCGCCACCATCGCCTCCTCCTGTGAGTCCCTACTTTTTCCCCAAACACTTCATCCCTAACAGCGGCGGCTCGACGGTGTGCTGCAGCGTCGACAAGACTTCTCTCCATCCCTGGCAGCGGCGAGCGGCAGGGAGGAGGAGCCACAGGAAGGAGAGTCGAGAGCAGGGGGCGGCATCCTCCTCGCCTGCCGCTTCACCCCGCTTCGGTCTACGGGAGAGGAGCCGGAAGTGGTGGCAAAGGCAGGCGTAGACGGTAGGAGCTTGCGTGTGGAGTGTCGGGCCTCGTCGGCGACGGACGGGGCGGGGAGCAGGAGCGAGCAGCGGCGTCAGAATGAGGAAGAGTGGATAAGATAGACCCCTGTGGCGCACCCGATATTTCTCTTCTTCATCGGACGCCCGAATGGAGGCGTTTTCGTGATTGTGTTGTTTCCTTCACTGCAATTTGTTATGGTTAGCTGTAGAATGGTTTAAGCATCAGATCAGGACTGCTGACCATTAATTGTCCTTACTCTTGACCAATAAAAAATATTGTACAATTAATTTGCTTGCAAACTGGTTGGCTTATTTATCCTAGTGCACTTGCAATTTAAGCTACCACCTTCATCTGTACTTCTTGTCACATAGTTGCAGTTTAATGGTATTAGTCGCATTTTACTATTGAAATTATAAAATTCCTGTGTAGGAAATTCTCACATCACAGATCTGTTATATTAAATGAAAGAATGGTATGACATTACCTTATGTGGTTGCTGGTTTTATTTTAGTAATATAATATACCGTCTATTTCTTTTAGATCAAATATAATCATTTTCTGTGCATGACGATCTATAATTAAATGAATTTCTCATTCATTTTTTACTGGATTATGCTAAGCAGATGTTGGTAAATAACGCCTGTAGAATTGGTGGACAGTGATAACAGTTTGAAAAGAGTGGATTTCCAAGTTGCAAGATAGGGCACAGAAGCGAAATGAAGATTTAAGACTTCCGCACTTGTTTTTAAGCGAGAATGCAAGAGATGCTTCTTTATGAGTGCTTAGGCAACTGTAATAGTAAACTCCGTTCACTTTGAACTATTTAGTTTCTACTTCAAAATTTTATTTTATGATTTATAATCTTCTATATATGGTAAACATTCCAATGATTTCCTTGACTAATCCACCTTTTAATACATAAAATCAAAGTGTGTTTGATTATTATTTTGTGATGAACAATTGGTATTTGAAGATAATTGCTTTTGATATTTGATATATTTTACGAAGTGGTTTTGGAGATATGTGATTTTCAGATGGTGAACAGGATTATGCTTGATGATGGTCTAGTCAGACTGGGTAGGTGTCCGATCAGACTGACGTGTGTTGCGCGGTCAGACCGGCCAGACCGATGGTCTGACCGGCAGGCTCTATGTCGGTTTCGGTTTCGGGTTGATTATTTAGATACTCGTGATTATCTCTTGATTATGACTTCTAAATGATTTGTATACATATGAAATATTGTTGTGTGCGAATGTTAAGTCAAGTTGGAGAGAACTTGCGCTCGTATATGATTTCTTGTTTGATTAATGTGTAGGTGAGTCTTGATGCTTTGGGAGAGCATTGCCGGTGATGGATCGGGAGTCAACTTGGGAGAAGATGATGTCTAGACTATCAAGATATCATGCGGGATGCTTAGGCTAAAGATCAATGCACATGATCGATGAAGTTTCCATATGGCATATGATGAAGATATTGTGTTCGTATGGGTTGAGGAGTCAAATTTGGAATGAGTTCAAATTTGGTATGATTGATTTGTAAAGTTTGTTTCTTGTACGGGAAGGTTTCCTAGGGGATTACAACTTCTTGTACAAGTTGAATATGTGGTTTTATGCAGTGGATCTATGGGTATAAATAGAGGGGGAGGTCAAGGCCTCTCGCTATTGATTTTGTAAAAGTTGAGTTTAGAGAAAAGCTACGGTTTCATGTTTAGTCGAAATTTGTGAGAGTAGTTTTGTTGTTGCACTTTGTAAACACGAATAGAATAAATAAAGTTCAATCTACTTTTCAGAGATCTTCAATTTATGTTTTGTCGAGTTCAGCGGTTCAACCGGAGGGACACTAGCGATTAGACGGATGACATAACACCGTTCAGACCGGCGACTCCAAGGCGATTCGACCGGCGGCGACGACGATAAGAGGAGGTGACGTGAAGGGCGGTTAGACAGGCTGATCTACACTGGTCAGACTGGCACAAGACCTGCGGTCAGACCAATCTTCACCAATTCGAGGGTAACTTTTAATTTCGCTAAAAGTTTTTGTTTTTGGGTACTTGAACCATTCACCCTCCTATGGTTGGCTTAGTTCTTGCTATATGATCTTACAAGTGGTATCAAAGGTTTGTTTTCTTCATTAGATCTTTACCGATCTCAAGTTTTTGCCATGGCTAACAAGTTCATAACCAAGCCCCATGTTTTCAATGGATTGGATTTTCCTTATTGGTGCAAAAAGATAAAAGCTTTTACGATGGCAAAGGATTATTATAATTGGCTAAAGGTTATTAATCCCTATGAAATTCCTTCTCAGATCAATACCGCTGCTTTGAAAACTTAATTTGAATATAATTGTAAAGCTCGCAACTATTTACTTAATGGTATTTCTCTTTCATATTTTGATCGTATTTCCCATCTTGAATCTGCGAATGAGATTTGGAATGCCTTAAACAATTTTCATCAAGATACTTCCGATATCAAGGAACTTGGCAGAGATATTTTTAAAAAGTATTACATGAAATTTGAGATAAAATCTAGAGAGGCTTTAGATAATTATCTTGTGTGCTTTAACAAAGTTTTGAGCAATATTAGATCTGTTGATTCATCTTTTGATACCAATTATTCTTAATCTAAGGTTTCTTGGCACTTCTTGAACAGACTTGATATGACGATTTGGAAGATGAAAGTTACTTCTATTCAAGAGTCTATTAATATGTCTACCTTGACTTTAGATTCACTTTACACTAAACTTAAAACTCATAAGTTGAATATTCTTTGTCGTAAAGTTAATTCTAAATCAAGTGCTTTGGTTTCTTCGTTACCTTTCTTGATGATGGTTCTTCTACATTGACTCATAATGCTCTGTCCACTATTAATCATGTCATGTCTGATGATCAACTCAAACAGTTCGAGGAGGAGGACATGGCTCTGACTATTAACAAGTTGTCTCGAGCTATGAATAATGTCAGGTCCAGGAAAAGAGGAGGTCGAGTTTGTTGCTTTGAGTGTGGAGAGCTAGATCATATCTATTCGCACTACCCCAAGCTAGGAAGAGCCAAGTAGGATGACAATGAAGATAAGCTCAAGGAGGAAAAGTCTAGAAGCATGTTCAGAGAAAGAAAGTCCAAAAAATTATTCAAGAAGATATTGAATCAAGTGTATGCAGATTTTGAGCTTTCAAGTGACGTCGATCTTGAGAGTGATGGAGATGACGACAAGGAATAAACATCTTCGGTGTGTGCTTCATGGCTCATGGTGAATCAGACTCGGAGTATGAAGACAATGAGGAAAATCCCCCTAGAGAGTTTTTTGAAGAGATTATTTTGATTTTTAATTCAAAAAATAAAAGATGTAAGAAGATGATTAAAAAATAGAAGTTTACTATTGAATCTCTTAATTTTGAAATTGCTAGATTAAAATATCTTATTCCTGATGATGATGATTGCAAAAATTATGATGTTTTATTATCTGAGATTTTAAAAATAAGAGGTATCAATGCTTCACATGATTTGAGATTAAAGTCTTCTCTTGATCTTGGAGTTGCCATGCATACACGTACTTTGGATGAGTTGTTTTTAACTGAAACTTTGTTGAAGAAATATCAAACTGCTTTTTATGCTAGTTTGATGTTTAATCTTATTTGTGCCAAAAGGTTAAAACAACAACATGGTGTTTTGAATTGCTCAATATGCTCATTAAACAAGTTGAAACTAGAAGATGCCTTAGGTCATGTTGAGTACATTGAAAACATTGTGAAATCTGATGAATTGCTTTCATGTTTTAGATGTCGCAAGCAAAAAGATGTTAAGATTGATTGTGAAAATTGTGCTAATTGGGCTAATGAAGTTTCTTACTTGAAACATTCTATGGAAATATGTTTTGATGGTAAAAAGAAACTAAATATGATTTTGGATCAATCTAAAATGACTAGTTACAATAAGGGTATTGGTTTTGATGCTAATGATTATTTTACTACACATCAACCTGTTGTTTTGAGCATAACTAATCAAAGTAAAATTTTAACAAAACCTGAACCTAAGAAATCAGTTTTAAATCTGCTGAAATTTTGCCATGTCTTTTTTCGAAACTAAAAAACCAAACTTGATATTTTCAAACCATCTACTTCTCGTGAAAAGTATACTTACCCTTTTTGTGGTAAAGATGGACATTTGGTTGGTTTTGTTTCAGACTTGCGCATAAACCGAAAAGGGAAAGAGCTGATTTTGAAAATCCTACTTCATTTGAGGTCACATGTTTGGTTACTACTGTTTCACCTACAAGTGATCCTACAAGAGGGAGATTGTGAAATTAAAGTGTGTTTGATTATTATTTTGTAAAGAACAATTCGTATTTGAACATAATTGGTTTTGATATTTGGAGATATTTTGCAAAGTGGTTTTGGAGATATGTGATTTTCAGATGATGAACAGGATTGTGCTTGATGGTGGTCCGGTCAGACCAGGTAGGTGCAGGTGATCAGATCGGTGTGTGTTGCACGATCAGACCGGCCAGCCCAATGATCTGACTGGCTGGCTCTATGTCGGTTTCGGTTGCAGGTTGTTTATTTGGATACTCGTGATTACCTCATGATTATGACTTCTAGATGATTTCCATACGTATGAAATACTGTTGTGTGCTAATGTTGAGTCAAGTTGAAGATAACTTGTGCTCGAATATGGTTTCTTGTTTGATTCATGTGTAGATGAGCCTTGATGCCTTGGGAGAGCATTGTCGGTGATGGAACGGGAGTCATCTTGGGAGAAGATGACATCCGGACGATCAGGACATCATGCAGGAAGCTTAGGCTAAAGATCAATGCATGTGGTTGATGAAGTTTTTATATGGCATCACTACACCACAACATAGGTACAAAAACAAATGGTCTGTCGGGAAAGAATTCTACCGATACACAGTTTGCCATGAGTGTCTGCCAGGGGTCCAGCAGTCGAGCAAAACATCTACCGACAGACTTCTTTTTTGGCCACAGATGTATGTCGGTAGTTCAGTATTTTTCCTAGCAGACAACATAATTTTCAATAGACAAATACACCTTGACTAACATTTCTCTGCCGGCAGATGTCTGCACTTATTCTTTGTTTTCCTGGCAGATTGTTTGCTATAAAATTCCCAGGAGGTATTGTGCATTTTTCTATTCTGTTTGAAGAATTTGAGATACCATGAAAAATATTTTACTTATGTGATGCTTTTTCTTCCACAAGGTTTTACTTTGACTTTAGTTTTCATTCATAAAGACATATAAAGCACATCAATGCCATCCCAATTTTCATTCATAGACATGTAGTAAAGCACATCAATGCCATCGACAAGCTAAAAGAAAATTTTGTGGCATCCATCAACAATAATACATTAACCATAGCTTCCATAACTAGGTCCATAGATCCCCACGTTACAACATAATAGGAGTGTTCTCATATGTCTCCAGTGTATACACCAAAGCTACAACCATAAATAAATGATCTTATGTATCTTAATCCTAGCAAAATAGAATCTCCAAGATAACAATATAGTGCTCCTAACCAAAATATAGAACATTAGATTTAGATCCACTTTAAATGTCATAGTTTTAAAGTGCTCCTAACGAAAATATATCACACGCTACACCTATATATGTTCAAAAGATTTGATAGCAATCCATGAGTCTCCACCTCCCAAAGTCTTCAGTCATGCAGTGAGCTCAGCTCCTACCACTACCTGAAAAAATAAAATGCATAAGGGGTCTATACAACACAAGTAGGTTAGCCATATAATGGCTGATGATTAAGTAACCGATTGCTACAAGTACAACATATTACAAGTACCATTCAAGACACAAGTTCACCTGACTTTAATTTTTTGAAGGTTCAATCTAGTTGACAATCAATGAATATTTGGAGTATTCGAAAGAATTTGAAAGGAGGTAAAACAGTACACTTGATGATTGAAGCATTCTCAACATTAGAAAGTGTATACAATTAGACACAAGAGTGCATACCTGACTCATCCCGAGTTAGTAGTGTTGCATCTTCAGCATACTTGATCTATAAAAAGTTAATAGGAGTTAGTAGTACATATGCAAATCACATAGGTAAAAACTCAAATAAATTAGCCTATGCATTACATGACTGCGTGGCCAAGCAATTAATTGCCCAAAAGCATCTGCCATTATTTGTATGCTCCCATATGAACAAGGAAGCACCACATCTCTTTTAATCACAGAGTTCACAACCACTTCATAGAATCTTGGACCAAGAGCAGTTCCACCCACCAGTGTGCTGGGGTTACTTGTTTGCATAGTAGCCTTGGCAACAGGAAGATTGTAGGGAGCCACAAGAGAAAGAAGTGTGACTTCTTGGCCACCCTACAACAATATAACATGGTTTTTACAAAAGCAGGACTACAATTAACTTATCAAAATAAGGCCAAAACATAGACATTAATTGAAGGACTTTGTAAGAAATTATATCCTCACATTTCTTCTTTCTAGGACTGGAACTGTCTTATGTGGTAACTGCACATGCATAGAGTTTAGTGTCACATTTTTTTTACTTAGTTTGACATAAAACACATAAAAACAATCTAGCACCAATAGTAAGTGTTACATACCTGCTGCCTGTAAGCATGGTTGCTAACTTCTTGATCACTCACTTGTTGACCAACCTACAATAATGTGGCACAAGGTTTACAGAAGAATATTATAAGTAATTTATTAGATTGAAACCAAAAATAGGAACATTGTAATCTAGGGCTAGACTAAATTTATTAGACTATGGCCAAAACATAAACATTGACAACAAGAATATCTAATAAGTTATACCCCGTCATGTCTTCCTTCGTGGATTACAGCTCTCCTACGCGATAACTACACATTCATAGAGTTTAGTGTCACTAAACAGATCTATATAAAATAGATGAAAAACAAGCACCAATAGCTAATGTTGCATACCTTCTGCCTGTAAGCATGACTGCTCAGTTCTTGGTCACTCACTTGTTGGTTGACCTACAACAATGTAACACATGTTTACAAAAGAATCTTCCAAGTGAAAAAAGAGCACTGTTAGAGACTGTTGCTTACATGCTGCCTATAGTCACGATTTCTCACTTCGTGGTCATTCATTTCTTGGTCATACTCAGCCTCACTTACATCCACAATATCCTCGTTGGCTGTAGGATTGGAACCACGTTCAAGAGGACTCCCAATATTTGGTGTAGTTTCTCTTCCTTGACTAGCATAGAACATCCGCTCCAACTCTACAAGCTCGTCCCTAGTTCGTCCACAGTTCCTTTAAGCATTGTGGCCTCTTGCTCAGCTTTTCACTGACCACAAATTGCCATTTGAACCTTTGTTGGAGTATATTTGTGATGCCCATGAATGCCCATAGTGGAGGGCGTAGGTCCTAAACCAATAGAGCGAACATACCCCCTTGGCTCACGTCCAAATACATGGGAGAAAACATCACCTTCCTACACACTTTTTCTCTTAATTATGGATGCTTTGTGGTTGCTTCTTGAGGTTTTCTCTAAAACAGGACCAAATTTGGCAGCAAAAAAAATGTACATGAATGTAAATGTAAAGTTGGACTAGATTACAATACTATCTGCAGCTTGTGTCAACAGAGTCCCATTTTTACGTGTATGGGTTTTGATATACATCTCATCTCTGCGGGGCTTGTAACCATGTTGCACAAACTACATTCATCAAAACAGTCTAGTGACAAATAGGACAAATGGGAGTGAATACTAGCAAAAGAATTTGTTTGATAAATTTACCCATTCACGTCGGGCACAAGAAAACGTCATGCCTCAAAACATCCTCACCAGAAAGAGGAGAAGGTGTTGGTCTAAATTTTTTTGTGCCATCAAATGATTTTGCATCTGATCTATATCTACGGTCAGCATCTAAGAACCTACGATGTGCCACATAAGAACTCTTGCTACCCTTTGATAGCCTTATATAACCGGTTTCTATGTGGCAATCAGTACAAGCTACTTGACCTGAAGTTGTACATCCATGCAAATATCCTAAGCCACGATAGTCTGATATGGTGGTTAATACTGCAGCACGCAATTGGAAAAATTCATCCTTAGAAGCATCATAATTCCTAATGCCTCCATGCCAAAGAAATTCCAAATCATCTATTAATGGTTCCATGTAGACATCCATATCATTACCAAGTGTACTTGGACCACACTACTACAGAAAGGATTTTTGCAGACGGGCAGATTCGATCTTCGCATGCGGTTGGCCGGGCCGCATGCGCGAAAAGGTCTGTGAAGATCACCATTTGCGCATGCGGCCGGAGCCAACAGACACAAATAATAGACCGCAGGTATTTTATAAAGACGTGTAAATACATATATATATCCATCAGAAAAATACAACAATACAAGTAACTAGTATGTATAAGTGTTTACATCCAAAATTTACACATCAAAACATATATTTTGAAGCTAGATTTTGCAAAAACTAGCTAAAACAAACCTTATCAAAATTTTAAAAAAGCTATAATTTCCACCAACGAAATTTAATAAAAATGGAGCCAAATGAAGGAGGAGAGAGAGTTCTTCACCTTTCATATAAACTTTAAGCAAAGATTTCGAGTTGAAAACCTCCCCCCCTATTTGTTGCATGCATAGGAGAGAGAAGAGCTCGGTTTGAAATGGTGAAGTTCGGGCTAGCTGCAAGATATATGGGCCCATCATCGCATGCGGTCCGTTAAGACAGCCGCATGCGAAGATTCATTATCGCATGCGGCTGCTTAAGACGACCGCATGCGATAATAGGCCTATTATCGCATGCGGCCGTCTTAAGCAGCCGCATGCGATAATGAATCTTCGCATGCGGCTGTCTTAACGGACCGCATGCGATGATGGGCCCATATATCTTGCAGCTAGCCCGAACTTCACCATTTCAAACCGAGCTCTTCTCTCTCCTATGCATGCAACAAATAGGGGGGGAGGTTTTCAACTCGAAATCTTTGCTTAAAGTTTATATGAAAGGTGAAGAACTCTCTCTCCTCCTTCATTTGGCTCCATTTTTATTAAATTTCGTTGGTGGAAATTATAGCTTTTTTAAAATTTTGATAAGGTTTGTTTTAGCTAGTTTTTGCAAAATCTAGCTTCAAAATATATGTTTTGATGTGTAAATTTTGGATGTAAACACTTATACATACTAGTTACTTGTATTGTTGTATTTTTCTGATGGATATATATATGTATTTACACGTCTTTATAAAATACCTGCGGTCTATTATTTGTGTCTGTAATTTTATTGTCTTTATATATAGATGGATCGGTCGTCATGGATGTATGAGATGCGGAGAACTCAGCCAATATTTATGAAGGAAGCATCTAAATTTATTGATCAGGCTAAGGCGCATGCTTTGAGGGAGAATATGGCAAAAATTTTTTGTCCGTGTCGTCATTGCAAGAATCAGAAATTGCTGGTAGATCATGGCGAAATTTTGGGACACATAATGCAACATGGATTCACCGCCAATTATAAGGTTTGGACCTATCACGGGGAAATCGCCGATCCCCAAGATGACGATGAAGAGTTAAGTCCGGAGATGAATGAGGCAGAGAATTTTGTAATCGAAGACATGTCCCGTGAAAGGTTAAATGTAGACGTGTCCACAGATAGTGATGATTTTGAGGGCGGTTTTGATATAGAAGATATGCTACGCCATGTCGAACCTGAGGTTCTAGCGGGTAGATCACGACGGTTAGAGAATTGGCAGGCACTGGAGAAGGCATCGAAGGATCTTCTTTACGATGAAACGAACGGATGTGATAAGGATTTCACGGTACTGCGTTCAGTGCTTGAACTTCTGAGATTGAAGGCTAAACATGGATGGTCGGACACAAGTTTTAATGATCTGATGAGCTTGTTGAGTGTGTTGCTTCCTAAGCCTAACTTCATACCTTCGAATACATATCAAGCGAAGAAACTCATATGTCCTTTATCTCTTGGTGTTGAAAAGATTCATGCTTGTGAGAATCATTGTATATTATACCGCAAAGAATATGCAGACTTGGAAAGTTGCCCAACGTGTGGCACAAGTCGGTATAAAACGGGAAATGGGCCCGTTCACACAGAGTCTACTGACCTAGATTCATCGGAGCGTAAGCGAAAAAAAATTCCGTCAATGGTGATGTGGTACCTACCAATTAAGGACCGCATGAAGCGTCTGTACTCAAACCCGACTGATGCTGAGTTGATGAGATGGCATCAAGAGGGCCGAAAGACAGACGGTATGATTCGACATCCTGCCGATGCTCGCCAGTGGAAGACATTTGATGCAAAGCACCCAGAATTTGGTAAGGATCCAAGGAATGTAAGGTTCGCGTTGAGCACTGATGGAATGAACCCGTTTGGTGATTTAAGCAGCTCACACAGCACATGGCCAGTTCTTCTCACAATGTATAATCTTCCAACATGGATATGTCAGAAACGAAAGTATATTCTTCTCACTATCCTCATACAAGGTCCGAAGCAACCTGGAATCGATATAGATGTTTTTCTTGAGCCTTTGATGGAGGACATGGAGGAGCTATGGAAAGAGGGGTTACGGCTGTGGGATGAGTTCAAGCGGGAGCACTTCAATCTACGTGCGATCATATTCGTTACCATCAATGATCTACCTGCAAACTTTTCATTATCCGGTCAGATTAAAGGGAAGACTGGGTGTCTGATATGTCTGGATATGACTTCGTACAAATACCTGACGTCGTCTAAGAAGACAGTGTACATGCGACATCGACGGTTTCTACCACGAAAACACAAGTATCGTAAGATGGCCAGATTGTTCGACAAGACAGTGGAGAACGAGACTGGCCCTGAAACACGAAGTGGTACTTACGTGTATGATATAACAAAGAACATTAAGGTTGTATTTGGCAAGGGAAAGAAGAAGACAGCAAAGAGGAAGAAAGTTGATGACGTGGAGAATACTACATTGCCATTCAAGAAGCACTCAATTTTCTTCAGATACTTAGATTACTGGAAGGACCTAGAGATCCGTCATGCAATTGATGTTATGCACCTCGAGAAGAACGTGTTTGATAGCACCATCGGCACCTTGCTGGACATCCCGAGTAAGACGAAGGATGGACTGAAGTCACGTAATGATCTTGTAAATTTGGACATAAGGCATGACCTTCACCCAGTAGAGCTGGCAAATGGAAAGAGCAAGATACCTCCTGCTTGTTACTCGTTGACACTTGAAGAGAAAAAAGCCTTCTGTAAATGCTTACAAGGGGTGAGAGTGCCTAGTGGTTTCTCATCGAACATCAGGAAGCTAGTCTCAACGAAAGATTTGACCATTTCCGGATACAATGCGCACGACTGCCATAGGATGCTAACGGTATTCCTACCAATTGCTATAAGGGCAGTCAAACCTGTCCATACCAAGGTGGTTATAACAAAGTTGTGCTACTTTTTCAATCGAATCTCACAAAAGGTATTTGATCCTCTCGAATTAGGTCCCCTTCAGACATTTGCTGTGGAGACCGTATGTCAGCTGGAGATGTATTTCCCACCATCATATTTAGATATGATGGAGCATTTGATCGTTCACATCGTCCCTCAGATTATTGAACTTGGTCCCTTATACTTACACCAGATGTGGGCGTATGAGCGTTACATGTCAATCCTCAAAGGCTATGTACGCAATCGCGCTCACCCCGAAGGATCAATGATAGAGGGATACACAACTGAAGAGGCGGTCGAGTGTTGTATGGATTACATAAAGGATGGTAATGCCATTGGGATTCCTGTGCATCGACACGAAGGGAGATTATCTGGAAGGGGTACTGTTGGTAGGAAGCAGTTTTTCGATAATGATTACAAAACAGTGGCCGTGGCACACAGCAGCGTTCTACAACAGCTCGCTATCGTCGAGCCATTCATTGAGCGACACTTTGAAGAAATCAAAGCCTGCTTCCCAGGACGATCCGCCGATTGGGTTTCAAGAGAGCACAGGCGTCGATTTCCTCAATGGTTCAAAGATCTAAACCTGCCAGTCGGTGATTGTACGGAGCAACTTACTTTACAAAGATTGGCAAGTGGGCCTTCAAGTATTGTCAACTCATGGCAAGGGTACGACATCAATGGCTTTACCTTGTACACGAGTACGAAGGACAAGAAAAGCGTCTCACAAAACAGTGGGATTCGTGTCGAAGCGATCGACCCAACTGGTGAAAAGAAGTTGTATTACGGGACCATAAAGGAAATATGGGAACTCGACTACGGCCTGAACATCCAGATCCCTGTGCTCCGTTGTCAATGGGTGAAAGACACAACAGGGGTTTCCGTGGACGACTATGGGCTAACGATAGTCGATCACAGTAAGATAGGCCACAAGGATGATCCTTGGGTTTTAGCAGAGCGTGTGGCTCAAGTGTTTTATGTGAAGGACCCTTTGGATGAACGGATGGATATTGTCGTGGACGGAAAACAACAGATCGTCGGCATCGACAACATCGAAGACCCCGCTGATTACAACCAGTTCGACGATGTACCATTGTTTACCGATCTTCCTATGCGAATTAAGAAGGTCGAGCGAACCATCGACGAAGCTAATATGTCGTACGTTCGATCAGATGGTATCGCAAAGATAGTTAAGCTCTAGTTCTTTTGTAACCTTCAGTTGTCCTGGTGTTCTAAATTTATCGGGATGAATGAAAGTGGCCCACATTTCGAACTGCTAAACGTTGTTTTTTTTCTACATGTTTTTATACGAAAGTTTCTTTACATAATCTTATTAATCCATTGTTATAAATAATTTACTACATATTTAGGATGTATTTTGAAAATATTGTGTGTAATAAAAAAATTTAGTTGTACCAATGAAGTTTAGTAATATGGGAAAAAAAAGTTTAACCAAAAGGCAAAATTATTTTCGCATGCGGGCCCTTAAGATGGCCGCATGGAAAGAACATTATCACATGCGGGCGGCTTTACCGGCCGCATGGAAAAATGATCTTTCCATGCGGCTGTCTAAGCAGACCGCATGGAAAAATTATCTTTCCATGCGGTCCGCTAAGACAGCCGCATGGAAAGATCATTTTTCCATGCGGCCGGTAAAGCCGACCGCATGTGATAATGTTCTTTCCATGCGGCCATCTTAAGGGCCCGCATGCGAAAATAATTTTGCCTTTTGGTTAAACTTTTTTTTCCCATATTACTAAACTTCATTGGTACAACTAAATTTTTTTATTACACACAATATTTTCAAAATACATCCTAAATATGTAGTAAATTATTTATAACAATGGATTAATAAGATTATGTAAAGAAACTTTCGTATAAAAACATGTAGAAAAAAAACAACGTTTAGCAGTTCGAAATGTGGGCCACTTTCATTCATCCCGATAAATTTAGAACACCAGGACAACTGAAGGTTACAAAAGAACTAGAGCTTAACTATCTTTGCGATACCATCTGATCGAACGTACGACATATTAGCTTCGTCGATGGTTCGCTCGACCTTCTTAATTCGCATAGGAAGATCGGTAAACAATGGTACATCGTCGAACTGGTTGTAATCAGCGGGGTCTTCGATGTTGTCGATGCCGACGATCTGTTGTTTTCCGTCCACGACAATATCCATCCGTTCATCCAAAGGGTCCTTCACATAAAACACTTGAGCCACACGCTCTGCTAAAACCCAAGGATCATCCTTGTGGCCTATCTTACTGTGATCGACTATCGTTAGCCCATAGTCGTCCACGGAAACCCCTGTTGTGTCTTTCACCCATTGACAACGGAGCACAGGGATCTGGATGTTCAGGCCGTAGTCGAGTTCCCATATTTCCTTTATGGTCCCGTAATACAACTTCTTTTCACCAGTTGGGTCGATCGCTTCGACACGAATCCCACTGTTTTGTGAGACGCTTTTCTTGTCCTTCGTACTCGTGTACAAGGTAAAGCCATTGATGTCGTACCCTTGCCATGAGTTGACAATACTTGAAGGCCCACTTGCCAATCTTTGTAAAGTAAGTTGCTCCGTACAATCACCGACTGGCAGGTTTAGATCTTTGAACCATTGAGGAAATCGACGCCTGTGCTCTCTTGAAACCCAATCGGCGGATCGTCCTGGGAAGCAGGCTTTGATTTCTTCAAAGTGTCGCTCAATGAATGGCTCGACGATAGCGAGCTGTTGTAGAACGCTGCTGTGTGCCACGGCCACTGTTTTGTAATCATTATCGAAAAACTGCTTCCTACCAACAGTACCCCTTCCAGATAATCTCCCTTCGTGTCGATGCACAGGAATCCCAATGGCATTACCATCCTTTATGTAATCCATACAACACTCGACCGCCTCTTCAGTTGTGTATCCCTCTATCATTGATCCTTCGGGGTGAGCGCGATTGCGTACATAGCCTTTGAGGATTGACATGTAACGCTCATACGCCCACATCTGGTGTAAGTATAAGGGACCAAGTTCAATAATCTGAGGGACGATGTGAACGATCAAATGCTCCATCATATCTAAATATGATGGTGGGAAATACATCTCCAGCTGACATACGGTCTCCACAGCAAATGTCTGAAGGGGACCTAATTCGAGAGGATCAAATACCTTTTGTGAGATTCGATTGAAAAAGTAGCACAACTTTGTTATAACCACCTTGGTATGGACAGGTTTGACTGCCCTTATAGCAATTGGTAGGAATACCGTTAGCATCCTATGGCAGTCGTGCGCATTGTATCCGGAAATGGTCAAATCTTTCGTTGAGACTAGCTTCCTGATGTTCGATGAGAAACCACTAGGCACTCTCACCCCTTGTAAGCATTTACAGAAGGCTTTTTTCTCTTCAAGTGTCAACGAGTAACAAGCAGGAGGTATCTTGCTCTTTCCATTTGCCAGCTCTACTGGGTGAAGGTCATGCCTTATGTCCAAATTTACAAGATCATTACGTGACTTCAGTCCATCCTTCGTCTTACTCGGGATGTCCAGCAAGGTGCCGATGGTGCTATCAAACACGTTCTTCTCGAGGTGCATAACATCAATTGCATGACGGATCTCTAGGTCCTTCCAGTAATCTAAGTATCTGAAGAAAATTGAGTGCTTCTTGAATGGCAATGTAGTATTCTCCACGTCATCAACTTTCTTCCTCTTTGCTGTCTTCTTCTTTCCCTTGCCAAATACAACCTTAATGTTCTTTGTTATATCATACACGTAAGTACCACTTCGTGTTTCAGGGCCAGTCTCGTTCTCCACTGTCTTGTCGAACAATCTGGCCATCTTACGATACTTGTGTTTTCGTGGTAGAAACCGTCGATGTCGCATGTACACTGTCTTCTTAGACGACGTCAGGTATTTGTACGAAGTCATATCCAGACATATCAGACACCCAGTCTTCCCTTTAATCTGACCGGATAATGAAAAGTTTGCAGGTAGATCATTGATGGTAACAAATATGATCGCACGTAGATTGAAGTGCTCCCGCTTGAACTCATCCCACAGCCGTAACCCCTCTTTCCATAGCTCCTCCATGTCCTCCATCAAAGGCTCAAGAAAAACATCTATATCGATTCCAGGTTGCTTCGGACCTTGTATGAGGATAGTGAGAAGAATATACTTTCGTTTCTGACATATCCATGTTGGAAGATTATACATTGTGAGAAGAACTGGCCATGTGCTGTGTGAGCTGCTTAAATCACCAAACGGGTTCATTCCATCAGTGCTCAACGCGAACCTTACATTCCTTGGATCCTTACCAAATTCTGGGTGCTTTGCATCAAATGTCTTCCACTGGCGAGCATCGGCAGGATGTCGAATCATACCGTCTGTCTTTCGGCCCTCTTGATGCCATCTCATCAACTCAGCATCAGTCGGGTTTGAGTACAGACGCTTCATGCGGTCCTTAATTGGTAGGTACCACATCACCATTGACGGAATTTTTTTTCGCTTACGCTCCGATGAATCTAGGTCAGTAGACTCTGTGTGAACGGGCCCATTTCCCGTTTTATACCGACTTGTGCCACACGTTGGGCAACTTTCCAAGTCTGCATATTCTTTGCGGTATAATATACAATGATTCTCACAAGCATGAATCTTTTCAACACCAAGAGATAAAGGACATATGAGTTTCTTCGCTTGATATGTATTCGAAGGTATGAAGTTAGGCTTAGGAAGCAACACACTCAACAAGCTCATCAGATCATTAAAACTTGTGTCCGACCATCCATGTTTAGCCTTCAATCTCAGAAGTTCAAGCACTGAACGCAGTACCGTGAAATCCTTATCACATCCGTTCGTTTCATCGTAAAGAAGATCCTTCGATGCCTTCTCCAGTGCCTGCCAATTCTCTAACCGTCGTGATCTACCCGCTAGAACCTCAGGTTCGACATGGCGTAGCATATCTTCTATATCAAAACCGCCCTCAAAATCATCACTATCTGTGGACACGTCTACATTTAACCTTTCACGGGACATGTCTTCGATTACAAAATTCTCTGCCTCATTCATCTCCGGACTTAACTCTTCATCGTCATCTTGGGGATCGGCGATTTCCCCGTGATAGGTCCAAACCTTATAATTGGCGGTGAATCCATGTTGCATTATGTGTCCCAAAATTTCGCCATGATCTACCAGCAATTTCTGATTCTTGCAATGACGACACGGACAAAAAATTTTTGCCATATTCTCCCTCAAAGCATGCGCCTTAGCCTGATCAATAAATTTAGATGCTTCCTTCATAAATATTGGCTGAGTTCTCCGCATCTCATACATCCATGACGACCGATCCATCTATATATAAAGACAATAAAATTACAGACACAAATAATAGACCGCAGGTATTTTATAAAGACGTGTAAATACATATATATATCCATCAGAAAAATACAACAATACAAGTAACTAGTATGTATAAGTGTTTACATCCAAAATTTACACATCAAAACATATATTTTGAAGCTAGATTTTGCAAAAACTAGCTAAAACAAACCTTATCAAAATTTTAAAAAAGCTATAATTTCCACCAACGAAATTTAATAAAAATGGAGCCAAATGAAGGAGGAGAGAGAGTTCTTCACCTTTCATATAAACTTTAAGCAAAGATTTCGAGTTGAAAACCTCCCCCCTATTTGTTGCATTCATAGGAGAGAGAAGAGCTCGGTTTGAAATGGTGAAGTTCGGGCTAGCTGCAAGATATATGGGCCCATCATCGCATGCGGTCCGTTAAGACAGCCGCATGCGAAGATTCATTATCGCATGCGGCTGATTAACCTGCCCTCAGGGGGGCGATTTTTGCAGGCGCGCCCACAGGTCGGCCGCATGCGAAGATAAAGCCCCCCCGTACAGAAAAATGTTCTCTGTAGTAGTGCCAGGAACTAACAGCGATAGGATGAAGCTAGGTTGTTTCATAGACATCCAGGGTGGCACATTGTATGGAATTGCAATAACAGGCCAAGTACTATGGGTAGAATTCAAGGATCTGAAGGGATTGAAGCCATCAGTAGCTAACGCTAATCTTAAATTACGACTTTCATTACCAAAGGTAGGATGGAGTGTGTCCAAGTGTTTCCAAGCTAGAGAATCTATTGGATGTCTAAGCAATTCATCTTTTGTACGTCCTTCATCATGCCACCTCATGTTCTTGGCCATCTTTGGGTTAATGTATAGTCTTCGAAGTCTTTCCTTAATTGAGAAATACCTAAGAACTTTTCTAGGAACTTTGTGGAAATGTTTTCCATCAAGACTCTTTCTTTCTATCTTCCATTGAGAAGTATTACATTTTGGGTAGGAAGTATAATTTTCATATTGTTTCCAAAATAATATGCAATCATTTTCACAAGCATGAATGTTAATGTACCCAAGACCTAGAGATTTAACAATCTTCTTTGCGTCATAAAAATTTTTAGGTAATGCCTCTCTAAATAAGTCTTGTAGCATGTCAAAGCTTTTATCACTTCATCCTCCTAGAAGTTTTGTATGAAGCAAACGGACTAAGAAATTTAGTTTAGAGAAGGTCTTACAACAGGGTGCAGCTCCTGACTTGTATCATCTACTAATCTATAAAAATCATCGGCGTCATTATTGGCATCCCCTGAACTGCCGTAAGCAACACCACCCTCCCCCATTTGATCTAAACCATATGCCATATCTCTAAGCATTTCAGGAATTTCATCACAATCAGTTGCCTTTTGTTCTACTTGAACTTGCTCATGTGTAGTGCAATGTGCAGAAGATGATGCTTCCCCATGAAAAATCCATAGCTGGTACAAATGCTTAAATCCCTCACATATCAGGTGTTCAATTACAATGTTTGCTTCAAACAATGAACAATTAACACACTTCTTGCAAGGACATAATATTTTTATTTCCTTTTGCTGAATGGGTAAAAGCAAACTCTATGAACTTATTGACCCCATGGATGTACTCAATTGTGCTCCTAAAATACTATATTATTAGAGTTTGGACAAAGGAAGATAGTGAGGCTAAACAATTCCATGCTAGGATTTGTGTGTTGTACCTAGGTAGATCCATCCATCCCTTATCCATGCTTGCCTTTTATAATGAAATACTAAATGTCTGAATATAAAATGCAAATTATTAGTTATGATACTGTTAAAACACAAATGGTTGCCATAGCTCTCAAGCTCAACAAGCATTCCAGTCATACATTCAAAAGGCAAAACATCATGTTATGCGTCTTCTTGTTAATTTGTTCTAGTTTGCTTCCAACCTTGTTCAAAGGGTGGCTCCAATTACTCAGCAAGACTTTCTACATTTTTGGATAATAAATACAAAATTTTAAATGCAACCTCTGCGATATATTTTGCTCTTATGCAATGAAATTGTAAAATTAAATACTCTGAGTGACAATCCTCAGGTTCAGAAAAAACATTTGTATTTCTTTTTACTTATTAAGCCACTGAACATTTGTATTTTCAGATGAAATACCAGATATATAATCAAGCTAACATCAAACCAGTGAGTAAAAAATTGTAGTCACCCTGTTTATTTGCAGTACAATGGATTAGTTAGATACCTATCACTTAAGCTAAATTTTGTTAATTAGTGAACAATGGTGACAGGTCCAATACATTAATACTATTGTTAGAACTAACATCCCCAAAAGACTATGCCAAATCCATATGTCAGCACAGGTAACTACTTCAAGCATGATAGTCGGTACTCCATAATCACCACAGGTGAATTATCCTTTTCATGCAACCAGGCAATTTTTCCACTGCCAATGCAAGCAATCAAGACTACCTCACATTCTAGGGAACCCAAGTGCCTCTCAAAATTGAAGTAAATGTTGAATATCCTCTAGAGTAGGCCTGTGAAGATATTGCTGATCAAATAAATGCCTCACACCTTGAACAAAATTAATCATGCATTCCATTGCTATTGTTTTTGCTACTCCAAAAGTTTCATCCATCACGTCAGCTGGTATACCATATGCTAACATTTTGATGGAAGCCATGCATTAGTGGTGATAGACCCACCTTGCCAAATACATCTCGTCTTAGACGAAAAATATGGAGACCAACCACCAAGAGCTTCAACAATGTGCAAAAATAGATGCTTTCTCATGCGAAATCTACTACAAAATTGGTTATTAGTGGAAAAAGGATTGTTGCAATAGTATTTAGCAAATAATCTATTATGGTCCTCTTCATAATCCTTGTTGATGTACCTACGTGTGTAGCCTCAACGCTAAGTAGATGGTCCAGCTAGTTTTGCTTCTAGCTGTGCTTCAATCTCAGCTTAAATATGATCTTCAATTTCATCCTCCATAGGGTCATTGATTTTTTTTCACATCAGCTCTTCTATATTGTCACTGGTTAGAGAATCTTCTATATGATTAGATTGATCTTGGGAGTTGACATACATTCTGGTATGTTGGTTTGAGGCTGAATGGAGAGGGCAGTGGGAGGGGAGTGGTGTCTTCCAAGGTGAGGCTAAATGAAGTGGGTAATGAGAGTGTGAGTAGTGTCTTCCTGATCAAATCTCTTATTTGTAGGATACATTCCAACAGCTAGTTTGTAACAATTATTTCTTACTTTTGTCAGCATTTCCAACAGCTAGTTTCTAACAGCTATTTCTTATTGTTGGCAGTATTTCAACAGCTATGTTTTTCTTGTCAGCTATATTTCTTATTATGTGTGCGGGTATAGAGTGATAACTGTATTGCAAAGAAAATTATTCCTAGATCTGCAGGCATTGGTCTTGTAAGTAAGGGTTTCTTTGTACTGCAATGTAGGCATGAAGATGATTATGCTCATGAATAAAAACTAATATTAAGAGCATAGATGTGTAGGTAAAAATATGATTTCACTAATAACACACAACAATATTGCTTAATAGGAGTAGGGATATAGTAAAATTTTTTACATTAGTATTCGAACTACATTCTAAAAATGGCAAGTACATCAACAATACACCAAATTTGACAACTAGATTAACCATGCACTAAACACTAGGGTACAAACATTAGTTGATGCTCCTTGATTCCTCGGCAAGTTCTTTGGTTAATTTGTTCAACATAGCTTCATGCCTTATCAGTTTTTCTACACTAAAATTGGAGGTATCTTTTTCTTCCAATTTTATGTATGTCTGCCACTTTTTCATCCTTATGTTTTTCTGTTTTGCTTCTGCTGATTTTGCTACTGCTTGTGCTGACTTCAACAATACTTCAGCTTTAATTTTGATAGCTTCGTTGTACAAAACCATGTTTTGAGATGGTTGGTTCCCTAATGAGGAAGATTGAGTTTTTCCTTTCCATTTTGCTTTCTTCTGATCCTCAAGGTGTCTCTCTTTATTTGATGATTCTTCTTCAGTGTCTTGGTTTGACGAGGACGTGTAAGCTCCTGACTCAGAAATCTTAGTCCTCTTGTTCTTGTCTTCCCCTTTTTTGATAATGCTATGTCATTTTATTTAATCCTTGAGCTCTCTCCACATATACTCTAAGGTTAAAGATTTTTTATTTGATTGACTCTTGTACCATGCATGAGTTTTCTCCATGATCATGTCATCAGAATGTCCACTGATAAAGGTACGTCTAACTTGAGAATACACTCCACAAACTTTGAAATGTCCTTCTTACCATTACCCCGGTGTGTCTTCAATTGCTTGATTGTTCTCTTGTGGCCATTTGTAGGCCGGTTGCTGTTGAACTCATCAGCTACATCCTTCCAATAATATTCTCTCTTCTTGTCATCTCCATCTATGGGATCAACTGAGTTGTTCACCCAAGCACTAATTAACCATATGTTTTCTTCTTCCGTCCAATTGGTGCATGGTGGTCTCCTCACCTCGTCTTTGTTGTTGTCGCTTAAATCTTCGATGTTAATTGGCTGCTGCTCTTGATGTCTTGCTGGGAAGGGAATCGATGACTCCAACCCATGGGAAGAAGTATTAGCATCGGCTCCAATTGGGAGGCCTTGTTGTAGCACAAAGATTTCATTGTTGCTTGCAACTCCAAACCCCTGATTATGTGATTACACCATATTTTCTTGCAACTGGAACCTTGTAAGCTAGCTAGATTAGATTATGCCCAATTTCTTTGATGTGGAGTAGCTTGAAAGCTTGGAGGAGAATGATCATATGGTGGGTAGTTGCCTGGGGAACCAAATGGATAGAAATTATGTAAAAAAATATGGGTTGAAACTTTGGGCAAAGTGAGATTGAGGAAAATTATTGGGGAATTGTCGAGGAGGGCAATTGAGGCTAGGTTTTTTTGCATGGTTCAGAGATCTTGATTTAGAAGGTCTATGAAATTTTTGTTAGATGAATCCATATGCAGATGAAATGAGAAGCTACATATTGAAGCTCATGTTGTTTGTTTTATAGGCGCATGGAGAGTCTGCAGCTGCCGCACCAACCATTTCAAATTTGATATTCATTTGTACACAGTAAACTCAAAAAATAATATATTTTATTTCTTTATGGCCAGCCCATATAGCTAAGAACTACTTTAGCAATGTCATAATGACTACCTCTATAATTTATATGGCCTGCTCATATAGCTGCATTTATTGTATAATGACCACTTTAGTGTAACATTATGGGTGCACAAAGAGCAAGTTCAATAGTATATCTCGCTACTCGCTGCAATTTTTTCTACATCATTTGCAGTCAACAGTATATTTAACTTATACAATATACAAGCTCTAATACATCAGCATATCCTTTCAAAGTAATAATATTTATTCGTCATTCATCTCGTACTCTCTGTTCGTTTACCTTTCTCTCCTGATGTGTCCGTGAACCCTAACTAGCGTAGCAGTAGTAGTGGAGCCCCACCTTTTCTGAAAAAGGTGTGTAGCCGGGCGATTATTTAGTCACCTACTCACTGTCTCTCTCTCATACTTTCTCTCTGCAAACTCTATGTGGTTTTTTTATCGCCGGTGTAGTGCCTTCTATTATACCTGCTCTAAGGCACAAAAGGGAAAGGAGGGGGCAAACTCTTTTAATCACGGTATGTTTACTCCTTTATTACATATCAACTAAATAATTTTAAAATAATTTTATAAAAATTAACAAGACAGATTAATATGTAATATATCACTTTATAAATATACTAGTTTAGAGTTAACTTGTACAAGTTATAAAAAAATAAATTAAACTATAATTACTATATGTATATCCACAATCAAGTTTGTTATTTTTGTTACTATGTGTATATTTTTAATAAATTTAAATTTACATGCTTGTGAAGTGATACACTATGTATGTTGATATATGTGGTTAATTTTTTTAAAAATATATATATAATTTTTTGGTTGACGTGTAATAAATGAGTGAATGTCTAATTGAGTGATGAGAGTCCCTCTCCAAACATAGGGGAGTAATAACTTTTGGGGTTGTCTGGTACTCCCTCCGTTTTAAATTATAAGTCATTCCAACTTTCTGATAGGGTTAAAACATCTTAAATTTTATCAAATTTATATAATAAAATAATAACATTTATGATACCAAATAAGTATCATTAGATTATTTTGTCAATTATATTTTTATAGTATACCTATTTGATGTCATAAATCTTTATAACTCTTTCTATAAATTTGGTTAAACTTAAGATGCTTTGATTCTTCAAAAAGGTTGAAATGACTTATAATTTGCAACGGAGGGAGTAAATTATACAGGGGAGAGTATATACGCTCTTGAATTCGAGCTATCAACGGCAGGAGCACCGTGACAATGATTTCATCGGACGACAGTGACTTCATCGCTTCTAATGCAAATTAAAAGCAGTTAGCTCTACGTCGAGAAACACAATAATGCACTACTTACTGCAGTAGTGCACATACAAACGCGGCATAGCTAGCTAATGCTACTTCGGGTCTCAAATAATATAGTTAAACCTTTCAACATTATGAGATTTAATATGTGAAAACGATATTAATAGATTGATCATGAAATATGCTTTCCGTGTAGTTTTATGTTTAACATCATTTATAAACATATAAGTATATACATATATAGAAATAAATAGTACTACTAATAATGGAATATGCATATATTAATGGAGAATAGGTGGATATACAAAACGCCAAAAATAAGAAAGGTCGATATGGTTGGCAGCATGTACGTCACGGTACGTCACACCGTACGTGTTTGCAGGTGTGTTTTTGGCTGGTCGGATATTTCATTACGTTTTATTTAATCTATCCTATATTTCATCAACTGAGTCTTACATTTCTCATTCCTCATGAATTCGGTCAGAATCGTTTTATTGAGATCCAACGTCTTAGCTAGCTCCTACCTTCCTCCTTCCAGTCATGTGCTCCCTTCGTTCCGCATTTCTCATGGCATGATTTCATTCATTCCGCATTCCTCATGGGTGGGTCGCATTCCTTATGGATGGGTCAGGATCGTCTTGCTGAGATCCAACATCTCAGCTAGCTCCCACCTCCCTCCTCCCAGCCATGTGCTCCCTTCCCCTCCTCGCATTCACGCGATCTGTTAATGGATAAAAGCACCGCGCGATCCCACCCCTCACCACCACCCCTCATGAATCGCTACCGCCGTCACTGTCACCCATCGTCCATGGACTTGCCACGCGATCTCCCATCCCTGGATCCCCGTTGCGCCGCCCCGCCATCTCCAGATCCTGGCGATGATTCCTCCAGATCAGGGTATGGGTGCGCCGTGAACGCCGGTCAGCAACGTCGATCAGGTAATGGCTTTCTGTTATGCCTAAGGGGCTATACCATGCATAGTGTTATCATTATCATATTTTTCCAGCTCTTGACGAAAGTGAGATGTGACAACAAGAAGACAGAAAGTACCACGTGTACCAGGTGCTCCAGAAATATGACGATGCCTCACAGCAAGATGATCATATCTTTGAGACATGAGAGGTAAAATTTTCTGCCTTATGTTTTTCTGCATTAAAATGGATGTTCTGGTTAATATTGTCTTCTCTGTTTGGTAAGAGAGGTGGCTTTTAGCCATGTTAGTTTTATGCATGTTTTGGAATAGTTCACGATAGCATTTCTGTTAGTAAGGTATTCTTTGCATAATATTGATGCAAAGTGAGCACTGCAATCTGCAATTCAACAAATTAATGATTCTGTACCTTCATTTGATCTGCAGAATGACGTTAATTAAAAGAATGAAGTTTGCCTCATTGTCTAATTCTCCGGAAATAAAGTTCAGGATAAAAAAACTGAAATAGAAGGACGTTTGCCTAATTTTCGTGAATTTAGGTGCTTAAAATATTGTACTGTGTAATGTCTGAAATTTCTATTGATGACCAGCTGAGCTCCATTAGATGTTTCACATGGGCATTTCTGTTGAAATTGCTGTTAAGTTCACCTATCAACCATGCATTTAGCTAAGTGTGATGGTGGCTTACACCGTATTTTCCGGTTAGAAATTATAGAGGACAGAAAAGCCCAGATATGTATATTATGCACCTGTGTACGTTGTTTTACTGAAAGTTTTGCAGTCTGAATTGGTTGGGGCACTTGGAGCTACTGTTGACGGAGTGTATCTGTTTATAGCCGTGTTTTAATTTGGGTACAAGATTGCATATTCTAACTGGTCCTGTGCTCGATTTTCTGTTATTAATTGAACTACACTTGACAATGTGTGATAGTCTTTCTCAGTTTTCATATCTGAAATTAAAATGAGAAAGCACTGTACACTCCACATTGTATGGAAGCCTATCTTTGTTCTTTTTCTGGTATTAATATAGTGTTTCTTAGTGCTTGTATACTCATTTGTTGGTTTTTTAGCAGATGTCACTCGTTGCTGTGGCGTCACTCAGATTGGTATGATTTTTTTTGACAGAATGTTAATTTCAGATTTTTGAAAGTTTTACTGGACAGTATTTAGGAAGAGGCAACTCAGGCACCCTTATGGCTTCTGTGATACTGGTGTGTTCCATGCATGGTCACTGAAGTTTTTCTTGTGGAAAGAACTTTGTTGGCCTAGCAGGAAGCGAGTGTGCATCTTAGATAGCTTCAGCTAGAATGAGTTTGAAAGAATGAGGATAAGAATGCCTGAGAAATAACACTGAGGAATAAATAAGTTATATGGTTTTGAATTGTATAATTGAAACCGGTAGTACCTTCACATTGTTCATTGTTCATTGTTGCATGTATAACTTCACATTTTGGCCTTTTCTGTTGAAATTTAATTAGTACACACTCCTATGTTGTTTATGAGACCTCAGATTCACTAAATGAGGTTCATTTCTGCAATTTAATATTGGTGTTCATGCGGTGGACTGATGCAAGCGAAATTATTCCTTGGAAAGAACAGAAAACTTACTTCTGATTTTGCATGTTTCATCTTGGTCAATAAGCTTCATCAATGAACCATCATCTCTTTAGTTTATAGTGGCCATTTTCTTAAAACAATTTAATTTGTTCAATTAGCACACAAAGCGTCCAAAAGAATGTTAATAAACAATTGTTCCCAAATCTTACTACTATTCTAATTATATATACCATATTCTGATTATATATAATTGTTGATGGTTTTCAATTAATTTTATCAGATAATTTGATATATTTTTTTACTTTGTCTTACATATATTTGATATAGAACGTGAATCAAAATGAAGCTCAATTAGACTGATTGAGAGTAATCCATCCTGCCATCGCCCACTTACTCCTGTGCTCAATGGGAGCTTAATGACATGAATTGAAATATTTCTAAAGCATTGTAACGTTAGTACGGGCATATTACTAGTTTGCTTAATTGGCTACATATATATTGAAGGCATCAAGATATCCATATGTAAAAAATCATCCATATATACCCATTAAACTGAGGGCTGTCGCAATTAGGCATGTCTAATAAAACCACCAATGGTGGATAAATGCTAATTAATTACTCCCTCCCTTTCATATTGATCATCACATAACCAAAAATCAAAATTTTTAAATTGATCATAATATAATCTAACCCTTTATTTTGACATGAAACATTATTGCATTTATACATGTAAATTGAGCCTTCATGTTAAACGCTCATTTCTTGTACATGCAGAGGAGATAAAAGTCAATTTGTTTTTTGAGAATTTCGTATCAATACTCACATTAAATCATATAAAGATTTTTTGGTCTTAGTGAAAAAACCAAAAGATGATCGTATGCAACGGAGGGAGTATCTCCCAACGTACTTGTATGTGAAAAATCATGCACAAATATCTTTAAACTGAATGCTGTCACCATTATGCATGGCGAATGAAACCACAACTGTCTTTAAATGCTAATTAGTTATCTATCACTGGGGAGGCAGATTCAATTTGCTTTCAACTAGTACGTAGGAGTACGTCATTCTCACTACAAATATCGGGCCAAATAGAGGAGTATGTCATTCTCACTGGGTCACTGTGTGCAGGTATGACGTCGCTTTGGCAACGAACACTGCAGGAGTCGTGCATCTGTGTCAGTTGGTCAAGCAGTGTGATAACCTCAAGATGTTCCTTCATGTTTCCACCGTGAGCTTATGTTTTCGCTAGTCCTTTTTATCAAGCAAAATTTCTTCTAATTTCAGCTTTTTGTGACAAAAATTTTACGCAATTTCTGGAATTCCGATTCTACCGGTCGTCCCAATATATTTTATTTCCTATTAGTTGCCTCTGCAACACCTTTTATTTTCCATACTCCACATTAGCTTAGCTCCGCTTTCCTATTCATGGCCAGCGGACGCACAGTAGCCCATTTAAATTCATGGTTTCACTTCATGCAAAAGGATTAAACCATCAGTATTACTCCCCCGTTTCGTTTCATATTATAAGTTCATTTGACTTTTTTTAATCAAATTTCTTTAAGTTTGCTTAAATATATAGAAAAATATAATAGTATTTTTAATACAAAATAAACCTATTATCAAAATATATTCAATATTAAATTTAATGAAACTAATTTGATAATTTAGATGTTGTTAAATTTTTCTATAAGTTTGATCAAACTTAACAAACTTTGACAAAAAAAAATCAAACGACTTATAATATGAAACGGAGAGAGCAATTGATCGAAAATACTAATGCGCGAGTGGTCATGCTCCACTCGCCCATGCAATCAGTTATATTTTCACTTTAGGCCTACATGCTTTTCTATTTTGGGTAATGGCCTTCTTGCTCTGGCCCAATCAAGGATGCTCACACCTGGCAGGCCTTATTTACTTTTTTTCTTGGACCATTCTTTTTTTTGGCCTTGTGCGTGCGTGATGTAGGACTAAGTGGAGTGGGTCAATGATGTAACCTTCCAAACTATTATTTTCTGTTTTCCTTTCTTTCCTTTTTTTAATTCGTATATGAATACATATGAATTCGGTTTAAGAAAAATAAAGTTTTAAAAAAATCACATACATGTTCCATGAGATGAGATTTAAAAATTGTTATTGCGAGTACGTCCAATTCAAATTTGATCTTTATATCAGAAACTTTATTTTTAGAATTTTTGTGCATAGAAAGTTTATAGATAAAGGGTTTATATGTGTAAAGTTTACTCATATAAACTTTATATGTAAAAATTTGATAGGTAGAAAACTGGGCACGAATTAAAAATACGTATACTAGGTTGAAAATACGCATGTCAGTTTTCTTTAAGAAAGAGTGGTTTCTGAGCAAATCATGTGCGTCCAAGAGGAAAACAAATGAAATATCTATTACGCGATTGCCCGTGTGGGCGCGCTACACGTGATCAGATTCTAATTTTTCGTTTTTAGTTCGTTCAGGTTGTTGGGCCTTTTCCCTTTCCTTTTGGGGCTGATTTTTCGTGGGCTCACGGTTTACATTTTTGGCCCATGTGCTTGATGCACAATTAGGCTATGGTTTTCTTTTCTTTTTGCCTATAAGAATAGTGTTGTTTTTCTTTTTTTAAAAAAAAGTCTGATCTTTTATACGCTTGGCCCGTTTATCATATGGGCCTCACGTCCCACATATATGTTTTGTTTTGTTTTTTTTAATTTTTTTATTCGTTTCGAATGTATATATCAATTTATATATATGAATAAAGTTTCTATACACAAATTTTATACATATAAACTTTTTATGTATAAACTTTTTATGCATAAACTTTATATGCATGAACTTTTCTATGTATAATTTTTTTTGCCAAGGTGAACACATTAATTTTTTTATCAAGGTTAACACATTAAATTTGTTTCAAATTTATATACACGTTAAATTCGTTTCAAATTTATATGTATAAAGTTGTCATGCACAAAGTTTTCATATATGCAAAATACCTATGTATAAATTGTATATAGTCTATGTATAGTGTTTTTGGCTCAGTTGATTGGTGCTCGTGGGCTGAATGACCAAGAGAAGAAGAGATATATTCAACCCACCAAAAGAAGAGAGGCATAATAAGATTTAGCATCGGCACGCATGTGGAATCATTTTTTTATTGTTCTTGATCGCGCACCCCCACCGCACGCAATCACTCACGTATTAGGAGTACTCTATTCCTTTCGGCATTTATGCACAGGCCTGCAGAATTTGGCCAAGATTTACTCAAAAGTGTTCGTAATTGTAGAGACATTAATTCATTACTGCTCTCTCTATGTCGGAGGATATGAAGTGCAGGCATATTTAAGAAAATCAATAAAAACATTTATATTTTTTTGTGTAACATTAATCTAGCGAATAACATAGTGGCGGGCCAGATTTAGATAGCGAAAGGGGTTGCTATATAACGAAATCCCGTTTGGATGGGATAATATCGGTTAGGTATCAGGTTCAAGTATCAGGTGATACTTGTGAGGTATCACGTGATACCCTATCAGTATCATTCTGTCCAAACAGGATACCGTCCTGTAGCATTCACTACTGGAGAACTGATCTTTGGTCGGAATCAGAAAAACCGGAATAGTCCCGGTTCTAATATGAACCGGGACTAAAGATCAATTTTAGTCCCGGTTAAAAAAGGTAACTGGTCGCGATGATCTTTAGTCCTGGTTGGTAACACCAACCGGGACTAAATATCATCTTTAGTCCCGGTTCAAACACCCACCGGCCCTGTCAGGCTCGTGTCAGGGGGGCGGGAATCTTTAGTCCCGGTTGGTGTTATCAACCGGGACTAAAGATCCTAACTTTAGTCCCGGTTGGTGGTATAAACCGGGACTAAACATCCCACCGGCCCTGTCAGGCTGGTGTCAGGGGGGCGGGGATCTTTAGTCCCGGTTGGTGTTATCAACCGGGACTAAAGATCCTAACTTTAGTCCCGGTTGGTAACACCAACCGGGACTAAAGATAATTTAGATCTATAGTTCCGGTTAGTGTTATTAACCGGGACTATAGTGATCCACCTTTTATACTTCTTCTTCCTCCTCTAGCCCGAGCCATTGCTGCCAAGAGGAGGAGGAAGAAGGGAAGTGCTGTCAAAATTTTTGATAAATTTGTTTTGGTGATAATATACAAATCGGAGAGATCGAAAAGGTTAGCAAATCTATTCTCTAATAATGTATGCTTAGCATATTGCATTTATAGCTTTGTTTCTATAAAATATTTTCTCCATAAATGTTTATGCAAAATGATGAGGGAGAAAATATGTTAGGCAACATTAGGTTGATTTTGAGATTAGAAAATTTGGATAATGATGTTAGGCAAAATTAGAATATTTTCTCCATTCTCTTTTCTAGAAATTAGTTTCGCTTTGAATAATAATGTTTTAAATTTTTGTATGATTATTTAATTAGTTTCGAGAATGTGGATTTCGTTAGTAACATTGGACTATTTGATGTCTAGATGGATCGACAATGGATGTACACCGCGGATCGATGGTCGAAAGAGTTTATTGAAGGCGTGCATTATTTTTTGAAGGTGGCCAATGCTAACAAGTACAAGGGTTTTATGTGTTGTCCATACAAAAAGTGCAGTAACCGAAAGGAGTATTCATCATCAAGAACTATTCATGCGCACTTGTTTGAGTCTGGATTCATGCCTGGATATAATTGTTGGATCTCGCACGGAGAGCTAGGGGTTACAATGGAAGAAGATGAAGTAGAAGACGAGAATATTCCGGGTTGGGCTCATCAATACGGTGGATTTGACGAAAATCCGGAAGGCGAGGCGGACGGAGCTGTTCAAGATAACGTCGCTGTAGATGATCTTGGTCAAATGTTGCGGGACGTAAAGGACGGCTGCGAAAGTGAGAAGGAGGTCCAAAAATTGGACCGTATGTTAGCAGACCACAAAACTTCGTTGTACCCAGGTTGCGAACAGGGGCGCACAAAATTGGGTACGACGCTAGAATTCTTACAATGGAAGGCAAAAAATGGTGTGAGTGACAAGGCATTTGGCGAGTTATTGAAACTCATCAAGAACATTCTTCCGGAGGGAAATGAGTTGCCCGAAACAACGTACGAAGCTAAGAAGGTGGTATGCCCTCTAGGACTAGAAGTACATAAGATACACGCATGTCCGAACGATTGTATCCTCTATCGCGGTGAGGAGTACGAGAACCTAGAAGCATGCCCGGTTTGTAAAGCACTACGATACAAGATTAGACGAGATGATCCAGGTGATGTTGACGGACAGCCTTCGAAGAAGAAAGTTCCTGCTAAGGTGATGTGGTATTTCCCTATAATACCACGGCTCAAGCATTTGTTCAGGAACAAAGAGCATGCTAGCATGATGCGCTGGCACGCAGAAGAACGTCAACAAGACGGGATGCTGCGACACCCCGCCGACGGGTCGCAGTGGAGAAACATCGACAGAACATTTCCAGACTTTGGAGAGGATGCCCGAAACATAAGGTTCGGGTTTAAGTACAGATGGAATGAATCCATTTGGAGAGATGAGCAGCGGCCATAGCACTTGGCCTGTTACCATGTGTATCTACAACCTTCCCCCTTGGCTACGCATGAAGCGAAAGTACATCATGATGCCAATTATCATTCAAGACCCAAAGCAACCTGGTAACGACATTGATGTGTACCTAAGACCACTGGTTGAGGATCTTCTTCTGTTGTGGAACAAAGAAGGTGTCTCCGTGTGGGACGAGGACAAACAGGAGCAATTTATCCTGCGAGCGTTGTTGTTCGTGACCATTAACGATTGGCCTGCACTTAGCAACCTATCAGGACAGTCAAACAAGGGGTACAAGGCTTGCACCCATTGCATGGATGAAACTGAAAGTACGTATCTGAAACACTGCAGGAAGGTTGTTTACATGGGCCATCGTCGATTCCTTGTTGCTACCCATCCTGTACGGAAAAAAGGCAAGCATTTCGAACAGAAGGCAGAGCACCGTACTAAGCCTAAACATCGCATCAAGGTACCGTCTGGATACTCCTCAAACATAAAGAGAATAATAAGCATGAAGGAAAAGAAATTCACAAACCTAAAGTCTCATGACTGTCACGTGTTGATGACAAAACTACTTCCTGTTATAATTCGTGGTATCCTTCCTGATAATGTCCGGGGAACAATAACAAAGCTATGTACTTACATGAACGCAATTTCGTAAAAGATCATAGATCCAGACAGTTTAACAACCCTTCAAGAGGACGTGGTCCAATGTCTCGTCGGCTTTGAGATGATCTTTCCACCGTCATTCTTCAATATAATGACGCATCTTCTATGTCACCTTGTGAAAGAGATCAGTATTCTCGGTCCTGTGTACCTACACAACATGTTTCCTTTCGAGAGGTACATGAGCGTTCTAAAGAAATACGTTCGTAACCGTTCTCGTCTGGAAGCAAGCATCGCCAAGGGTTATGAAACAGAGGAGGTCATTGAGTTCTGCGTAGAATTTATTGAAGACCTCCGTCCAATCGGGGTACCCAAATCAAGCCATGAGGGGAGACTACGGGGAAAGGGGACTCTTGGAAGAAAAGCAATAATGACCGTGGACAACGATTTATTCCGTAAAGCACATTTCACGGTTTTGCAACAATCTTCGTTGGTGGCTCCTTACATCGAGGAGCACCTGGTGATTGTTCGGTCGAAAAACATCGGCAAGTCTGATGCATGAATTACACGCCATCACATCGATACTTTTCCCATTTGGCTACGACAACGTCTAATGGGTGCAGAAACCATTGACCGACAACTAGCCTTCTTGGCGAGGGGGCCTTCTTGCTCGATATCGACATTCCAAGGATATGAAATCAATGGGTATACATTTTACACAAGAGCCCAAGACAGAAAGAGCACAAACCAGAACTCTGCTATACATATCGACGCCGTGAGATACGATGGTGCAACTAGCACGTATTATGGTGTCATCGAGGACATATGGGAACTAGACTACGGAACCTTGAAGGTACCTCTGTTTCGATGCCAATGGGTTAGGCTCACCGGTGGAGGCGTAACGATTGATGACAGTGGGATGACAACGATTGACCTAAGCAAGGTTGGATACTCAGACGAACCTTTCGTCTTAGCCAATGATGTCACACAGGTTTTCTACGTGAAGGACATGTCTAGCAAACCAAAGAAGTCTAAAGGACCCGACGAGCCAAAGCGCCACGTGGTTCTCCCAGGCAAAAGGAAAATCATCGGAGTCGAGGATAAGACTGACGAAGATTACGATCAGTTCGACGGGCAACCTCCGTTCGCGGTGACGGTTGACCCGAGCATCCTCCTTTCAAAGGAGGACACCCCTTACTCACGCAACGATCATAGCGAAGGGACATTAGTGAGGAGAAAGTACGTGAGAAAAACAGTGACATAGGTTGTTGTATGGACGACGCAAATTATTTACAATGTATTGAAGGCCATGTATTGTTTGTGTTTTTTACTACTATAATTATATATGTAATACCAATTTTGAACTATTTAAATAGGTAATATAGTATTAGATACTAATATCAATTATTGGAATGTAATATCAAATTGAAACGTCATATGTTATTTATATGTGATTATTTATATTTAATAATAATTTAAAACTATTTAAATAGGTAATATGGTAGTAGATATTTTAATACTATTCAAATAGTATTTAAATTGGTCTATATGTGATTATTTATATTTAATAATAATTTAAAACTATTTAAATAGGTAATATGGTAGTAGATATTTTAATACTATTTAAATAGTTTTAAATTGGTCTATATGTGATTATTTATATTTAATAATAATTTAAAACTATTTAAATAGGTAATATGGTAGTAGATATTTTAATACTATTTAAATAGTATTTAAATTGGTCTATATGTGATTATATATCGTTATTGGAATGTAATATCAATTTTGAACTATTAAATAGGTAATATGGCATTATATATTTTAATACTAACATTTACAAGGGCACTGTTTCAATCTTTAGTCCCGGTTGTTAAACATAGCCGGGACAAAAAGAAAATTTGGCCGAGCGGGAAAACATCTTTAGTCCCGGTTGGTGCCACCAACCGGGACTAAAGATCCCGACTATAAAATGCTGGGCGCATCGTCTTCTCCGGATCCACACTTAGCCGTTTCTCATTTTCTCTCCACTCTCAGCGCGCACGTCCTCCGTCTTTGCCGCCGTCGTCGTCTTCGTCGTCTCCGCCGCCGTACGTCGTCGCCGTCCGCATCGCGTCTCCCGGCCGAGGTTTGGACCGATCTCCATCTTTTCTTCCGTCCGTTTTCAACAATGGCACGTACCGCACCGCCGTCGCCGCGTCGTCCGCACCGCCGTCGCCATGTTGGCTCATTCCCGCGCCGCCGCCGCCGCGGCGGCCCGCGCCACCACGACCGCCGCCACCACCACGGCCGCGCCACCAGCCGCCGCCACCACCACGGCCGCGCCACCACGACCGCCGCCACCACCACGGCCGCCGCCGCCACCACCACCACGGCCGCCGCACCACCACGGCCGCCGCCGCCACCACCACCACAGCCGCCGCACCACCACGGCCGCGCCACGAACGACGTAACGTTAGAACGAACGTGAACGAACGAACGACATGTGTGGACCGAACGAGCGAACGACCGACCGAACGAACGAGCGAGCGAACGAACGAGTGAACGAAGGCAACGAACGAGCAAACGACTGAACGAGCGAACGGACGACCGAACGAACGAACGATCGAACGAACGAGCGAACGACCGAATGAGTGAACGAGCGAACGAACGAACGAACGACGGAACGAACGATCGAACGAACGACCGAACGAACGATCGAACGAACGAACGAGTGAACGAGCGAACGAACGAACGACGGAACGAGCGAGCGAGCGAACGACCGAACGATCGAGCGAACGAGCGAGCGAACGACCGAGCGAACGAGCAACTGCTTCCATGCATGCTCATCTAGCTTAATTAGCTTAGCTAACCTCCGTATGTTACATACTATACTACTACTTCACTTATAGACAGTACACTCCTAAACAGTTGCCGGTAATTAATGAGGAGTAATTATTAGTAATCGTAACTGCATCTTTTTCCTTCGCTTCGAGAGCCAGGCATGGTCTTATTTTATGGGAGTTTGTAAATTTCTCGCTTGTATAGTACTATTATACTCTTGCTACCAGTACTACTACTCTAGTATAGTAATATTATACTACTTTAGTTACAAGTGTACTCCCTCCAATTACATAATTCTTAACATTTCATTTCGAATAAGGTTGAGATCAATAACTTTAAAGAAACTAGGGTTTAGGGTTTAGAGTTTAGGGTTTAGGGTTTAGGGTTTAGGGTGTAGGGTTTAGGGTTTAGGGGTTTAGGGTTTATTGCACTGGTTTAGGGTAGGGTTTAGGGTTTAGGGTTTAGGGTTTAGGGTTTATTGTACTGGTTGGCTCGAAGTTCGCTCGTTCGAAGTAGGTACTGGTTCAGGATATTGGCTGAACACAAGCACTCGGTCTTTCATGACTAAACAGAAACGGAGATTTTTCAAGACAAATTTTGTCTTGACTCCTATACATGGGGAGTCAAGACAAAATTTGTTATGAAAATTATCCGTTTGTAGCATGAAAGAGCGAGGTCTTGTGTTCACCCAATATCTTGAGTCACTATCTATTTATTGTATATATTAAAGATTTAAAACGGCAAGTATTACAAAGCAGGAGAGAGTACAATAAATTAAAGGAGTAGACTAGTGTATGCAACGTGATAGACGGTGTAGAAAAGTTTGGAACGAACGAGCGACCGAACGAACAAACGAACGTACGATGGTACTGGTTCGCTCGAAGTTCGCTCGTTCAAGGTAGGTACTGGTTCAAGATATTGGTTGAACATAAGCACTCGGTCTTTCATGACTAAAAAGAAACGGAGATTTTTCAAGACAAATTTTGTCTTGACTCCTATACATGGGGAGTCAAGACAAAATTTGTTATGAAAATTATCCGTTTGTAGCATGAAAGAGCGAGGTCTTGTGTTCACCCAATATCTTGAGTCACTATCTATTTATTGTATATATTAAAGATTTAAAACGGCAAGTATTACAGAGCAGGAGAGAGTACAATAAATTAAAGGAGTAGACTAGTGTATGCAACGTGATAGACACTCCTAAAAGTTTGGAACGAACGAGCAAGATCTTGTGTTCACCCAATATCTTGAGTCACTATCTATTTATTGTATATATTAAATATAATATTGCACATCTTTGTACATTTTGCTAATAGTGTTTTAATTTTTTGTCTAATTTTTTTTCTAATAGGTGCTGACCCCCGTCGTCGCTCAAGCTTAAGTGGCCCCAATAACTCCACGCAAAACGAAGGCAAGTTTCTTGAATTCCTTCATGTGTGTCTATATATATATATGACATATGCATGTATAACAATGAATTAACTGGTCGTTGTACGTATTTCACAACAATGTCATTATATGTAAAACAATATACTGTTAGTTGATGTGTACCTCGTAATGTTACAAACAGATGGCAGATCACGAGGATGAACAGATCCTCATGGACAAGATCGCAGAAGGCAGCAGCCAATATTGGGCGGATGAGGAGCCAGAGGACCCCAACCAATACCTCAACGAGGAGGGAAACGAGGCCACAAACCAACAGGAAAGTGAACGGGAATAGGCCATTGGAGAGAAGAGGGCACGCGGACAACGGGGTGCCGCAAGGAAGCTAGAGGGCAAGCATATTATTACTGAAGTGGCCCCAGATGGCGAACCAGTTGCCCCGGCCGGCATGCTACGTAAGTTTGTGGGACACAGTGGTTGGGTCGTGAGGGATCACGTGGCCATTAGCATAGTGCATTGGCGTCAAACAAGAACAGCAGAGGATGATGAAAGTTATCTGCCAGATACGGAGAAAGCAATGTTGTGGACCACCATGCTCGAGACTTTCACAGTCCCTCAGGCAGATCAGCCAAGACTGAAAGCATGGACGATGAAGAAAATGGCTGAACAGTTCCAGAAGTACAAGTCAGCTCTATACAAGAAATACGTCGTGAAGGGTCTGACACCTGATTTCGACAAGTTAACGAAGTTGAGGGATCATTGGGATGCGTTTGTTGCATACAGGACTTCCGAGCACGGGCAAACGCAAGTAGCAAAGAACAAAGCCAATGCCGCTAAGAAGCAGTACCATCACCGGCTAGGGTCAGGTGGCTATAAGAAGGCAATCCCCAAGTGGGATGAACTGGAAGCCGGGTTGATTGGAAAGGGTATTGAGCCGGTCACAACGAACTGGCCTGAACGTTCAAGAAATTGGTACTATGCTCATGGTGGAAAGCTCGATCCCACTGATGGCTCCCTTGTATTCGGCGATGCGATCCGCGAAGAAGCTAGCCGACTCACAGAAGCAGTGGAGGCGTCTGCTCAGGGAACATTCCATCCAGACAGAGAGAAGGACGAGCTTACGCTCGCACTACAGAATCCCGAGCATCCAGGACAAACACGGGGGAAAGGCGTGGTTGCATGGAAATACAGATTTCAAGAGGCCAGCCACACTTACAAGAGTCGGATGAGGAGCAAGAGGGATACCGAGGACAAATTAAGATATCTCGAGGAGAGGGTCGCCCTGCAGGAAATACGGATGCAGGAGGAGGTCGAACGACGGGTGGACCAACGCTTTGCGGAACGACAGAGCGAGCAGACGGTGCAGCTGTATGCCCCTCCAATCATGGTGAGCCCCTCGGGCAATCGCAGTAGCTGTGCCTCTACAGGGCAGGCACGAGAACAGGTCATGGAAGGTGCAACAGCGCAAGCTCAGGCAAACCCATCGTACCCCGTAGATGAAATCACGCGGCGGACACCTTGTGAGCTGCACATTCCCTTCAAGAACATATCACTCAAGGTATGCTCTTAGTTTTATGATATGTGTCTTGTAAATTGGATAACCGGTGGTGCATGCATCTGTTAATTACTAAGTAATCCTGACTCTCGTGAAGGTGGCGTCGGGCATGGCCATACCAGTGGACCCTTCGGGGATATATCATTGCAGATCGATTCCACCTGGGTACTCAAAGGTCGAGGTTGAATTGGTGGAACGAGGGTTCGACGATCTCGAGCTGGACATCCCCGGAGGAGACGGGGAGACGAAACTAGCAGACACAGCCCACGCCATTATACTATGGTGCAAGCGACACATCGTGTTTCCCGGGCGAGCAGCGGCGTCTTCTCCTTCGTCTCCTCCGCCTGCACCCTCTCCTCCGCCTGCACCGGCTCCTCCGCCTGCACCTTCTCCTCCGCCTGCCCCGGCTCTTCCACCGCAGTCTCCTCCGCCTGAAACCTATTCGTCGCCTGCACCAGCTCCTCCACCGCAGTCTCCTCCGCATGCAACCTCTTCTTCGCCTGCACCGGCTCCTCCGCCTGCACCGTCACCGTCTGCTCCGCCTGCACGGCCTAGAAAGTCGTGCCCACTTCGTCCCGCGCCGTCAAAGTCCACACCACCAAGAAAGAAGCCAAGACTTGACGAGCCAAAACTCCCCGCTCTCAAGAAAAGGGCGTACGACTGCACTCTCGAGGAGAATGAGGAGGTCGTACGAGCAGAAGTGAAGGCGTTCTTCGAGGCACGGAAACCACCAAAGAAGATTCCAATAGATGGCTGCTAAGAAGTTCTTCCAGAAGATGAGCGAACCGGTCAGGAGGGCTGTACTTTCCGATTATGACCGGTCGGTGACGAAGTCGATCAAGAAACAAAGAGCAAAGGCCAAAGAAGTGCCTCAGCTCGGAAAGCAGCGGAAATAATCGGTTGAGCCGTTGCTATCACCCGGTGAAGAGGAGCTGAGGCAATGGATGAAAGAGACAGGTCTGAGCAGGGCGCAACTAGTGGGAGACACACCGATAACCATGGCGACAGAAGCCGACTTGAAATACAAATTTAAAGTCGGTGAACCGCTTGTCAAGCCTGGTGAGGTGAACAGTCTCTCAACACAAATGCATCGATTCCATCAATGGTATATGGAACATTCATCCAGAGGTAGAATAATGTTTGGAGCGAGGATAAGAAACATAGACTACTACCAAGGAGATGATGTTCTGTGGATGAACTTCGAGAATGTGTTCGATGTATACTAACTAGACGCTCTCGACGTCTCCATTCTCAGCTGCTGGGTTTTGTAAGTATCGTTTTAGCAAACTTTATTTTGTTCCTTAGCTTCTTCTATGTACCATTCCCTGGTTAGAATGTGACGATAAGACTGATGCAAATTCCTTTGTCTTTTGTAGAATGGAGATTCAATCATGCCGTAGGCAGGGGATTTTCAATATTGGATTCATGGACCCTCGCAAAGTCAATGACGTAATGATACGGGACTTTGAGAAAGATACAGAAGACAACATTGTTCATTTCCTGGTGCAGCAGCATTACAAGACCTACATACTATTGCCATACAACACAGAGTGAGTTTTAACTGTCTTTGAAATTTGTACCAACTTTCTCCCCGTACTCATACCGTCACATATATATCGTCTGACGCAATTTGCAGATTTCACTGGGTCCTTTTCCTCTTCGACCTTGACCTTTGCAAAGTCCATGTCTATGACTCAATAGATAAACCAGAGTCTACTTTCACCAAGGTTTTTAAAGTGATAGACAGGTAATGCCATCTATTCAACTGTCATTAATTATGAACACTGCTATTGGTACTATGCAGATCTCCGGTATTTAATCATAGCTTCCAACTGTACATAGGGCATGGGCAAAGTTCCGTACATTGGTCCGCGGGGTTTGGAAAGAAAATCTTGGTAGGAGATTTAAGTTTCCGGTGAGTACATGCTCCAAAATTATTTAATCATTCATTGCTTCTAGAAAAAAATAGTACATTAAATATCTCGTCGTTTCTCCTTAAGTGTGCAAAACAGGAGAAGGGAAATAACTTATGCGGCTACTACGTCTGCGAATATACTCACGCACTTGTACAGCAAATCAACAATGACAGGGATCTGGAAGTACGTAAAAATTATTCATACATTATGTCCCGATTTCTTATTGACTTCGTATACTTATATCTCAATTTTTTTTCGAATGATAGATTATTTACATGAGGAAAAACCTATCCAGCGAAGAATTTATCAAGGCTGTTCAAGAACAACTGATGGGATTTATCAATGAACAAATAATTGATCCCGCGGGAGAATTCTACTACGATGAAAGTGCTATTCATCATTCTCTCCATGGATAATATGTCTTAGCTTTCTTCGTAATATACAATAGAACATTATAATTAACGAAAGATTGTAATATATGTATATTCAGATGTGCATTCATGTACTTATGTGTGTGAGTATATTTCGATAATAAAAGTATATATGTACTTGAGTGCTTATATGTAGGATATATATATATATATATACATATATATATATGCATATTGCATATATATATATACATATAAATACATATATTACATATATACGCATATTATATGTACATATATATTTATGCATATATATGTATTTATACAGATATATGCATACCATATAAACAAGCAGCTGGCAGAACCAGCAAATATTTTTTTAAAAAAAAAATATCTTTAGTCCCGGTTGGTAACACCAACCGGAACTAAAAATGGCCGAGGCAGCTACGTGGCAGCTATCTTTAGTCCCGGGTATTTCACCCGGAACTAAAATGCCGATCTTTAGTCCCGCATTCGTAGTCCCGGTTTGAGAACCGGGACTAAACACGGTTACGAACCGGGACTATAGTGGGTTTCTCCAGCAGTGATTTCTGTAGTGAAAAGCCTAAGTCTTGAAGGAGGTCTAATTAGATTAATTACCTAATTAATTAGGTAGTTATGTGTCAAAGAAAAATTAGTTTGTAGGGGCCACTAGCCGTCCCCTTTCTCCGTCGTTACGATAATATGTATCTTGGGTCATATAGATAAGTGGTACTACGAATATTCTTTCGTGTGATTGTAAATTCGTAATTATTGATGATATGCTGTGGAAGGAATTAGTAATTATCAAAGTTTAGATGACGTGGACCATGTGAAAAACTAATACACATTATATTTAGTTAAGAGAGTATAATTAATGAACAGGATTTCGTGACGGTCTGGGCTGTTGCTTTTCATCCAAGTTGCTAAAGTTGGTCATAAATAGTAATATTTAGGATAAGATTTAGTCAAAATTTTAAAACAGTTGCCATATAGATTAATTCTACGCTTGAATAACTTTATAAAATCATAAGTTTGTCATATTATATATATATATAATATAATTTTATGTTAAAGGAAAAACTACATATACCATATTTTGAACTAATCAGTTGAGAAATTATTGATGGTTAAAATTTTAAAAGTGCAGACGTACTGGTCAATTTTTGCCAAATACGGCAACGGTCCTGGGCCGACAAACAGACACTTGTTTGTGCCAACAATTACTGATGGCTGAGGGCTGCAGCTTAAGCATGTATCATCGCTGGGATCTGGATCATTGAGTTGATCGTAGAAATTAATCCTACCAATGAAACGATGAAGTCCGTTATTCTGACAGTAATTCATATTTTTCTTGCTGGTTTTCAGCCTACTGGGTAGACCGAATTCTGGTAGTGGTCTGCTCTAAATAAACCATTTTGACCATAAAAATAAATATTCTTTCACTAGCTAGGATTTTTTTTTTGGAAAACAAAGACAAATTAAACCCTTGAAAATCTTATATAAACAATTACTTACGAAGCTAGTTAAACTTTAAACCATCTCTTACTCTATAATATGTGAATATTATAACTAACATGTATAATAGTTTAACTAGAATAACTAACTATCGGCTATTAGTCTATATTTTAACTAACATGTATAATAGTTTAACTATAATGCTGGCTTTATTTTTTTTCTTTTCTCTCTTTCTCTCGTTATAAATTTAATATAAATATTTTAGAGCCAATACTTTTTACTTTTCTTTATTTCTTTTCCATACAAGTTTATAGTTGACTTATGACCATTATGCTTGCCCTCAATGACAACAATATAAAATACGGTGAAGAAGGAAACTATTACCTGGTGAATTGAATGGTAATAAATTTATAGAAATTCTACGCTACCTAGCTTCGAGTCTCTACCAGGAGTCCCCCAAAGTTGGTACCATACATGAGTTTAATTGTTTAATGTTCTTGTAGCTACCCCTAAATATCCACTGAATTCCTGCTCCTTCGAATTCAAAAAGAAAAAAACGAAAACCTAGCAACTCTCTCCATTCCTACTGGGCCATATGCTCATTTGGCCATTTACACAACACAGGTATACATATATTGCTGTGTTCGGTAGTTGATGTTGGGAGTTTATTTTTTTCGCACGAGAAACGGAGCGAATTATTAGCACATGATTAATTAAGTATTTGCTAATTTTTTTTTCAAAAATGGAACAATATGATTTTTTGAAGCAACTTTCGTATAGAAACTTTTTGTAAAAAAAACACCGTTTAACAATTTAAAAAGCGTGCGCGCGAAAAACGGGCCTGACTTGGGAAAGTAAAGAAACGAACTCAGCTCCCCTAGTCTGTAGTTCTCACGCTACCAGCCCCAACTGACCAAACTATCCAGATCCATATACACAAGTTGATTTATTTTGGAATAGAGCGAATTATGTATTTGTTGGTAATGGCATCTTAGCAAATCCGACAACATAGCGTGTTCGGTGAAGCTAAAAAAGATGGTTATCGTGCCTGTCGGCGCCAAGAATAAACTGGCTGCGAATTCGAAAACCGGAGTTCCATGACCCTATGTATTATCATCTTAAATTCCAAAAATCAATACATTTTGGGGACTGACATATGATGGAAATTTCTAAAAAAATTAAAATTTCAAACATAAAACTTTGACATTTGAAAAATGTTGGGCTAAATTGAAAGAACTTTTTTGTCAACTAAAACAAGTTTTTTTTTAGTGAAGATATCAGTTCCAGGCTTCCAGCAAGGTTGCCCGAGGCCAAGTTTCAAGTGAAGATATCAGTTCCAGGCTTCCAGCAAGGTCGCCCCAGGCTAAGTTTCAGAGAAGGGCTAAAACTATTTTCTTTAAAATTTTATCTAGCTCCCCAATGAAAGAGGATACATATATTAAAATAATTTAATAGTTGGAATGTCATTTGACAAATTAAATTACCAGAAACTATAGTGTCATAGGCAAACCCCTGTTTTCACCATGTCTTACCACAATGCCACAAAACTAGCATTTTCTAGAGCAAATTTTGCCTTAATACATAGTTTGGTCTACACAGCGACAAAGTAGTACCCATAGTTGGTAAGCAGAAGTAGTGACACGTGAAGCTGATGAGGACATATATAGTTAGTCTTATGGTTTACCAGTGCAACCACAAACAACTAATTATTTTTACAGGTTGGACGTGATCTTTTCTACTAGGTGCGGCGAGGCAAATGAAATTAATTTGTAGCGTTGTTTTACATCTCTTTGATGAAATAGAGCCAGATTCTTTATTTAGGCAGTTAAAGTCTTAGTTTGTTGATCAAACTTAATATAATCTTATACACATTTTGTTTTTCACCTCCAAAAAGTTAAAGGCAGATTTTGCTTTTCCATATTGATTCTGTGATTGTGTTTTTGGATGATAAAGAAGAGTATGATATTAGTGGTGATGGAGAACTGCTCGATGCATGGGCTCGATTCGAGCCGATGCATCGAGACGGCTTTTTTTTATTTCTGAAACCTTAAAGGTGTTGCTTGTTAGGTGTCGGTTGAAAAATTCAATATGTATCTGGTTCTTAACCGGCACCAATCATATTTTTATGTAGCAGTGACAGTTTCCCACTCAATTGGATTTGAGAGCTTATTTTCACGTGTTCTCAACTATTAGTATCCTTCTGAGTACTGCACAAAACCACAATCAGGTCAATGATGTACATCCACTACCACAGAACCGGCTTTCACTGTTGGTTAAAAATGGTATTCTTGACGGTTTTCGATCCACCAGTACGCCATCGATAGTGTTGACCTCAGGCGACTGTTGGTTCCCAAACCTTTGATACATGCAATGTAGAATAACGTGATGATTAAATTTTGGTGATGAATAATTATCAAGGCAAAGGCAAGTGTTTATTAAAAATGTGATGTGAAGTGTTTTCGGACAGTACACAGTGCGGTAGCACTGGGCAGCCGGTCAGACCGGGCAAGAGGTGTCGGTCAGACCAGAGATGTGTGGCTGGTCTGACCGAATGGTTTGACGGTCTGACCGGGCAGACTTAGGGTTGGAATCAGTTTCAAGTTGTTTTCATGAAATTTCATGATTGCTTCATATTTATGACTTCTAAATGGTTTCTACTCGTATATGATACTATTGTGTGCTGATGTGAGTTAAGTTGGTGCAAACTTATACTCGGATATGGAGTTTCTTTGTTGTTCATGTGCAGGTGGTTCTTGAGCCATACGAGTATAGCCAGTGATGGATCAGGACTAGGCTAGGAGAAGTTATGGTCCAGACAGTCAAGGATATCATGCGAAATACTCAGACTAGAGAACAATGCACATGGAGGTGATGGTTTCCATATGCCATATTGTTAACACCAAAATTTGATAAGCCCCGAAGTCATCATCGGCCTAGAGTCAGTATCGGCCTTAGAGTCCTGGAATTGGCCGATAAAAATTATATGAGTTGCCAGCAGTTGGATTCTTAGTGGATTCGATTAAGGAAATTAAAAGAAGCTTATCCAGAAGAAGAAGCCAAGTTCAATAAGGATGTGGCATGATAATTTATCTATTAATTAAGTAGAGTCAGTTAGTATCTTTTTTTTAGGAAAAATTGTTTAGAGTCCGATCAGGACTTGTATCTTTTACTTTATCTTTAGGAAAGTCTCTGTCATGTCCAATAAGGGCAAGTATCCACCCATAGGTATAAATATGTACACCCGGGATCCCTGTAATTTATCTCTCGATCAATATACAACTTTTGGTGCATCGTCACCCTCTTTTTCGAGGTTTTTTAATCAGCTAAACTTGGCACCTGAGGCGGGGCTGCATCGCTTCGATCTGCCGCAAAGAGGTAAGCCCTAAGTTCCATTGGCCATGGCAATTGTATCGGTTATATTGGTGTTGTTCAAGGTTGTATCTATTTGATCTCTTGAATTGCTCTGGTTCGGTTGGTATAGTTGTTTACCTGATATTCCAATTCTATTTTTAATTGCATTGTGTTTAGAGACGCATCGGTTTAATTGGGACTGTCTTGGTTAAGTCTGATCTTCTATCTTAGTCGATATATCTTTACAATCAAAAGGCGTTTTAAATAGATTTGTTATATCTATCACGTTAGCATAGATCTATCGGCTTATCTAGCTTATTTGATCAGTTGTAATCTAGAACCGTCTCGGTTGGGTTTGATCTTCTATAATACTGCTGATAATCTAAGTCTTGCTAAGTTTATTGATTTGTGGTGCATTTTATCGAAGTGCTAGCCAATAAGTTATCATTACATCGGACCTCCAACCGATGTATGTTTTAACCATCGAGCATACATTTAATATTTTGTATCAATATTGGCCGATTGGTTCATTGAACATCTACTTCACCATATTATCATCGGCCGATTGGATTGTTTGTTCAAATTCTTCCATTGTCTTTATTTAAGTGTCAGAATATACATCGAATATATAGCCGATTGTTTAAAATCTTATCGACATCGACTCGAATCGCTACACCGGCTAGTATCGCTACATTGGCTTATTAGTCGATCGGCTCTTTGATTATCAATTTATCTTGTCAGTTGCAGGATAAAACTGACTGACATGCCCAAACCTGATATATTAGGACCTGCACTGGAGTTAAGCAAATCTCCTAAGTCTTCGTGTGTCATGAAGATTTTCGCGTCAACACATATACGTGGTTTTGTGTGCGTATGAAAAGAGAAGTTAAATTTGGATTGGAGTCCAAGTTTGAAAAAATTGGAGTGTGGAGCTGTATGAGGATGTTGTTTTCTTGGTTTGTTTAGTTTTCTATGTGACTAGAAATCCTAGTTTTTTGTGGGATTCGTGGCTAGAGATAACCACATTATGGTTGTAAATAGAAGAGGGGCTGAGACTAGAAGATATCGATTTTTTGAAAGAGAAAAGTTAAGACTTGCTTCGAGGGTTCGATTCTAGTTTGTGATTTGAGAGAGGAGTTCTTTAGATACACTTTGTAAACACATATCGATGCATTAAAGTTGATCTACTTTCAAGAGTTTCGTGGATACGTCTTTTTCTGGATCTCACCAGTTTGACCGGAGTTTATCGTGCGGTCTAACTGATAAATGGTCCAACTGGTGGCAGGCGGGCGGTCTAACGGGAGACATAGCGAGGGTCAGACTAGTGGCGTGCCCAAGCAGTGTGGAGAAGCCCTACTTTCGACTACTAGATCGCTGCCTAAGCAGTGTGGAGAAGCTCGACACCGTGGCCATTGTCGTTGCCGCTCTCCACGCTATTGGTGTGAGTGTGACGGCCTCGGCCTCATTGGCGCCAGATCAGTCCGTACCTGACCTCCGAGTCGCTTGATCCGTCCATGTCCATCGTCGCGCTCTAGCAGCTCATCGCATCCGAGCTCAAAACGGTGGATCCATCTAGATCTGGTCCAGCCTAAGCTCAGAACGACGGGAACAAAGAGGCTGAGAGAGAGAGCAACCGGAGATTGTATGCCGAGGAGGAGGCGGAGAGGAAGAGGAAGGGGAGGGGAGCGAAACTATTTTTTTATTTTACACACCCAACTATTGAGGCAGTAAAATAGGCTTTTTTTTCCAATAAAAAAAGCAACTGTCGCCGCCGAAAATCGGTTGACAAAAACGGCGCTCCATGATTTGCCGTGCTAGTTAGTTAGTAGATATATCGCATCCGTGAGACTGTTTCGCTTTGCAATAATTCAGCCCCCGGAAAGTGAAAAGCAATACACAGTTTATAATAAGCTGGCGCTCACGTTAGCACGATTCGCTCACACCGAGAACACGTACGTACGCGCGCGTACGTACGTACGTGAGTATGGACAAGCGGCGTGTGCACGTCTCCCTCCTCGCCGTGTTCGTCGCCGTGGTCGCGCTCGCCGGAGCTGTCTCCGCCGCCGCCGCCGCCGTCGGTGACAACGCGACGTCCAGCATCGGCGCGACGACGGCGGCGGCGGAGGCGGTGGTGGTGCACCGGCGCATGCTGGCAACCAGCATCCAGGACTCGGTGCTGGATGCCGACAGGCCGGCCTGCCTCCGGACGCCGTGCTCGGGGCGCGGGCAGTCGTACACCGGCCGGGGATGCGCGCAGGCCTACAGGTGTCAAAGCTCAGAGCAAGCATTACGATGACCGTGATGTTGTCGACCGGTGAACTGTTTCGGCATCGTTCCGTTACTTCATTGGTTAGGTTATCCGGGCCGTTGGTCCGAATTAGTTGATGGGCTATTGTGCTAATTGATCTTTGAAATGTACCAGCTTTGATCTCCTTTAATTTGTTGGTGTTATGTGATTGATTTCTAGCTGTGTTTGTATATATAAAACGGACGCGTGCTTGTTCATGTGTATAAAAGGAGTTACTCCGAGCAAGCAGGATTATTTCTCTGCCAGCCACTACTATAGAAGATTAAATGGCTGGCTTATATATATATACCGGATTCCTCAACCGACACCACATTAATTGGTTGCACCGATGAGGAGAAACAAAAGTGACGGTTTGGTTCCAAGAATGAAAGAAAAGCAGCTCGAAGCATTGGCTTGAATCGAACCAATGCTTCGAGTCAAGAATGACATACAGAAACCGAATCACAAAATCATCACCAATGCAATGACAATGAATCAGAATCAACCGAGAAAATTACACATATAGCATTCATCACAAAAATTAAATCACACATTGGTTCTATCGCTAATCCCATCATTGACCAAGGCCACCACCGCCCATCGGAGGCCGAGGCCACTGTTGCCGCTGCTGCCGCCGCTCACCACCATTGCTCAGATCCAAAATACCACAGTCAGATCTAGGCTCCTCGGGCGGTGTCATCCACACCATTGGCCTCAATGTCGTTGGCAACGACCCAACCAGCTTCTACGCTGGCTCCATCGGCACCACTCGCTACGTGACCAGCTCGGGTCCTCCACCTCGTCCGCCCTCCTACGACAGCCGGCATGGTGTCGGTGCGCTTGCCAACCAATACAGAACAACGAGCACTTGAGATGATGAGGATGCATGAGGAAGGAAAGTCAATTGGCAGTGGGAAAGAGAGAAGCCAAGTGCTAGGAGTGGGTAGCACCAAAACGAAGCGAGAGGGTGAGATGACTAGTGAGACTTGCCCTACTGCCCCATTTATAGTACATTAGCATGAGAAATGAGGCGATACATGCCCCTCCCTCTCCCATTCTCTCACTCTCTCTCTTTCTCACATAGCCTGTTGACTACACCGTCATGTGGGGTGGGCCCTGTCAACAGTGGGGGGTGGGCCTCCGCTATCCAATTCCAAGTAGGCGTATGTGGGCTAATGGGTAGATGAGGTGAAAGCGATCTTTGGGCCCACAGCTGTTAGCCCACCCCCATTGGTAGATATCAAAGAAGAGCCTCAGAGAAAGGTGGTAGAGCATATCATGCGTGGACTTAGCCCCTGATACCCATGCTGATGGAGACTGAACCTATGAGGGGCTACTATGGGGAAATATAAATTCACCCTTATAGTGAACCTTCCATCCTTTGTGGAAAGAGGTTGCGTGTAGTGCCGTTGAGCACACACTACCATCCAGCCTCGGAAGGGAGTGAGAAGCCAAGAAGATTGGGTCGATGTGGCAGGGGGAGACCTGACTCTCGTGGCTAGCGAGGCCCAAAAGCAACTTCCGACACCATCCTTTAGGTTTGGAAGACAGAGCGCGGGCAAGGTCCGCCAAGAGAAACCAATCACCAGAGGTGCTCGGGAGAAGATGCGACTATTCCTCTCATTAACAGGGAGGCGACCATGGCCATCCCGGCTGGCCGCTTCCCATATCAGCCAAGCCATTCAATGTTGCCACCCTATCACCATGCCCCCAATTCTTGGCAAAAAAACGCCTCTACATGGTGCGCGGGGCTTTTTGGGAGGTTGTGAATCCTGGAAGGCAACGAGGGAGGGGTTTCACATCCTATTAAGGGTGGTTCTCTGTCAACTGGCCTTTGACAATGGACGTGTTACTTAATTAGCTAGGGAAAGTACATGTCGCGAAGCAAGAGGGGCCCACAAGTCAGTAGCACATCAGAGAGACATCGTGTAATTATATAAGGAAGTTTTGAAATTTCCTTGCCCTAGTTTGGGCCCTGTATAAATGGAACCAAGCCTTAGTTTGAAGCATTTTACTACTCCCACCAGTTTTCACTATTGAACTGTCATTTCTCCACAAACTCTATCGCTTTGTTCGAAAAGCTCGAGTTCGTATGGCTCGGCTCAAAAGCCAAATGAGCATAGCCTGAGTTGGGTCGTGACTCGCGAGCAGATCCCTAGCTAGCTCGCAAGCCGCTCATTTCGCTCGCACACCAGGCCTACCTAGCCTAAACTGAGGATTGTTAGTCTGGTGGTTCGAAACATTTAAGAAAATGCTAAATCCCTAACCCTACGCTTACCTATTCCACTGGTCTCCATCTAGCCTCCAACACGCACTCACGGCAGGGATGTCGAACACAGGAATGCGGCACACACAACTCCATCGATCAATTCGCAGCGTAGCCCTACCGCCATCTAGCCGTACATACCGCCTCCTCCCTGACCAGGTTCTCATCTATCGCCACTCCTCCTCCTCCTCACTTCACTACTACAGAAATAGCAATGGGTGCCGGTTGAGAAACCCTCTTAGGTGTCAGATTTTCCAACCGGCACCCAGCAGGAGGCACTTTTGAGGTGGACTTAGAGGTGCCGATTTAGGATAGCAAAAAAAATAGTTGGCTCAATGCATCGGCTCAAAATCGAGCTGATGCACCGAGCAGCTCCACATCCCACATACCCATATCAGCATCCATCCATCCCACATCAGCACAAACCAAACAAATTGAATCACAAATTTTGGCAAAAATGAAGAATTACATCACTCCAATTACAAGAACAAGATCAAGATGAACAAATAAAAAAAGAAGTACATCAGCACCTCGCCTGGTGGGGAGAATCGGCATCGGATCCGGTCAGCCCCAAGCGCCGGTGGGAAGGGGTCGGGTGGAGAGGAGGAGAGGCTGGCTGGATCCAGCTGCCCTCAAGCACCGGTGGCCGGTGGGGAGGGGCGGGGCGGTGAGGAGGGGCAGTGCCAGATTTGGCCGCTCCGGAGCGTCGGTGGGGAGGGGCGGTGCCGGATCCGGCTGCTCCGAGCGACGGTGGGAAGAGGGCGAGACGGAGAGGAGTAGGGACAGCACTAGATCTGACTGCCCCTGAGCGCCGGTGGTCATTGGGAAGGGGCCAGAGGAGGAGGAGGTGGCTGGTGGTCGATGGGAAGGAAGGAGGAATAGGAAGATAGGAGGGGCAAGGGGAGGAGGAGGAAGAGAGATGGGGGCATGAGAGAGAATCAGGATGGGTAGACGCGCGGCGAGAAAAGATAAGGACGGAAAAGATTCCCTCACTCTCTCCGCTCGGCTCGGCTACATTAAAGTGTCGGTTTTTTTCTAAAACCGGCACTTTTAGCCCATATATAGATACTGTTTTATAAAAAGAAGGTACTTATAGTATTGGTGCCGGTTTTTTTAGAACCGACACCTATAGTTGCTAAAATGTGCTGGTTCTATAATTTTTCACTTCGCAGGGGTGGGAAAAGGTTTATAGGTGTCGATTTTAGCTATTCTGGCATAGTACCATTTTCTTTGTGCGTTTTTGTATTAGTGTTTGTGCGTGCGCAGCCGTGAACATAGGCTCGCCACTCACAGTGCGGCAGTGCCTGGGGACGCGGCCTGTTGGCCATTGTGTACTTTGTGGTTGGTTGTTGAAATGTTTTATTTTATTTTATTCTTTGAACGATCAGCACCAGACAACATGATGATTCATTGAATAGAGTAGGAAAAAATTACAAGACTATTGCCTTGGAAGACTATCACACCCCGAAGTTCCCTTTCCTGGTTAAATTCGTAAATTAAATCGCGTAAAACAAATTTCCTTTTTAACCTAGAGCAAAATTCCAAATTAAAAATATATTTAATCAAGTGGAAATGGCATGGTGGGATTTTTCTTGAGTTCCCCATGTTAAAATACATTAACAGGATTTTTAGTGGAATTTTCAGAGCCCTAGAAATAATTTTAATCAATTAAAAACATCAAGCGCAATAAATAAATCCCTAGAAATCCTTTTTTTCCTTTTCCTTTTTCTTTTCTTCCTTTTCCCTTTTGGGCCGTTAGCCCAATTCCCCTTCCCTCCCGGGTCGGCCTAAGCCGCCCGAGCCGCCCCGCCGCTCCCTTCCCTCTCCCGGACCGGCCCAGCTAGCCCAAGCCGCCGCGCCACCCCGCCGCTTCCCCTTCCCGGGCCAGCCCGAGGCCACGGCCCGAGTGCCGGAAGTCCACGCCGCCTCCCCGCCCGCTCGGTCGCTGACAGGTGGGGCCCGCGCCCGAGTCATCTCCGACTCGGTCGGCCGCAGCTCCGCCGTCGCCCGCGCCGCTCAACCGCCGCTCCGCCGCCGCCGCTGCATCCGGTCGCAGCCATGCCGCTGCCACCCCGCGCCGGCCGTCGCGCGCGCCGCCACGCCGCGTCAGCGCTGCGTCGCTTTGCCGCCGCCGCGTGGCTGCCGTGTCGGCGCCACGTGGTGTGCCGCCGCCGCCGGCCGGTGGACTCGGTCCGCCGTGGACCGGGGTCCCCGTGCCACTGACAGGTGGGGCCCACCTGTCGGAGCCGCCGCCGCCCGCTGACGTCATCATGACGCCAACCCTAGCCTGCCGCCGCCATCCTTAACGTCAGCATGACGTCAGCCCTAGGGTTTATTGCGCAATAATTCAATTAAGGTTTTTTCTGTTATAGTAAAAACATAGATAACTTTAAAAATTCATAACTAATTCATCCGGACTCCGTTTGTATCCGTTCAAGTTTTAGAAAATTCATAAAAATGTCTAGAATCCATTAAAAATAGTTTTGTTCCATGTTTCTGTAGACTTATAGCCTGTTTGCTTGTGTGCTTTGTTTGTTGTTTAGATTCCGGTAATTCCGACTCTCTGGTTTACTTCGAGGTCGTTGCCGAGGTCGATCCAGCGCAAGAGCAAGGCAAGTCATGCTTCACATTGATCATATTGTTCCTAAATTTATAAATACCTTATTTTTCTGTAAATGCTGCATTATTTCATAAAGTCATTTTATGTGGGCTCTTTCCTATTGTACTCAGCCAATTATATTGATTATCTTGTACCTTTGATAGCTTGGGTAATTAATTCTTCATTCGCTAATTTAGGAGTGCTTAGCCATGCTTAGTTAATGTAGCTCACTAAAGGGGATCACCTTAAATAATTAATTAATGTAGTCCCTATGGTGACACTTTGGTTTAGGAGCCACCATGGTAATAATACTTATTTAAAACATGCTAATGGTGGGTTGTGAGCACATGGTTTTAATGGTCATGCTCATGACAATTAAGGACCGGTTCGCGGGAAACCCTGGAAGAATTATCGTACTTTTCATAAGCCAGCGTGGGTAATGGCTGGATTTGTAGTATAGCTTTTTCCTAGCCGACGTACCCAGGCGAGGGTGGGCGTCATGAAGTTGGGTCGACGGGGGTGTACCCGTTGATTGGCTACCGGATTCACCTAGACACGAGAGGAGGCTGCCTACCTTGGTGTAAAGGTGTGGGCGAAACCTGAGGTGGGTGCGCTTGGTTAGGAAGGGTTGTGCGAAGGATCCTGTCACAGCTCTTTTCCGGTGTACCGTGGTGGTATGTCGGCGCACGGTAACGTGTTGTGGGACTGTGTCTTATGGGTACAGTTGTACACCTCTGATCAGAGTAAAACTATTCGAATAGCCATACCCGCGGTTATGGGCGATCAACCAGATTCACCGTGATTAGTTGTACTTGCTAATAATTTGACTTAATGGAACTGGTGTAGTTCTGATGGTGGTTTGGGCCTATCGCAACGTGGTGTAGAGTTGGACAGTGATGGTTCAATTTTGATTAATTAACTCAACTGTTTTTACTGCTTTCAACTATTGTTTTTAAATGCGTATTTTATGTAAATTATCCCCTTCAGCCTCCTTTGTTATTGCTTGCATCATTATTTTCCTTTCCGGTATGACTTGTTAAGTATAGTGGGTAGTACTCAGTCTTACTTTATTTTTCCCCCACATCAGAGTTGGAGTATGTATCACAGGAAGATTTTCCAGAAGAGTAGGCTTGTGGCTACCGTCGAGGATGCCTGTGGATTGGAGTTGCTACGTTGCGAGTGTTTAATTAATTAGAATAGCTTGTTTTCTTTTTCCGCTGCATTTATGTAAGAGATTTTTATAATGTTTGTAAGACGTGGATCTGTATGGCAACTTTGTCGTTTGTGTACCCTGGCTGGTCCTGGACAGGGATTTTAATACACATTATGCTTGGAATTCAGGTTAGCGAATTTCTGGGCGTGGCAAAGACTGTAGCTAGGAAAGAAAAAAAGACCAACACCACCACGCATCGACAGCGCCTACATAGAGCCAAAGAGAAGGCTAGCACCGAACCGACCCCCGCAAAGCATGACCAGCCACCGCTAGACCAACAAGGAAGCTACAGTCGAGATCGCCCAAACCCAAACCCTAATAGACGGCTACCAAACGTGCCACACCGGCCTCTCGCCGCCATCGGCCGTGCCACCCCGCGCCCAGCCAGCTCATGCTTCCGCTTGCCGCCAGATCTAACGGAGCCCACCTTGGTCGTTGCCGCCCCGCCTCCGTCGCCGCCATCGCAACCCCTCCCCCTACCGCCTCCTCTTCCCCTACCTCCACTGTCGCCTGGCTACAGATCCGGTGGCGCTCGCGGATCCGACAAGGCTTGACGCCGCCGCCGCCACCGCGGCCTTCGCACACACAGCCCATCCCATCACCAGTCTCCTCCTTCCCCGCCTCCACCTCCGGTTGCCGTCGTCTTCCGCGAACCGGCCCGTCTGCACCACCTCCTCCCGTGCACCGGCCATTTGCCCCACCTCCTCCCGTGCGCCGGCCCCGACGCCAGCTTCGCTCCGCCGGCCTCGACGCCAATGTCGCTCCGCCGGCCTCCACCTTTGGATCCACCCGCGCTGAATCTGGGGTGGCAGCTGTCGTGAGCCCTGCCGCCGCCGTCCTCGCAAGCTGTTGGCTTTGCCGGCCACTCACTCAGGTGGCGACGAGGCAGAGGGAAGGAATAGAGAAGGATGGTGACGGCGGCTAGAAGGTTTCCGCCGCCCGAGTCGCCCAACATGGGAGGCTAGCTCACATATCTCCCTACTAGGCTGGCATCTTGAATGTTTTATTTTTGCATCTTGGCTATTTACTTGTGAAAAAAATTGACTGTGGTGGGTCTTTGTCTACAACTCTTTACCGTGTTGAACTCTTGGACTAAATTGTAACTTCAGTTGATTGCTCATTGTTGTATATGTTTTTGTTGTATACGTTGATGTATTGCCTGTAATCTGCTTGAACTTCTCCAGGAGTGTTTTTATTCGGTCGGTTTAAAAAAATGTTTTTTCTGTCAATCGGCTCATGAGCTAGCTCGAGCTCAACGAGCCGACCGATCGAGCTGCTCTTTTAGCTCGTGTTGGCAACCGATCCGAGCCAAGCCTCCCTGGGTTGCGAGCTTGCACAAACCGAGCCGAGCCGTGCTCGTGCCGCGTACGAACGTCTCGTGTAGACATTCCATTAATATATTAAAATCAATTGATTTAATGTTGATATACATGGTATTCTGCGCAGCTTTGTTGACCCAAATTTGAGGAAGATGTCCATAGCAATGGCTACCAGCTGCCAGAATGATGATGCATCCATGTTTCATTTGGATACTAGCTTGTTGATTGAATAAATTGGAGCTCGTATCCCATCGATATCTACGATAAGTGACACTTACAACTAAGCGGCTCCACTCTATAAGCAGGCGTCTTCATAATAGCAACAAGCCTACTCCTTTGAGTTGTCTTCATCGGAGAAGGACTCCACCTCTTGTGTTGGTTTGGATGGGGAGGGGGTATTATAGTAATATTGAGTTCCATCCACCGTACTCAGCAAGTTATACCAAATGAGGATATGATGCAAGGGATTACAACTAAGGAAAGGGGTTTATTTGCATAAGTTGTATTTGCAAATGGTAAAACAGTAGTACGATTAGAGCAGTATTAATCACCCGGCGGCGATGCTAGCGACGGTGAAGCGGTGCGGCCCGGCAACGGCGGCCGGAGGTGGCTGGCAGCGACGGGCGCTCAAGTTTTGCCGACGGGGGGAGGAGTGCTAGAGGGCATGATAGAGGTTGGGCAAGTGAGGAATAAGGACAAGAGGCGGCCAGGGATGCTATTTATAGCCTTGAGGAGGCGGTTAGAGCCGAGCAGTGGTAACAACCAGTGATGTGGTTTGAGAGAGAGGAAGAGAGTATGTGGAGGGGTTGAGGGCGGTTAAGGACGGGGATGGAGATCATTGACTCCGTCCTAGCTATTTAAAAGGGAAAGGAGTGAGGGTGTGGCGGGACTGGGCGACAACGGTAGTTTGAAACGCTGAAAAGTGGGCCTGACATATTGACGTCCCTGAGCATAGGAGGGCGCGAGAATGGCGGGGCCAGGCGGGCTTGCCGGGGCTATGCAGTGTGGAGGTAGAATTTGGCCAAGGCAGGTAGGCTCAAGAGCGAGGGAGGGAGGAAGAGGCTAGCGGACCAGCTGGCACACGTGCGGGGAGGAAGAGCTGAGCCAGTTTTCGGCCCAACGGCCTAGGAGGAAAAAAATAATTTTCCAATTTTAAATATTCTGATAATCATTTTTTTAATTATTAAACTTAGTTCCTTTGCTCTGAAAAGTCACGTAAAATTCATGTTTGTGCATTTTGACATGAGGAATTCAAGAAAATTCACACGAGCCTCGATCACTTATTTATTAAGATTTTAAATTATAATTTCACTCTAGGTTTTATTAATCAATTTCTTTCAGCAATTTATTAAATGATTTAAAGGCTCTAAGGGGAAAAACTCCAGGTGTGACATAAACGAATTCGGCATTTTTTTCTTAGAAATAGAAATGAAATGACACTATCCGTCGGAAAGTGGAATTGGTTGGAAACTTTCTGCATAATTTTTTGGAAACAAATTCAGATTTTTATTCAAGAGACTGTTTACTTTCTCAAAAGATAAAAAAGTGGACTTGACAAAAGTGATATGTGATATGTGAACTGTGATGTTATCCTTAATTCCCTATGATTAAAGTGGTATTGTTAGTTGCTAAAATATGGATTTTTTATCTATTATTTTAGAAAAAAAATAGGAACATCAGTTTGAGGGTTTTTTATATTCCGACAAATATTCATGTTCGTATTCGCACTGTTCTTATTCCGAAAAAGTACAAACAAAAATGGTAGAAGTGGTTTCTGTCTGTTTTTAAACCATTTTTCATCCCTACTCGTAGTCCATTCCTTCCTAAATATAGTCAGTTTTAGAATGTAAAGCCGAGATTAAGGTTCTAAATAAGATATTGTGATGTCCCTTATTTACTTATTAAATAAGGTATGGTTGAGTAGTAGTTTATGCCGTGCTTATATTGTCTATAATTTTTTTCTCAAAATGCTTATATTTGAAAAATGAGGGAACAGTTGTTAAGCAGAAGTGAGTCGTGAACCTGATGGAGGGTGTAGTTGTCCCGATAGTATTAATGGAATCTGCATGCTCCGCTGAATGGAACCTGGGTTGAACGGCAAGGTTGGATCGGATACGACATGTTTTTAAGGATGGAGATATCTAAATTTTTTGTTTGGTTGTATGGATGGGATAAGCCAATTTTTTTTGTTTGGTTGATAGGACAAGGATGGATGGGATGAGATTAATTAACTAATTATAATATCTTAATTGGCATAATAATATTATTTAGTTATACACTTACCGGTAGAAATTAACACCTATCAACACTAATTTTGCCATACTAATTACTAATTAATAGCAACACATGCTAATATCAATGATCATACTCTAATCAACTCGCTAATCATGTACTAATCAATATCCTAAAGAAGATGGATGGTTTCATCCAGCCAAAAGAACCGGATCCCTTCATCCAGCATAATAAGAGAATATTATTTTTTATGGGCCATCATATCCACCCTGTCCTCTAACCAAACACCTAAAAAAATCGAATAGCCATATCCCATCCAATCTCATCCACCCAACCAAACAAACCCTAACGGTTACATTGTAGGCGGCCACACATGATCAGTACATGCATTAGATGTAGTGAAGCAAATGGACCTACACGAAACCCCGCAAGATGCTATGGGATTCTTATATGATAATAATAGAAACAAATAGCTCGATGGTATAATTCTATATATTTGGTATAATTTTCATATTTGATTGACTAATGAAAAAAGCTATAAACAATTAAGATGGTGTGATTTATAACAATTTAAATCATGTATAGGTTGATCATTGAAAAACATAACTAAGATGATGTGACTTTCTAAGAGAAAAAAAAAGAAAGAGATAATTTAGACCATGTTATTCAAGGGCTAAAATAATTGGGATGATGTGACTTAATGAGAGAAGGAAGAAATAGCTCTAACTATATTGATATTTAGTGTCGATGAACATATCTAGATATATAGGATTTGTGGGGTTACTTTTAGGTGCAGTGAAATAAATGAAATTTGGGATACTTAACTTGGACAAATTTATTCAAATTATTCAATCGTAATCTATTTGAATTTTAATATATATGAAATATCTGGAAATGTGAACAGAACTGGGATAGAAAATCCAAAAAGGAAAAAAAAACAACTACTGTCCCCGAGGCAAACGGGTTGAGAAAACGGCAGGTAGATATTGCAGAAAACTTGCGTGAAACAAATTAACCAACCTAACATCTAAGTACCAAACCTCCCTTTGCAATAAACACTACTACAAAAACGGTTTTTCTGGACGAGTCCCCCAATAATTTTCAGGCGGGCCATAAGTGGCCACGCCTGGAAAAACCGGTCCCGACGGGGCCGGTAGTTGGCCCGCACGGGAAGGTCTATTATCCTGTGCGGTTCACTTAAGCGACCGCACGGGATATTATTTCGTGCGGGTACTTAAGCGGACCGCACGGGATCCCGTGCGGTTCGTTTAAGCACCCGCACGGAATAATGCATTATCCCGTGCGGGCCGTTAAGTGGACCGTACACGATGATGCACCATAAAACACTTCCCATCCCCGACAGTGCCACTTTGAACATGGTGTTTCTCTCTCCAAAAAAAGGCAATTATAGGGGGAAAGGTTTTCAACTTGAATTCTTCAATTGGAATCAATACAAAAAGTACCATGCTTGATCTTCTCTTCCATTTGATTCCATTTTTAAAAATTTTTATTGGTTTAATGTGAAGATATTTGAATTTTTTTTAACTCGGTTTCTCTCTCCAAAAATAGGCAATTTTTTTGGTGGGAGGTTTTAGACTTAAAATCTTCTATTGAAATCAATATAAAAGGTAATGTGCTTGATCATCTCTTTCATTTACTTCCGTTTTTGTAAAATTTCATTGGTTGAATGCGAAGATATCTAAACTTGTGTGAATTATTATTTTGTGCTATTTTTTAATTTGTAGGTCAAATATTTTGTTTTTTTGATTGAACCTTTTTTGGTAACTAATATTGTCTCAGTATTATTATTTGCTGTGAATGAGGTTTTAGTTAAAAAGTAGGATTTAAGTTTTTTAATTTGTTTATTTAGAAAACACCGGCAATATAATATTAATTAATGTTGTGAATTTTTTTAGATGGATCGGACATGGATGTATGGGACACGGAGAACTCATCCGGTGTTCATGAGAGAAGCATCAACATTTATTGATAAGGCTAAGGCACACGCTTTGAGGGAGAATAGAAAGGATATTTTTTGTCCTTGCGTGGATTGCAAGAATCAAAAGATGTGGAAAGATCCGAATGTAATTCTGGGACACACAATTCAGCGTGGATTTGTGGAGAAATACACAGTTTGGATTTATCATGGGGAAGTCGCCCCTCCTGTAGAGATTCGTGATATTTGGTTCGATCAGGCAAAGTATTTTATAATTGAGGACATGTCCCGTCAAATGACTGGTGATTTTGGCGGCTCTGGTTTTGACGCCGCAGAGGTTGATATTGATCTTGATCTTGAGGATATGTTGCGGCACGCTGAACCAGAGGTCCTAACAGAGAAAGCAAGAGATTTAAACAATTGGGAAGCGTTGCAGAAATCAGCGAAAGATCTTTTGTATGATCAATCAAAGGGATGTGACATGGATTATACAGTGTTGCGGTCGGTGCTAGAACTTCTTAGATTGAAGACCAGGCACGGATGGTCTGATACTAGTTTCAACGACTTGATGGGTCTCCTGAGAGCTATGCTTCCTAAGCCTAACTTGTTGCCAGCTAACACCTACCAAGCCATGAAATTGATATGTTCATTATCACTTGGTGTGGAAAAAATTCATGCATGTATTAATCACCGTGTACTTTATCGTAATGAATACGCTGACTTGGACAAGTGTCCAACTTGTGGGGCGAGTAGGTGTAAAAAGGATAACAGTGCCACCGATAGTGATGTTGCCGAACCAAATGCATTGGTCGAGCTAGGAAAAAAGATTCTGGCCATGGTGATGTGGTACTTGCCAGTGAAAGATCGCATGAAGCGATTGTTCTCGAACCCCACCGACGCCGAGTTGATGAGATGGCATCAAGAGGGTCGGAAAACAGATGGTATGATTCGACACCCTGCCGATGTTCGACAATGGAGAAACTTTGATTCGAAGCACCCAGAATTTGCAAATGATTCGAGAAATGTAAGGTTTGCGTTGAGCACGGATGGAATGAATCCGTTTGTTGACCTAAGCAGCTCGCACAGCACTTGGCCTGTTCTGCTCACCATGTATAACCTTCCGACATGGTTATGTCAGAAGCGAAAGTATATTTTGTTGACTATCCTTATACAAGGACCAAAACAGCCTGGCATCGATCTAAATGTGTTTCTTGAACCTTTGATGGAGGATATGCAAGAAATGTGGAAAGAGAGTCTACGATTGTTTAATGCGTACCGACAGGAATATTTTACTCTGCATGCTATCATATTCGTCACTATAAATGATCTACCAGCAAATTTTTCCCTCTCAAGACAGATTAAAGGAAAGACCAGATGTCTTATATGTCTGGACAACACATCGTACATATACCTAATCTCATCAAAAAAGTTAGTTTACATGCGTCATCGTCGTTTCTTACCACAGAAGCATAGGTATCGTGTGATGGCTACCTTTTTTGACAAAACTGTTGAGGAAGGTACTGCCCCCGAAGCAAATGATGGTTCCACGGTGTTCAAGCTGACAAAGAACATAAAGGTCGTGTTCGGCAAGGGAAAGACAGCTTTAGGCAAGAGGAAGAAAGAAGTGGTAGAAAACACGCTGCCCTTCAAGAAACATTCAATCTTTTTCAAGTACCTGACGTACTGAAAAGACCTGGAGATTCGTCATGCCATCGATGCCATGCACCTCGAGAAAAACGTGTTCGACAGCACCATCGGGACTTTACTTGACATCCCAAGTAAAAAAAAGGATGGGTTGAAGTCACGTAACGATCTGGTCAATTTGGGCATAAGGAAAGATCTTCACCCGATAGAGCTAACGAATGGTAAGACTGAGATTCCACTGGCATGCTACTCAATGTCACTAGAAGAGAAAAAAGCTTTCTGTAAATGTCTTCGTGGATTGAAAGTGCCGACTGGATTCTCATCGAATATCTGGAAACTAGTATCAATGAAAGATTTGTCGATTTCTGGATACAACACTTACGACCGTCATAAGATGCTTACGGTATTCCTCCCTATCGTTATAAGGGCGGTGAAACCAGTGCACACCAAGGTAGTGATAACAAAGCTGTGCTATTTTCTTAATCGAGTTTCACAAAAAGTTTTTGATCCAGAAGAATTAGGACCCCTTCAGAAATTCGTAGTCGAGACAGCTTGCCAGCTAGAGATGTTTTTTCCTCCATCGTACTGGGACATGATGGAACATCTCATTGTTCACATTTTCCCTCAAATTATTGAACTTGGTCCTCTATACCTACATCAAATGTGAGCGTACGAGCGATACATGGCCGTTCTGAAAGGGTATGTCCGTAATCGTGCTCATCCAGAGGGCTCGATGATAGAGGGTTACACAACTGAGGAGGTTGTCGAGTGTTGCCTAGATTATATGAGAGATGTCAACCCCATTGGGATACCGGTGCCTCGACATGATGGAAGGTTATCTGGGAAAGGTACTGTGGGAAGAAAATGCTTCTACGACAACGATTACAAAGCGGTATCAGATGCACACAGCAGTGTTCTTCAACAACTCGCCATCGTTGCGCCCTACATTGAGCAACACACTTCGGAGATCAGAGCATGCAATCCGGGGCGATTCGACGATTGGGTTTCAAAAGAACAGAAGCGCACTTTTCCCCAATGGCTGAAGGATCAGAAGCTACCGTATGGAGAATCAATCGAGGAAAAAACGATAGAAAGACTTGCAGCTAGCCCAACAAGCCTTGTGACCTCATGGCAAGGGTATGACATCGGCGGATATTCTTTTTACACAAACAGCAAAGATAGGAAAAACTCAGCGCAGAACAGTGGGGTTCGTGTCGAAGCGTTGGACGCAACAAGGCAGAACAAGTCTTACTACGAGATCATACAAGAAATATGGGAACTTGACTACGGTTTAAATATTCAGATCCCTGTTCTCAGATGCCAATAGGTGAAAAACAGCATGGTAGATAAATTTGGATTTACGTGTGCTGAACGGAGTAAAATTGGACACAAGGATGATTCATGGGTCCTTGCCGAGCGTGTTGCATAGGTTTTTTATGTGAAGGATCCTTCCGATGAAAAGATGGACATTATTGTATTGGGCAACCAACACATCATTGGTATTGACAACATTCAAGACGCACGCGATTATAATCAATACGATGCCATTGAGTTATTCACAGATCTTCCTACGTGGATGAAACGCATTGAGAGTGTTCTCGACGAATCAAAGTTTGCATCCGTGCGGAAGGATGTTAATCCAAAAATTATGAAACGTTAGTTTGTTTTTGTGTACAATATGTTTTTGTGTACGAATGTATCAAACTTATGGTATTACGACTGAATGCATGGTTGTGTATCGAACTTATGATATCTGTGTGGATATGTTAATTAATTAATATGTGATCAATTGATATATTAATATGTGATGAATTTACATTGATATATTAACATTTGAACTGATATTTTTTTAGGTTTATACTTTCACGTGGAATAATTAATAAATGGAATAGTAATTACATTAATTAATATGGAATAATTAATAAATGGAATAGTAATTACATTAATTAATAAATGGAATAGTACTTACAATAATTAATGTGTTAGTTAATAAAATAGTATGTACACATATTCATAAAATTAATATATGCATTGATATTGTTTATATATCCCGTGCGGGCGGCTTAAGCGCCCGCACGGAAATACTATATTTTCGTGCGAGCGGTTTAAGCAGCCCGCACGAAAAGACAGTCTTTCCGTGCACGGAAATATAGTCTTTCCGTGCGGGCGCTTAAGCCGCCCGCACGGGATGATCTCCACCTATATAGGTACGCGCGGGCGCCGAAAATTTCTAAGTCCTGACGAACCCTAGATCTAGCGCCGGTAGGCTGTCGAAATTTCTTGCGACCATCGTCTCCACCGACTACCGCCTTCCTTACCGCCGGCGCCTCCTCCACCGCCTCCACCGACCGCCGCCGCCGCCGCCTCCACCACGACTGCCTCCTCCGACCACGGCCGCCTCCTCCGCCGTCGCATCCTCATCACCGCCGACAGCTAGCCGGCTGGCCGGTGCGCGCATGTATGTGAATTTTTTTTTTGCAAATTTTTTGAAGTGAATGCATGTGTTGAAATTATTGTTAAATTATTGTTGTATGTGATGTGAAATTATTGTCAAATTTTTTGTAAATTTCTGATGATATATATGTGATGAAAAAGTTTATATATGAAATTAGATGTTTATTTATATATATGTATAATTAGTTGTTTGTAAATATATCTATAACATATGTGATGTTTGTAAATTAGATGTTTATTTATATATATGTCCTAGGTTTGCATGGAAAAAGAAAGGGATTTTGGCGCCTTTGTTTGAACATGCTACTGTGATTTTTTTACACAAATTTGACGTGATTTACCTAGTGAACAATTATTACCCCGATCCAGTGATGAAGCCGGGAATTTACAAAGACTAGGACTCAACCAACAAATTAAAGACTAAGGCTCAACCAATATAATTTGTTGAATCTTTTAAATTTTTCATGAATTTTTTAATGGATTTGGATCAAGGAGGCAAGCCTAGGACTCAAGCTCTAATTACGTTAGGATTGTCTCTGCCCCTGGCCTGATACTCACCCACTTAAGATTAGTGTTCCCACATCCTTTGCCTCCATCCGATCCACATCACACCAATGCCACCGCTCCAGCCTTAACCTAGCCACCTTCCTATCTCTATCCTCATCCCATCATTACTACCCTTTATTTCCAAATTTTAATACTCTAAAAATGCTAATATTATGTATAAAGTTTGAAACCTATAAATGCTTATATTTGGGAACATGAGTATATACCACACATGTCTCCCTTGCCATGTTTACCTCCTTCCTCAAACCCCGCTCGACCATATTTTGCTGGGCTGGGGTGTGTCTGTGTACATACTCTGGGATGTTATTATATGTATGTGCATTTATTATTATACTTTCTCCCAACTGGTATTTTAGTTAAAATTAGATGAAAATAAGATTAATTGTGTTACGACCAACCGTAGATCAAATATCGAACGAGAAAGCTCCCTCCGATGCACCCAACGTCGAACCAACGCAAGAGGTTTCGAGCGAAGGCACATGGCAGACACCAAGCGATCCTTTCCATATCGAAGTTACGCCAGCATCACCGGTTGAAGAAGACCCCGACTACAACCCTATGAAGCAAGCAGTAAGTCAAGCCGTAGTGTTATAAACTAATCCGTCTCCCTCTCGGTCGCGTTTAACTTTTTCTGATGTACGTATAGATTAAAACAAGACGCCACTCAAAAAGAAAGGCTGCCAAGTCTGCCGTCATAGCCGAAGGCGAGACGGACACAGCAACGTCCGGTCCGGTCGCCAGCACCACCGGAGAAACGCCCGATCAAAAGAGAAGACGTGGTAAGAGAAGTAAGGCCCAAATCCCCAAGGAGACATACTATATCACCTCTCTGAACCAGGATGGGAAGCCACTAGAGCCCAAGGTAGCAATAACAAAGTTCAGCAGTACTTGCGGTGTAGTGGCCAGAACCCACGGCCCTTTAAATGTAGATTCCTGGGAGCAGGTGGATGACAACATGAAGAACTTCATGTGAAACGAGTTGCAGAAGTGGCTTGTATATCCGCCTGGTTCAGAGGCTCTGGGAAAAGAGTTTGCCTTAAAAACGATGACGCATCCATGGAGGCAGTGAAAATCGGACATGAACACTTACTACGTGCAAAAGAACAAGACTCCATTCGCCGACTACGGTGGTGTTATGCCCGCCGAATAGGACACCTTCGTGGCAAAGATGACAAGCCCGGAAGCCTTAGCGCGGAGGAAAAAGATGTCCGATCTAGCTAAAAGGAACAAATACCCGCACCGGTTGGGCTCGAGCGGCTACGATGGCCATGTAGAGAAGTGGCGAGCAACTGAAGAGAAGTTTGCCGCCCAAGGCAAGCCCCTGCTTGTAGATGCATTGAAGGAAAGAAGCAAAAACTGGGTTTGGGCACAGAGCACGGGCCAAGTCACCGACGAGGGAGAGATCCGTTTTGAGGATCCGGATCTCGAGCGTGTGACCAGTAGTCTGAAGGACATTGCGGAAAAAGAGAAAACAGGGGAATTCATTGCCAAGAGGGAAAATGATCAACTAACAGCTGCATTAGGCAACCCTGAACATTCCGGATGAGTAAGGGGTCTATCGTCAAGGACGAGTTGGAAGGAAGGGTTTCCAGAGGAAGCTACGGGTTACAAGAAATGGGATAGGTACAAACAGAAATTGGAAGAGAAGATAGCAAAACAAGTTGAACAACATTTCTACTCTCTTGTTGCTCAAAATCGTCAAGCCTTCCCAAACTTGTTCCAGCAATCCAAAGAACCCACAGTACAGGTGCCAAGCAGTGTCGGGTCAATAGACACCGCACCTTATCCAGTAGATAACATAACTGCCCCGACGCCGTGCAGCCTGCTCATGCCGATAGGAAGGGCCGAGAAGAGAAAGGAGGTGGGTACAGGACTTGCGATACCAGGGCGTCAAATTCAGAACACGCCAATCCCTGAAGAATATGCAAGGGTGCAAGTGGCCAAGGTGCATGCAGAGCATACTAGTTTAGAGATAGATATTCCAACACCGGAAGGGGTAGAATTGCTTGGGGATGCTATGAATTAGTTTATACTATGGCATCGACGAGATATCCTGCTGGTCGGTCCATTGCCTTCAACCCCACTCTCGCCGGCTTCAACCCCACGCCCGCTTGCACCGCCTTCTCCACCAGGGCAAGATTCACCACCTAATCGGCCTGCTTCCCCACCTCCCTCCTCTCCTAAACCAGAAGGTCCTGATTCGCTATATTTGTCAGCCCCTGCAGTCCACGCAGAACAACCTCCTCCGACACCACAGTCAGCATTGGCGCTACCTGAAAGGCCTCTTCTGAGAAGCACAAGTCTTTCAAGTCCGACCAAGCTTGAACCTCGTCGGCTTATCCCAACAATGGTTAGGTCAACATATGATAAGAAAAAAATGGCCGTATACGAGGAAAGGTTAGTGTTCCAAGCTTTCAGGGGGAGAGCGCCGACTAACAAGAATCAGGATGAAACTCCAAAGTTGTCGGATTCCCAAAAATCAATGAAAAATCAAATGGAGGACCTGCAAAACTGGACTTCCGACGAAGTGCCAACAAAGTACGCGTACGGGAAGCCGTTCCTGCTGCCGCACGTCATGGAAGGTCTGCCTTGGGAAATGAGGTTGATGCATGACTGGTATCTAAAGGCGTCTAAAAAGGGCCTGGAAATGATTACTGTGAAGGTCCCGGATAATGCTTTCATCAGTGGACCAAATGGGATGCTGGTAATCGATTTCAACGACCTTCACGCATTATTCAAGCTGGACAAATTGGATATAAATCTCGTTGCTGCGTTTTGCCTGTAATTCAATTGTATTTAATATCATAAATGAATTCATTTGCTAACTACCTTCTGATAAATTACCCGCTGCATTACGTAGGATGCAATTCCACGCCGCCGAAAAGGCCAACCATCCAGTAGGATACATTAACCCAACAAGGGTTTGTTGGACGGAACACACGGTGAATATTCGTGCAGATTCCGCTGAGCTCAAAATTAAAACGACGTCCGAGAAAAAAGCGGTCATCGAACAAATGCACAAGAAAAAGATGGTCAGCGTAGCACTGTACTTGGACAGAGCGATGGTCGCGCACAAAGACAAAACTGTCCTCTTGGTCCCTTATGCGCTGCGGTACGTAATATTCTTCCGTACTACTGACATTTTAGTACGATATCACCTACAATTAACATATCTTCTTTGCAGCGATCACTGCATACTTTTTCTGGTATATCCGCGGGACCACTTGGCCGTAATGCTGGATCCGGCACACTATGACGGGGAAACATATACAGAGTTTCTCATTATATTAAATTTGTAAGTCCTGTTATGCACCATTTACTAAATATTGGCTATTGTACTCTCGAAGACACATAATTGACTCAAGCAATTATTTTGTTTTTATAGAGCACACAAATATTACGTAAACCACGGTGGACCAATCAATAATCCACAAAAGAAAAAGCTTCTCGTGAAGACAAAATTGCCGGTAATTACATGTCCGTTATAATGACATTTCCTATATATACTTGTTTCACTCAAAATATTGATGTATACAATTTTATTCAACATAGTGTTTTAAGCAACCACCAAAAACTAATTTATGCGGATACTACGTATGCGAGATGCTTAGAATCAACGGGAGATACACTACAAAGTTTGAAGAAGTAAGTCCAGAGAAAATATCTTTTTACACATTATAAGATCTTGTAGAATTTTCCTAACTATAACAATGTGTATTCCTTCTTAAACAGATCCCGTCCGTTCCAGTTGTAACGAATCGGTTCGACGATCGAACCATACGAAAGTTGTGTGCAGATATTTGTCGCTTCATCCGCCGCGATGTCTGCAACCATTTGGACGATTTCTACGATCCGGAGAGCCAGCTTACGATGGAGGATACCTTCAAACGACTTAGAGAGTGGAAAAAGAACATATGTATACTAGCTAATACAAACATTTCTAATTAAGTATATATTTTATGTGGTTTTTTGAACTTTTGTAAATTGCGAGACGCGATGATATGTATATATGTGATGCGTACAATTTAATATCTTAATTCCATGAAAAAATAATTAATTACGTTTAATTCTTAATACGTGCGATGTGTATATATACTATTACTGAGAGAGAGAGGGAGAGAGAGGAGGGAGAGAGAGATAAGCCAATATATGCACAAAAAATAATATATGGACAAAAAAAATATTAATGTTGTTGTCTATCTTCTCGTGCGGTTCACTTAAATAACCGCACGGGAAGATCCATTATCCTGTGTGAGCTGCTTAAGTCGACCGTACGGGATAATCGATCTTCCCATGCGGTTGGGTCGTCCGTACGCGAAAATGGTTTTTTCCCAGACCTTCTCGCGCGTGCGGACAGGTTTTCCGCACGAGAAGATGTCTTTCGGCCCGCACGGAAAAACTGTTTCTGTAGTAGTGAAATCGTCCCCCGAAAGACAAAAGCAACGTACGGATATTATAAGCTGGCACTCACGTAGCGCGCGCGTACTTACGTGAATATGGACAAACGCGTGCATTACGTATCCCTTCTTCTCGCCATGGTCGCGCTGGTGATCGCCGGAGCTATCGATGCCGCTGCCGGCCGCGGCGACGACGCGACGAAGCACGGCAATGGCACCGCGGCGGCGGCGGCGTCGGGGGAGGTGCAGGTGGTGCACCGGCGCGTGCTGAGCAGCAGCATCCAGAGAACTCGGTGCTGGACCCGAACCGGCCGGCGTGCCTCCGGTCGTGCGCGGCGTCCGGGCAGCCGTACACCGGCCGGGGATGCAAGAGCGCCTACCGCTGCAGTGGCTAGCTGCCACGTATGCACGCGCTGCGATTGCAACGACGGTGATAATAATGTCCATCGGTGATGTGTTGATCCGTTGCGGCGGCGTCATTACGTTGCTGTTGCGTTCCTTTGATATCTCTCCGTTTCATAAAAAATAAACTTAATACGATATATTCATATTGAGATTTATAGTAATATATGATATATCACATTTAAGATTTGTTTTTTATAAAACAGAGAAAATACTTGAGTAGCCTGTAGGACTGGTCGTTGGCTGTTGGATAATTATTTGTAACGGGCACGCTTGTATTCTTCGAAGTGTGCTACAGCTTTTGTGATGGGATTGATTTCCAGATGAGCGATTTGTTTGTGTAAACTGTACTCCATTTGTTGTTGCTTTACATAATCAGATGTGTTCTTGGCTCGAATCACTACTACACAAATAGTTATTGGTATCGGTTCCAAAAGACTCGTAGGTGCCGGTTTCGCAGCCGGCATCAATTGATCGGCACCAATGATCAAAGCTATTGGTACCGGTACCTATAACACTATAGATGCCGGTTGTGAATGTCTAACCGGCACCTATATGAAATTATAGGTGCCGGTTCTTAGGTTCGTAATAAAAACCGGCACCTATAAGTGATAGGACCCGGCCTTTGAAGCCTCATAGGTGTCGGTTCTTTACAAGAACCGGCACCTATAGTCCTGAAGCACAAAAAATTAATTTCAGGGTCACATATAATATTTTCTGAAACACAGAAATAACAGAATATTATAATAATTCACATCGTTCACAATCACAGGAAAACTCATTTTAGGTGGACTCCTGTCTATTTTCATGAAAATCAATGCATGGTATAAAAGGAAATAGATTTAATGGTTAATTAATAAAAACAATATGTTACTAAGAACTTTCATGGCCATTCATGTCCCATGCCCTTTCTATATATTTCTATGAAAGGAAAGATTACCTAATTAAACAACACATACAGACTAGATAAATGGATCAGATTGATTTCAACTTTAACTTGTTTTTGTCTTAAAGATAGTTAAGCTTTTTGGTGTGATTAATTAAGAAAGAAGATCATAAGGTTGGGTGAGACGATGACTTAAAGTTGTAGGCTTTTTCCATCTACAGATATATGCAGTATATAGTACTGATCTGATAGTGTCAAATTGGTGTATATTTGTAAATATATATGTTGATCTGGAGTACATGCATGGCTCAAACAAAGACATTGGTTATTTTTTAATTTTTTCCCGGAAAAGTAAAGCAGAAAAATTAGTTCCTAAATAAAAGATGAAACCTCTTTTTTCAAACCGTTTGTAACACATCCATTTTAATGCGTCTTCCCCGGTTTTCTTACAGTGAAACGATCAATATTGACTGGTTGCATATAGGCAATTAACATTTGTTTTGTTTCAAATATTGTCTCAGAATACTTATATAACAGTCTAGTCATCGACCGCCTCACCCATTCAGCGAGACAGTGATTGATTCTTCTACAAGAACAGTGTTTTCTTGTAGTGAAAAACGAAATACGGAGGAAATTTAACGAGCTTGAAAGCTCAACCGCTATCAGACTAGCGAGCTATCCTGAAGGTGGTAATATTTTCTGTCAACAGATCAGATTGGGACTAATAACGGCACAAGCAATTGATGGTTGAAATAATTAAATATTACCATGACATGGCCACTTGCAAGTATATAAAAATCACTGTATTATCAGCAACATGGCTGCTGATAAGGAGATATACAATTCATTATCATATGGAAATGATGCCTATGTGGCTAAACTACAGCTCTGATTATATATACTATCTCTGCTTCTTGTGGACGTTAGTTAAATCTGTTTTTAGAACAATATTGCACATCATCCATTGGATCGATAATTAGTATGCATGAGCAGCTGCTGCAGGAATGATTTCCTTTTCGATCATGGAAAGGGCAGAATTGAACTAGCTAGCATCCATAGAAGATTATGCACGGGCAGTCGCCATCCTTAAAAATCCCCATATCAGGTTGAGTTTAATTTACTTGTCGACGAGCCTTAATTTAGTACGCATGGGTACTTGTAAATAAGTGTTATTTGAATGTGTTTGACTCGTCTATAGAGAGTGCTAGGATTTTGCACACATTTGAAATTTTGTAGCAATATTTGCCCATATCTGAAAAAAGGAATATTTGGAATATTTTCCCATGAAAATCGTGTGGAGGTTCTTGTAAAAATTCCCATGTTCTAAACCGGGTTAGTTTTATATTAGTGCTATGCCATGTTGCTTTGTTTTCATGGTTATTTCTTCCTTATGCAGAAGTAATTCATTAATTTTTTTTAATTCCAAGCGTACCATTTATTATATACATATGCAACAAAAAATATTTTGGGTATCAATAACCATAATATAAAACCCGAAGCCTCGAGTAGAGAGTATAGAAGATATTGCTAGGACTCAGCGTGCCAGTCAACTTAAATCTGAGACGTGCCCGTCAAACCACACGAAGGCGGCGACTAGATGTGTTACACATCTCAGGAGGCTTGATAAAAATTCGCTTGAGCTCTACAACATCTCAAATGCTCTAAACTCATTCTCATATGAAAATTTTAGTTACACATGCTCACCTGTTGCTTACAGAGACAACAATGATGATGCCTCCCTCATCCATGCCACATCCAGTCAGTGAGATCACCTGTTGCTGTTAGGGATAAAAATATGAAATAGAGAAAATTGAATACATGGTTAGATATATGTGTCAAAAAATAATAGATAAACATTAACAAATAGAGAAACTTAATGCATGTTCAAGACATTAAGAAAACCACATCAATCCAAATAACTAATCTACAAGATACTTAGAAAATATTTGAAAGGTATGACCCACTAATTCTAGGTCTTTGTATGCTTTGTCGTTGATGGGCTATCTAAAGTGTCACTAGGGCCACCAGCCACAGTGAAACCCACTAGCCCAGCAGGAGCCTTTGAAATGTTGTATGCGCCGTTTGACGAGATGATATGATTGAAGATGAATCCACATAGCTATTCAGCGAGGCCCAAGCAAACATGTGGCAGCAATTTACTTGTCGGGAGCTTTAATTTCTGCAAATGAAAGGATTAAAGATGTGGAAAGGTACTGTGTGTTTAGAAAATTGGATTTATGTCTTAAGAGACATGGCGAACCTCAGCATCCGTAATATTCCAGTTGCCGTCCTCCATGAAAACCCACATAAATCTCATCATGTAGAACCCACATATGCTCGTACCCGGATCCTGACGTGAGCAATAAGGGTGGCACCAAACTCAGAATCTATTTGCACACGGAGCGTGTCGAATACACTTCTTCTTATACTTCACAAGTGCTTTATCTAGGATGTCAATGAGGGATTGGTAGTTGGCTTGCGGTTTCCTTATTCCATCCATGACGACAATCTTGGAATCGTTTAAATGGATCGCAACAAGAATCCAGTGAGGCCTACATATAAGGGAAGAACAGTTAACATCTTAAAGTACAACGATGGGAGATACAATGATAATGCCACACTTACTTAAAGTGGTAGGGCAAAAGGATGGTATTCATGTCCTGCAGCTTGATAAAGGATGTGTAAAGGTAGTTTAGCACTTCTTCAGAGGACTGTTCACCTTCCTCAATATTGTAGGAATTGACTATTTGTGGATCGAGGAATCCTAGCTTGTTATGGGTCGCTCTACATTCAAGCGCCCCCATTCTGCATAAGGAAAAAAAATTAGACACGCAACGAGGATATTTACTTAGAAAAATGGCGAGAGGTTGAGTATACTTACAATGCCCATAACTGAATTACCGATAAGTCTAGCTCCCTCAGATTGTATAGATGAAATAGTTCTTTAAATGGGACCTAAACTATACCATCACAGTGATGAAAGTCCTCGTCCCTGTAAAAGACGGGGAACATCTCCTTACCCTCCTTGGCCATCTGTAAGTACCACTCTTCTACCCTTCTCATTTGAGTACAATTGTCCCGCATGCACTGCACACATGCACAACCACCTTTCACTGTTTGCCCGGATGTGTTACCAGCTGCAGGGTAATCTTGGATGGTAACGAACAACATTGCCCTTAAGGTGAAGTACTCTCTTTTGTACGCATCCCACATCTGCACACCCCGGTCCCATAGAAACTTAAGATCATCCACTAATGGCCTGAAGTAGACATCGATATCGTTGCCAGGTTGCTTGGGCCCTTGGATTAGAAGTGGCATCATAATATACTTACGCTTCATGCACAACCATGAAGGAAGGTTGTAGATAACAAGTGCCACTGGCCACGTGCTATGCCGACTGCTCATGTCACCGAATGGATTCATCCCGTCCGTGCTCAGCCCAAACCTTATATTCCTAATCTCCTGCGCAAAATGCTTTTTTACTTTCTATCTATCTTTCTCCATTGAGATCCATGGCAGGGTGTCTTATCATTCCATCCTTCTTACGCTCTTCGTGGGCCAACGCATCATCTTTGCATGTTTTTTGTTTGCATACATGCGTTCAATCCGAGGGATTATAGGAAAATACCACGCAACTTTAACGGGCACTTTCCTCTTCTTCAGGACTGGGCCACCACTGTCATCATCAACATCATCATCATCGTTAACTCCACCCTTATACCGCGGTGCTCCCAAACTGGACATGTATCCAAGTCTGCATAGTCACCTCGATATAGGATACATCATTTCGACATGCGTGAATTTTCTGCACTTCCAGTCCAAGTGGGCAGACAACCTTTCTTCGCTCGGTATGTTGTTTCTGGCAGCACATGACCCGCTGGAAGGAGGTCTCCAATCAGCTGTAGAAGCTCTGTGAAGCTCTTGTCACTCCACCGTTGGTTGATTTCATCTGCAGCAACGAGAGGACGACGTGTAACTTGGTGTGTGCTCATTGCATCCTGGATAAAGCGGGGTTTTTGAGTCCTCCACCATGCCCTTGAACTTCTCGTATTGCCTGTCATCGTCGTAGGCTGTCTCCCCGTCGCGTAACATCGATCTAAACCATCTGATTCGTCACTATCATATCCACCTCCGTCAGCAGGCAACTCCACATTGCTCCGTCCATTACATCCGGAATTCTCATCTTCACCATGATTGTCCTGACATGTGTAATTAGGCATAAAACCCCTTGTTAGGAGATGCTCATGAACTTGTTTTGCAGAAACTGTCTCTCATTCCTGCAATCAGCGCATGGACAACGCAAGTGTTCCGTCGTGTTCAATGATCTGGATCTCGTGGCTGCGATCACGAAGTTGGTTACTCTCCTGGCATATTCCAAGGTACCGCGCTCCGGAAGTTCATCCCTCCTTCATCCATCGCTCTACGAAAATTCTTAAATTAACCACTAACATACATATATCATTTTCTATATCTATTGAATTTCTGATATATGTTAATAACAGTTACATTACTCATTGATGATTAATCTCTAATTACTCCAATATAATAAGTCATCATACTTTCTCATGCTTCTCATTCAACAAAACAAATTGCAAAAAAAATAACTTGACA
>BDMV01000004.1:17837153-17887490 GCA_008326285.1 Oryza officinalis
CACGAGCCTACACGACGGGGACGGGTAGCCATCTAATCTCCCAGAAAAGGGCGGGGTAAGAAAACAGAACAGCACTTAAAAAGGGAAGAAGTAAAGTAAACGAGCTCAGAAAGCACACACTAGTCATAAAGCTTTTCTCAACTCGGAAAGCACCTAAAACAACGGGTGTGGACAAGTCACAGAGCTGCGCCGAGCTTGACTGTACGCACACCACCTCAGAGATCCAGACTACCAGACAACACCCACAACAACACACTCACACACTACCTCGCCACGACTCCGAAAGAGTTGGCGGCGGTACAAAAGGTCTAGCACACGAACTCCACCTGCAGCAGACGAACTCTACTGCTCTCCTGCCTGGCTGGCTCCGGTGGTCGGCTCGTCTGAAGAGGACACGTCGATCGGCGCACGCGAAGGGACCGGCGGAACCTGTCGAGGGCCGGCAGCAGGGCGGCCTGCTGGCGGGGTAGGAGCTGGGTGGTCGAAACGGAACACGGTGGAGGAGCCCACAACGCGCTTCCGCGCGGTGCGGATCAGTCGGAGCCCACGGCGGCTGACGACTGGGGTGTGACCTGGGGTGTAGGAGGGGCTGGCACGGTGGGGGTAGGGAGAGTAAACTGGCGAGTACGGCACACGCGGGCTGGGGGAGCGTGGGCCGCTGGGGGTGCGAGCAGAGCCACGTGAACTGTAGAAAGACAGGTGGCTGGAGTGGCAAAGGCGGCCAGAGTCCCAGGAGGTAGTGTCCACGGAGGTGACACCCTCCTCAGCAAGGCGGGCCTCCAGTGCGGCGTAGCGGCGAGCCAAGGAGCGGTAAGCCTCAAGGAGAAGGTCGTGCTGAGTGGCCTGAGCGCCAGAAAGCTCCACCATGCGCGTCAGCGCAGGGTGCGACTCACGGTAAGGGCAAGGGTAGCGGCTGTCTGCACGGCCAGGAGGGAGCTGCGGGATCAGCCGGAAGGCCGAACCTGCAAGGCGACGACGGTAGTCGTAGGCCAAGCGACGCAGAGCGGTCCAGGAGAGGTCCTGGTACGCGAGCTGGAGCGTGGGGCGAGCCAAGTTGAAGTGGTGAGGGCGAAGGCCAGCGCTGTGTGTACCTCCGCGGGGGTAAAGGTACACGGACAGCTCACAGCGGGGAGGGAAGCGGTCCACGGAGTACCCAGCGTACTCGGGACAAGAGAAGCCAAGGAAGCCAGCGAGGTCTCTCAGCTGGTCGACGTGGTGACCCTCACCAACGCCGTGGGAACTGTGGGTGGCGTTGACTGCCATCTACAATTTTGAAAAAGAAAGAGAAGTCAGTAACCAGTTTTGTAAACAGAGTAAGAGAAGAAGAAAAGAACCGAACTTTTCGCAAATAGCTTTTTCAGAACTTAGCATCCTTACGGTCATCTAACGTCGGGTTTCGTCCTAGGCCAAAGCTGCGCTCTGATACCATCTTCTGTCACGCCCCAAACTGCCCCGCGGAGGCCAGATAGAGGCGTCCAAATTACCTGTATGCCTGTACCAGTCCCAGGAAATAGCGCTGGTACAACAGGAAGACAGAATATCACAACAACAGCGGTCTCTTTATTAAGAGTAGGATTACAACCAAGGTTGGAACTGCGGACAGAACCCGAGTTCACAACAGCATTACAAAAAGGCGGAAGCGGAAAGCGGAGACTAGCCCTAAGCCACAAGCAAAGCCTTGGGGAAGGCCGAAACCCTACTACTGCTCGAAGTCTGCTTGCTCCTGGAAGAACTCTTCATCAGCAGGGTCCACCTCTTCGTCTTCGAGAACTGGGGGGGGTTTAATTATATAGAGCAAGGGTGAGTACGGGAGTACTCAGCAAGTCAGGGGAATTAAGTGTTTAATGCAAGCTTCAAGGGAAAGCCAGTTATTTTTCACAATTGGTTTTAGTTTAAGACTTTAGAAACATCTAAGTAGTGCTTCTCAACGACACGGATGAGAAAGTGCGTCTCATCCGGCCGGAGCAGTGAAAATGTATCGATTGATTCTTGTCGGCACGAGAGGCTCCCTGCCAATCGTTCACCGACCCGGCTGCACCAACAGCCACAACTCACACACGCCGGTACGAGAGGCTCCCTGCCAATCGTCACCGACTCCGGCTGCCCAACAGCCACAACTCACACACGCCGGTACGAGAGGCTCCCTGCCAATCGTCACCGACTCCGGCTGCTTCAACAGCCACAAGTCAACACATCGGTACGAGAGGCTCCCTGCCAATCGTCACCGACTCCGGCTGCTTCAACAGCCTTAAACCAAGCACAGAAGGAAAACCTCACACCAACAGCAGTTCACAAGGTGTTCAATAAAACTACGCTAAGGAATCACCTCACATCCGCCCATGACCGTGGGCACGGCTGTTCGAACAGTTGTTAACCTCTGCAGAGGGGGTACACTTTACCCACACGACGTTACTAACCCCGAATCACCCAGCCCGCGACCCTCGGTCACGTCTGGCGACCTTGAGGCTTTCACGACAAGGCATTTCGAAAGCCGACTCAGGGTCATCTTATGCCAACGGGAGGGGTCCCACGGACCAACACCAGGTTAGGTCCCAGACCATACTGTGCCAGGAAGCCCAGGGGTCCTCCCCGACACCACCCCGGCGAATCCACTTGTCCCTTGGCATCAAGATTTCCCTGGCCTAGCTAATTACTCAGCCAGGGGCGTCCCATATCACCCATGTGGTCGTACTTGACATATGCTTGGATGTAATTCCCAAGGAATCGGTCCTTAGAGCGAGAACGGGCAGACCGTACCTCCAGTACGTCTCCCGTACCGCGAGTTTTAGAAACTCACTTTAGTTTTCAAGACACCGACCCAAGTGTCGGGTTTTCCAAGCATTTTGTAAACTCAAGTTTTACCCAGGTGATCAATTTTAAAGTTTGAGGGGAGTCTCGATATTCGTACGCGAGGTACGGATACCGAGGCATCACCTGAGGGGTGACAAGGGTGTTAGGGTATTCAAATAATCAAGGAAGGTGAATGCAGCAAATGGGTAGGGCCTGCCGGTTGTATTGCAAACCGAGGCCGAGTGCCAAGTGTAACCTAAGTCATGCATAGTTTGCGAAATCAAAATACTTAATTTAAATTATGGGTTCAATTGATCAAAGGTGACTTGCCTTGCTCGAGATCTTGAGCTTCTTCCTCGAAATCCGCGCACTGCGGGTCTTCGGGCTCCGAGACTACACGCGAAACGAGACGACTCAACAAAGCGATAAAAAGAAGCCCTATTAAAGACCACTAAGCGTGCCATTGGATAGATCTCGATTTTTGAGGAATTTTGGAAGTGGAACGGAGTTAATCGGACGAACGGTTGAAAAGATATGAATTTCCGAAGATTAAAGGATTTTCTGGAATAAAGAAAAGGAATTATTAATTCCCTGGAAAAAGAAAAGAAGGAGGGACTGAAATTGGACTTTATTTTGGGCGGCTAAGGGCAGCCCAAAGGATTTGAATGGGCGCGGCCTAAATAATTGGGCCGGCGGCCCGAAGGGATCGGCCCTAGGCCGATCGGCGCGCGAGGGGGGAGGCCGATGGGCCGATGGGCCTAGTGGCCGAGGCCGATGGCGGGAGGCCGATGGGCCGGAGAGGGAAAGAGGCCGAGCGGGCCGGCGCTTGAGGGCACGGCCCACGAGCGAAAAGGCCGAGTGGCCGACGGACGGGAGCCGATGGGCCGACAAGGGAGGCCGATGGGCCGATGCAGGCCTGGCGGCCGAAGCCGACGACGGGAGCCGATGGGCCGACAAGGGAGGCCCATGGGCCGATGCAGGCCTGGCGGCCGAAGCCAACGACGGGAGCCGATGGGCCGACAAGGGAGGCCGATGGGCCGATGCAGGCCTGGCGGCCGAAGCCGACGACGGGAGCCGATGGACGGCGGATTAAGACGACGGCCGACGACGCGGGGCTCAGCCCGAGCGGCGGCGGCGGCGGTGCGGGGGCGGCGCCTAGGGTTCGAACGCGCGGCGGTGGTTCTATCTAGCGCCTAAAGAAGGGGAGAAAAAGAGAGAGACGACGGAACGGGAGTTACCGCGCGAAGGTTTTGCCGGGGACGGGGGCGACGGCGCGGGGCGGCGGTGAGACACGGTCCCAAGCCGGGGAAGAAGAGGGCGCCGGGCTCCTCTCCTTGCGGCGACGGCAGCAAGGGGGGGGTGGCGCGACGGCGGGAAGGGGCGAGCTCGGGGAGGCGGCAATGGCGGCCGGGCGGAGGGGAAAGAAATTGCGGCCGAGCGGCGGGGGGTTTTGTAGGGTGCTAGGTCGGTTCGGCCGGGGGGAGAAAGGCGGTGCGGCCGAGAGGCGGTGGAGCGCGGCGAGGGGACCGCGCTGGCGCTCCCCGCGCTAGCGGCCAAACGCGGCAGCGGGTGACGTCGGCGGCGGTCGGCGGCCGAGGAAAAAGAAAAAATGAAGAGGGAAGAAAGGGGAGCCGGTCCCTTGCCGAGACGGGAAAGGGCACGGGGAGAGGGAGAGGACGCGGCTCTCCTTGGCGGCACGCGCGCGCAGAGGCGGCGGGGCCGGGCGGACGGCGGACGCCGGTGGGACGGAACGGGAAGGGAGAGAGAGAGGGAGAACGGCGGGGTGCGGGAGAGAGAGAGAGCTAGCTCTCTCTCGGCTCGGCGCGTGCGGGGCACGTGCCTGGCGCGCGCGGGCCGAGCGGCCTGGCGCGGCCCAGCGGGGGGGCGAGGCCGAAGGGGCTGGGCCGGCGGCGGCCCAGAAGGAGAGGAGAAGGAGGGGGGCAGGCCGAGAGGGGCTGGGCCAGCGGCGGCCCGGGTAAAAGGGAGGTAAACCAGACTTTTCCAGAGAAAAAGAAAGGGGGAGTTTGAGGGCTCGGATTTGAAATCCGATTCCGCGGTTTTCTCCGGGATTGAACTGAGAGGGGAGACACGAGACCTTGGCACACAACAAGACTCAACTGAAGAGCAAACTTCCGCAATTATGGTTTTTAGCAGATTAGTTTTCCCGCTAACGCCGCGACAAAACGGGCGTTACAATAGGGCATGGGCAAAGTTCTGTACATTGGTCCACGGGGTTTGGAAAGTAAAACTTGGTAGGAGGTTTAATTTTTCGGTGAGTACATGCTACAAAATATATTTAATCATTAATTGGTTCTAGAAAAAATAGTACATTAAATCTCTCGTCGTTTCTCCTTAAGTGTGCAAAACAGGAGCAGGGTACCAACTTGTGCGGCTACTATGTCTGCGAATATACTCACGCACTTGTACACCAAATCAACAGTGACAAGGATCTGGAAGTACGTAAAAATTATTCATACATTATGTCCCAATTTCTTATTGACTTCATATGCTTATATCTTAATTTTTTTTCAAATGATAGATTATTTACATGAGGGAAAAACTATCCAACGAAAAATTTATCAAGGCTGTTCAAGAACAACTGATGGGATTTATCAATGAACAAATAATTGATCCGCGGAAGAATTCCACTACGATGGAAGATCTATTGATCATCATCCCCATGGATAATATGTTTTAGGTTTCTTCGTAATATACAATAGAACATTATAATTAACGAAAGATTGTAATATATGTATATATTCATATGTGCATTCATGTACTTATGTGTGTGAGTATATTTCGGTAATATAAGTATATATTTACTTGAGTGCTTATATGTAGGAAATATATATATATATGTAAAACATGTATTTATACATATATATATATATATGCATATTGCATATATATATATATATAAATACATATATTACATATATACACATATTATATATACATATATATTATGTATATATATGTATTTATACATATATATGCATAATATATAAACAAGCATCTGGCAGAACCAGCAAATGTTTTTTTTTAAAAAAAATATCACGTGACGCAGCCATCTTTAGTCCCGGTTAGTGTTACCAACCGGGACTAAAGATGAATCTTTAGTCCCAGATTCGTAGTCCCGGTTGCATAATCGGGACTAGAGGGGCTTACGAACCGGGGTTAAAAACCCCTTCTCCAGTAGTGATACTTAATTAATTATGTACAAATGAGTCACGCTGTTTTGCATGCGTGTGGGATGAGTTCCCAACTCTGGATGCCAAACTCAGCCTTAGTAATTTTATCAACTTAAAATATATAATATTCACACCAGAGATGTTGTCAAAGTCCATCAAAATGAATACCAGATTAGTATGCATCTAAATACACATTTTCTGCTTTTGTCAACCTAAGGAATAAATCTCATGGAATGTTTCCTGGAAGTAACTTTTAGCTGACTTTTCTCAACAATATTGATGTTTTTTTTCTCTTTTTACTCTTTTGATGTAGTATCAAAAAAGAAGATGAAACTTCTTGTTGGAGTAAATGCATAATGCAACAGATAATTCCCTGTGCGTCCGCTATCAGAATCTAAATAAGCACTAAGGCTGAGTTCTTACCAACTCCTCCCTCTCGTTTTCCACGCGCACGTTTTTCAAACTGCTAAACGGTGTATATTTTGCAAAAAGTTTCTATACAAAAGTTGCTTAAAAAAATCAAATTAATCCATTTTTGAAAAAAAATTTAGCTAATACTTAATTAATCACGCGCTAATGGACTGTTTCGTTTTTCGTGCGCACTGTTTGCTTTGGAGAGCAGTGAAACGAACACAGCCTAAGTTTGGATCCATACAAACTTTATATATATCATGTATCGGGAACTTTGACCGATTTAAACCATGTATCTGATAGTTTGGATCCATACAAACTTTATATATATCATGTATCGGGAACTTTGACCGATTTAAGCTAAGTATCTGATAGTGTATTAGAATATCTTGCATTATTTGTAAGACATTTATAATGACATGTTCACATATAGTAAATCCTAATGACTTTTTAGATTAAGTTATTAAGATATTAATCTTTAAGGGTGTGTGGTTGATATCTACATTAAACTTATGTTCTTCATCCTTGCACGAAAAGCAAATATTCATGGTAAAGAGCTTAAAAGTTCACAATATAGACTAAGTTTGTGATAAGTGCTTAGTTCATGAGTAAGAGTATGACTTAACAATATTTTTTCTGAAACTGAGAGTGACAGACAGCTTTTTAAACCGCACATTGTACTACGATAATGAAATTATGCAAAATTATGAACGTAGTTTTCTATTCAAATAACAATGCCATGCGTTTCTGCCAAACACACTGACATTATATTGTGAAAGATGAGTCCTAGGATCAAACTACTAAATGAGCACATTAGTATTAAGTTGATGCTCTTGGATCCAAATTACAAAGGCAATAAGTTTGTTTAACTAAGATTTATGTTGTTGTCCTGTGCATATGAAATATAATGCCTTTGACAAGATACTGAATATAGAGTATAAGAATCAATTAACACTCAATAAAAATAAGTTGATTTCTTTTAAGGCACTGTTGTCATAGTGACATTTTCTTAATTGCTATGATATTGTCTTACAGAGACTGGACACGTTAACCTTAAGATGAAATGGGAGAATATTGGATTGATCTTTAGCCACCGAGCTAGAAAGACGCGTTCATAGGCTTGGCCCACCCACGCCCACGCATGTATAATGGCGAGGACCGATTCTCTCAACCTAGCACGCACGTTACTCTCTCGCACAATAATTGGATTTGCCATGGTCGTAACGGACTCGTCCCCGATCCCCTTAGTGCATGCATATATAAGGGAAGATAATTATGTACACCGGTGACGACCTAAGTATGAGATTAGCTACCCTAAACCCTAAGAATCCCGATCTTATGGCGCGCTTAAGGGGAGAACTCCACCGCGCGGCAACCTCACCGCCCTGTGGCTCCCTGCTCAACGAGCGTCACGACAAACTACAACACCAACTGGACTAAAGGCGACGATAATGGCTTCATATCCTAATTTCGCATAAGGAAAATCGGTGGTCATGCATAGTCCAAGAAAATATTTTATAAAAATTAGATCCAGCAGTTCTTTCCATCTAATCAGAGCCTAGCTACCTATTAGCACCCCTAATCGAAATAGTTATGCACATGCTGATCACTGCCGGATAGATGATACTATACTACAACAGGCACAAGAACTAAACCGTCCTGCAGATCTTGTGATGACGGGTCTGTGTGGCAGCAGCTGACCTAGAAAACGGACATGCCAGGGCGAATTAATCTGGCGACATAACAAATAAATTATCTTTAGCAGCAAAAGTAAAAAAAAAGGAAAAGAAAGAGAGACAAATAGAGATACATATACGGTTTAGTTCCAAGAAAATCTTCATTGCCTCCTCCAACCGTTGTTCCAAGATAATCTCGGCGACGGCTTCGCGGTTGTGTGGTAGATGCTACTGGACACCACGATGAGTGGCGTCTCTTCGTGTCCTCCGGCTGCCTCTGCCCACGACGACAATGCCGCCGCCGGCGCGACGGCGACGACGACACCTCCTCCTCCGGCGAGGTCCTCGTGTAGGCGGCGCCCTTCGCAGAAGGGCAAGCCACGCTTCAGGCTAGCCAAGCACCCCACGCGGCGGGCGATGCTTGTCAAGCACCGCGCCGCGCAGCAGGCGATCGCCGCGGCGGAGAAGGCCGCACGGAGGAAGATGCAGAGAGCGGTCGCCGCGGCAGAGAAGGTTGCCCGGAGGAAGCAGAAGGCCGTCGAGAGGGCCGCCCGGAGGACGCAGAAAGCCGTCGAGAAGGCCGCCCGGAGAGAGAAGAAAGCGGTCGCCGCCGGCCAGAAGAAGCGGAAGGCCGCCGCCGTCGTTGACCGCGGCGGCGTGGTGATGCCAGCGGCGCGGCGTAAGCTCGACGTCGACGGTGAGCAGCAGATGCCGCCGGAACGCATCTACCAAACCTACTCCAGCAGCAGAGCCGATCTGATTGACAACATGAGGCTCCTCGTCACGCTCGACCTGGCCGCACCGGAACAGCCCAGCACACCACAGGCGACAGCGGAGAGCCAAATCTTGGCGCCGCTGTCGGCCGCCGAGACGACCGCCATCGTCGTCGCCGCCGTCGCCCTCAACGACGACGTCGGCCAGACCAAGAAGAAGACGAAGAAAGCAACAACGGTGAACAAGCTCGTGCTGGTGCCGTACAAACCCAAGCGTGCGGCCGTCTCAGCAGCGACCACCGGCGCCGACGAGGTGCTCCCCAGGGCGCTGGTCCTCTACGGCGGGCCGACCGCGCCGCCGCGGGTGTACGTGCCACGGTGGACCTCCGTGCGGCTCGTGCTCGATAAGCTCCCTCCTCGCTTCAGCCTCGTCGTCGGCCTCGACGCTGCGACGAAGGCGGTGTACGCCGAGCTGGTGCGGCGGGAGGAGACGTCCTTCGGCAACGACGAGCTCAAGGATGTGCCCAGCGGCCCGGAGTGGGACGAGCGGCGCCGGAAGTTCGAGCTCAAGGTCGACCACTTTATGCATAACATGCGGAGCATAATCGGTAACCATCTCGAACCAGCGGCAAATTGCATTGAAAGCGCACCTACATGTGTTTAACATTTGTAGACATCAGGATTTAAACCTTAGTCGATAAAGTCATGCACCCATGACTCTACTACCACGTCACTAGTGACTTGATTTCTTTCCCTATAAGTTTTGATTTGACACATTTTTGATAAGATAATTTGCATTCGTTTAAAATTTGTTTGCGTGTGCAGGGGACAGAAACTTTTCTCCATGGGGAGGATCGGTGGTCACTTCTGTAGTTGGCACATTTCTCACGCAAAATGTCACGGACAACTTGTCAAGGTAAAATCAAAGCTTATGCATATTTTGCTCTATTCGTTCGAAAATTGCCTAATTGTCTTGCTCAATTTGCAGCAACGCTTTCATGACAATCGCCGCAAGGTTCCCTCTGAAGAACCACAGGAATGCGGCGCACAATTCAGACAATGTACCGTTGTTGGTGGCGCAAAATTCAGGCAATGTACCTTTGTTGTTAACTGATGGTCATGATGAACAAGAACAATACCATTGCCAGCTTCAGAGCACACCACCACGTAGCAGCGGTTCAGAATCAGGTGTGGCTGAACCCGGTGCTGCTGGCCAACAAGCTAGACAAACAAAATGCACTGACAAGGATCTAGAGGAGCTCATGTCGGCAATACGAAGCGGTGACATATCAAATTGGGACGATGATCACATACAGAAGGTTCTGAAAGTCAGGTTCAAAGATTCGACACCTCCTCCTCCTCCTTCGGAAACTTCTTCAAAAAAAAAGACGCTATCCACAGCAGAAACAATATTCAAGGACATTAAGTCTATTAAAAAAAATGATACCTCCCATTGGCATTCTCTGCATGATGAAGCTCGCAACAGAGGCTACATAAGAGATGATGATATTCCTGACATGGTCGATTGGGAGGCTTTGATGAATGCATCCTTTGCTGATGTTGTAGACTGCATCAAGGACCGAGGACAGCATTCTCAAATGGCATTTAGAATCCTAGTATTTTCGTCACAACTGCATGATTTCCACATGTTTGTTTCACTTCATTTTTATTTGAAGCACATGAAAGAGTACTCGATCTGATTTTTAAACTTCTTTTGTGCAGGTTTTTCTAATTCGCATGAAAAGAGACCATGGAAACATTGACCTTGAATGGCTTAGATTCATCCCTCGTGCAAAGGCAAAGTAAGGATAGCTATTTCCCTACTTTGCTATCCTATAAATAAATAATATATACTTTGTAATTTAGGCATAAATGTTATATATTTATATCTTGTCTGGAGCAATTGATTTATGGTAGAGTTTTACATATTGAGTGAAAAACCTATTGGACAAAAAAGATATTTTGTTTGTGAAGTTCTGTGACAATTATTCATACTCTCTTGTTGGTCATTCGGGCAGTACATACATAGTGTAATTGGGCTTGGACATAGAAGTGTTGACTGCATTCGCCTCTTATCTCTGAGACACAGAGCATTCCCGGCAAGCTACCTCTTCTGAAATCAGATAATTTTTCCTGTGAAAATGCATTTACAACTGAAAATTTTAAATTTCAGGTTGACACAAATATCGCTCACATAGTGACAAGGCTAGGATGGGTGCAACTCCGTCCTTTACCATCATCTCAGGAGTTTCATCGGGTAGACAAGTTAGGATGCCTTCTATTTTTGTTAAGGCATATTTACATGTTCCATATCCTCTATCCTAACTTCATTCTTCTTGTTTAAGCTACCCTGTCATGGCCGATATCCAAATGTATCTTGATCCCTTGATGTGTAATATTTCTTCAACAAAACAGTAAGTTCTCTACATTAATTCAAACGATGCTTGGGTTTGGTCATTAGATCGAATTTGTCTAACAAACCAGCACACAAACAGGTACGAGCTGCATTGTCAAATGATAACTTTTGGAAAGGTATGTATAAAAAAATTCATTATTTATTTTCTTTCTCAGTATTGATGGTGGCATTTTATTTGCCATGCTAGGCAATTTGTAGGAAATCAAAACCAAACTGTGGCGCGTGCCCATTTACTTCTGAGTGCAAATATTACAAAAGTCACTTTGGAAGGTATGTTAATATATAGGATCTACGAACTCAAATACCGGTGATATAAAGTTGCATTTTTCTTGAGAAATTTACCACACGAATGTTTCAAGAATAGCTACTAAATCAATTTCAGTTACTTGTTATTCTAGTATTCAAAAATTCATTATTATCAAAATGCTTGTCATTCTCACATTCCAAAGCATATTCAAATGTGACATTCTCTTCTTACCCTTCATCATTTCAACTGCAATAATACCAGTAATCCACACAGTGAATTTTAATGCTTATTTTTGGAAAATTGACTATGAAGCAATTAATGAGGGTAACAGTGTAATTTGTCACATCTTATATGGTGTGAGATTTACTAGAATGCCACTTGCTCCACTCCGGTTTCATAATTCTTGATGTTTTGAACAATGACATGGTTTTTAGAACATATCTTTGATTATATCTTTCTATTATTATATATACAATAAACAAATAAAATTTTATTTTATTATAGTTCATTGTAAGACACTACTACAAATATGATTTTTCCAAACGGTTAAAATCAATTTTCGCATGCGGTTGGCCGGCCCGCATGCGAGAAAAGGTCTGCGAAAATAGTGATTTTCGCATGCGGCCAGCGCAACCGCATGCAAAAATTCAATTTTTGCATGCGGGCGCTTAAGCCGACCGCATGCGAAAAAGAAAAATCGCAAAAAAAAAATAAAAATTCCAAAAATCAAAAAATACACCGCCACCGCCGCCGGCCACGTCCTTCAGTCGCCGCCACCGTCGTCCTCATCCTCCAGCCGCCGCTGCCATCGTCCTCATCCTCCTGTCGCCACCGCCATTGACGTTGTCCTCCTCCCGTCGCCGCCGCCCTCGTCGTCATCCTCCTCCCTTCGTTGCCGGCGGATCGGGGCGGGAGAGGACAGCGGTCAGTGGATCAGGGCGGGGGAGGGCGGCCGCCGGTGGATCGGGACGGGGGAGGACGATGACCGACAGATCCGGGCGGGGAGGACGGCGGCCGGTAGATCGGGGCAGGGTAGGGCCACTGCCGCCAGATCAGGGAGGGGGAGGGCGGCCACTGGCGGATCCGGGCGGCGGAGGGCCGCTGCCGTCACCCACGCCCGCCCCCGCTATGGCCCTCGTCTGCCACCGCCGTCGGAGTCCGCGCTCACCGAGCCACGCGGGGGCGGCGCACTCCTGGCTGGCGGCGGTGGTGGCACCGCTCGTTCCCGGCGCCTCCTCGTCGGCGGCGCTGCCTGGCGCCCGACGCCCACTCCTGCCCGGTGAGAGAGAGAGGAGAGGAAGAGAAAGAGAGGGAGAGGAGAGAACGAGAGAGAGGGGAGAGGTGAAGTGAAAAATTTTGAAGTGTTGAGAGGAAAAAGAAAGAGAAGGGAAGAAAATATCTATGGAGAAAAGGAGGGTATTTTCGCATGCGGACCACTTAAGAGATCCGCATGCGAAAATCTATTTTTGCATGCGGCCCCTTAAGAGGACCGCATGCAAAAATCAGTCTATTTTTGCATGCGGCCCCTTAAGAGACCCGTCTGCAAAAATAGATTTTTGCATGCGGATCTCTTAAGGAGCCGCATGCAAAAATGGAGGTCGATTTTCGCATACGCGACTAATTACGATCCGTCTGCAATTTATTGGGGCCCTCGTACAGAAAAATCATTTTTGTAGTAGTGAGACAAATTTGTTCTAGTGTCTTTAAACTAATTTTTTAAAGTTATTGATAGTCACAAGTTATAAAAGTTTGACATTAAATTTGTTTGAAATGTCAAGAATTATAAAAAAAGAGGGAGTAAGTACACTGAAACAGAGGGAGCAATTAACTATATTTTTTAAAAAGAGAGTAAATTTCAGAACATATGACGTTGAGAGACACGTGTAATAATAATCATCAAATTTAGAGACCATGGTTAGGAACTTAATGTAACCACGTTACATGTTCGATGAAAGAGGATGCTTTGCATTATATTAGTCCCTAACCATGGTGTTATAAGTGAAAAAGCAAACTAAACTGGTTGCTTATTGTTATGTGTCCCAAAACATGGTGTTCTCTGAAATTTACATCTGAAGCAGTGTAAGTGTTTGCTTCTTTCTGTATTACTTATCAGTAGTTACAGTTTTGGACTTTTTGTTCATTAATGATTTTTGTTCTTATAATGAATATATGTAGTGTTATGTTTTTGTTGCAGGGCCGCGCTTGCTCTCCCAGAATACAGCCAGCAAGATGCAACAAAGGATGCAGACTTGGGCGACCCAACAAAGATATATGATCTAATTTTCAAAACGAATTCAGATGTGATGCGTCAATACCAAATCGAATATGCAAAAAGCACAGAAAGGAATTATTGCGAGCCTGTTATTGAGATACCACCGACTCCACTACATGAATACCCAGGAGAAACAAGTGATGAAGACGATGAGAACGAGTTTTTTTTCGATGATGATATGGAAGACATAGCACACGATTATGATATGGAGATAGATCTTCGCTCCGCGAAACCTACCACAAACACAAGCCAGGCAGGAGCTACACCTGGGAAAGAGATTATTTCAATCAATCCACGAGCCCAATCAACTCCAATGGTGAAGAAATTTTCTCTGCGAACAGAGTACACTGCGTATGCTGAAAATTTCCATTTGTGAAATAAATTAAACTTCATGTTGATTATTTTAGAATATTTTACAGTTGGGCTCTAATTATTCTAGTTTTTTTTTGCACTATTGCTGTTTTTACAGATGTATTATTCCTGATGGCCATATCATCTTGAAAAAGGTTAGGAATTGATTACATCATCTTATATTAACCAGTGAACTAAGGTTTACCCTCTTACGAAACTATTAAACTATGTATAAACTTCCTTGAATGTTGATGATATATTTTCTAGTTTGATCCAAGGGTTCCTGGTGACCGAATTCCATATCTCCTGGTATTTCGTAGTTTTGACGAACATACTGTGAAGGCTACAATTTTGGTGAGTATTTTGTGATCTTATTTTCTTTGCAACTCGATAATAGTAGATTCTTGATAAAAACTCGTTTCAATCACACCAATTGGTTCTTGAGAAATTCCTAGGGCTGATAGAACTTTCAAATATTTTTTTTGCTTTTTAAACAAATTCTTTTTACTTTCGTTAATGAACAGATACCTAGCCGAACTGCGAACCGAGGAATGTTCCCATTGAACGGAACCTATTTTCAAGAGAACGAGGTGCCTTATTTTATTCTTGTTACAACTTCTCACGTATTTATGCTTTTCCTCGAATGCACACTCGCAATAAAACTACTTTCATACTGATGAATGTAATATATCATTGTCGACTTTTTATAGGTTTTTGCAGATCATTCGTCTAGTCGTTCGCCAATAGAAATAAATAGGGATTTAATATGGGAGCTTCAGCGTCAGACATGTACAGTGCACTTTGGTACTAGAGTACATAGTGTCACCAAAGGTATCTTACCATTTAATCAGAAAGAATGCAATGAACAATTGTTACAGACAATCACTAACTGCATCACTTGATCAGGTCAAACAAGAGAAGGACTTTGTCACTTCTACAATGAAGGTACATGGATCCAGTAGTCCCTTTCTCTTTTTTTTGTTGTCTCAATTTTCTTTTTGGTGCTGTCGTAATCTTTAAAGAGGTCAGATTTTTCATGTAGCTTTTCTTACTCATATTTAATTATGCTATGATTTATCTTCAGGATACATCTGTACCAGAGAATTTGACCGCAGAACAAAGTTTCCGAAACAATTATGCGTCGAAATACATGCCACCAACGTAAACAAAAATACTGTCAAGAAAAGGGCTAGGCCTAGTACAATAAGATTTTATTCAGAGGAAGAAAGCGGAGATGAGTGGTTTGGCTGGTGAACTTATTGACAACTCGATAGAGTTTGTAATGTTGCAAAATTTCTCTAAATTGGCTTCGCACTGACAAAAGCGAAATGTGGAAGTGCATTCGCAAAACGATAATAGCGTAGTTGACAACAATGATTCCAGTGTACTAAGCTTGTTAACACATGTTGTCGTCTCTTCGCTTTGCGAGTCAAATTTGATAGAGGAAATTCTTTTACTAGCCCATTTGCTTAGCATAGCGGGGTGTCACTTGAAAAAAAAAACGAAAATCACGCAAGATTTATTTTCTGGTTTCAATACTTTGGTTGGGTGATGAATGTTTTTAGTTTAGTTGGAGATGAAAGAATATCTATTGCCTACAAGTGTGGCCCTCGTATGACAAAGACGATCTCATTGTGCAGTTTACTATCAAGATAAATTAATCCCATCATCAAATATAAGATAAATTAATCCTGGCCAAGTCCATTGTGCACAAGCCACCAATGCAAGTTGGGCAGATACATTTATACACAGCTCAACTGCCAAACGAGTTCTTCAAACTCCAGCTCACCATCTCCATCGAACGAGAGGCCACCAACCACTTAGGTGATCAAGAACATGGCCGCCGGCGGGAGGCCAGCCACCATGCGTGCCGTCCATTACAACGGCTACGGCGGCGGCGCCGCCGCCCTTAAGGTCAGCTCTGGTTGATTTTACTTGCTTCAGATTTATTACCGTTCATGTTCAGAACAGGGGATTCCCAATTTTGTCTGGATTTCTGCCTGAGCTTTGCTTTTCTTTTGTCTGTCAAACACTGATGTTTCAGACAGGAACTATCATTCACATGCTTATTAATCTGGTTGAACTGCTATATATTGAAAGGGTCGATTTGTGCAAAACCAGGATTGATGTTGTTATCACTATAATCATCAGAAAGAAACAAGTTATGCATAGCTGAGAAATAAACAGATAGGGAATTAGGGAGGGCTGAGATGTTTCAATCTAAGGGCAATGGAGTTGACTTGGCATGTTTATGGCATTATGTGCCATTTGGGTCCATTTGCTTGGAAGAAAACCACAGAAACCAATATATTTCTGCCACTAGCTTAATCAGAGCTTCCCTCATGTCATTTTTTTATTCTGTCCGTCTAAGTACCGGTGGACCAAGCCTGGGCTAAGGCCCATACTAGCCCATCCTATTTCGGCCCATATGAAACTAAGCATGGTGAAATTTAATATAACTCCATAAGCATTTCTAGGCCCAGGTCGATGTAGATTTCATTTTAAGGGAAATTTTGAAGTAAATTGTTATAGTATAAACTATGTTATACATTTCTGTTTCAGTTTGTGGAAATCCCTGTTCCTTCACTGAAGAAGGATGAAATTCTCATAAAAATAGAAGCAGCAAGCCTCAACCAAGCTGATTGGAGGATTCAGAAAGGGTTGATGCGCCCCTTTCACCCAAAATTCCCATTTATCCCAGGTACGTAAGATTTGTTTCCAGCGTAGTAGTCAAATCCTTTCAGATCATTTTTTTGTTTTTCACCAAGAAACCTCTGATGTAGTCACTCTTCTCTCTAATTTCCGAAACAGTAACCGATGTTTCTGGGGAGATCATCGAGGTTGGCTCCGCAGTTCGCGAGTTCAAAGTTGGTGACAAAGTTGTCTCCAAACTTAACCTCTGGGTAATTTCGAATTCCAACCACCTTGTCTCAAACAATCTGCTGATGTCAAAATTCACCAAATTTGAGCTGTTTGGACGCTCTATGACCTGACCAAATTTACTGCAAATCTCCAATGACAGAAAGCAGGAGGCCTGGCAGAGTACGTGGCGGCATCGGAGAGCGATACCGTGCCCCGCCCCGCCGGAATCACCGCCTCTGACGCGGCAGGGCTTCCCGTCGCTGGCCTGACGGCTCTCCAGGCGCTGAGGTCCATCGGCACCAAGTTCGACGGCTCGGGCACCGGCGCCGACGTGCTGATCACCGCGGCCTCCAGCGGCGTCGGCACGTACGCCGTCCAGCTCGCCAAGCTCGGCAACCACCGCGTGACCGCCACATGCGGTGCACGCAACCTAGACCTCGTCGGCAGCATCGGCGCCGACGAGGTCCTCGACTACGCCACCCCGGAGGAGGCTGCACTCGCGAGCCCCTCCGGTAGGAAGTACGACTACATCGTCAACATCACCGACCGCGGCAAGTGGTCGGTGTTCAGGCCGCAGCTGAGCAGCGACGGTGGCAGGGTCGTCGACGTCTCCCCCAACCTCGGCAACTTCTTGGCGTCGGTGATGACGCTCTTGTCGCGGAGGAAGAAGCTGTCGCTGGTGATCCTGACGCTGGGGAAGAAGGACATGGGGTTTCTCCTCGAGCTGATGAGTGAAGGGAAGCTCAAGACGGTGGTCGACTCGCGGCATCCGTTCGAGAAAGCGGCAGAGGCGTGGGCGAGGAGCATGAGCGGCCACGGCACTGGGAAGGTCATCGTGGAGATGTGAGCTGCGTTCTTGTTTGTTTTTAGTGCCTGTGCAGCTATTTTCTCTTGTTATTATCACACAAACTCTTTCTCTAGTTCTTCTGATTGCCTCGTGGTTGTATGTTTGCTTATGATTTTGTGAAATGAATTGCGCATTTATCAAAATCCGGCCGACATATAAGCTGGTATCTGGCGATATCGCGCGCTGTCTCAGAACCTCCCAAGATTTTTACAAATTTGATTAAAATTTATGATCCACTAAAAGTTCTTAAAATTTCATTCAATCTGGTTTGAGTTCATCCAAAAAAAGGTTTTAAATTCGAGATTCTTTCAGCGATATTTGATTCAAAGTTGTTAAACGAAAAACTGGGCTCCTACTGACGAAAATGCAGGGTATTAGGGTGACGAGTGATTGCAATTTCGCTTCGAAATTTTGGACACCCAGCAACTAATTGTTTCGCCCAAATTTTCAGAAATTATCTCAATTTTTTTGTGAATTTGATCAAAGTTTAATCAAATTCAGTCAAAATTTGTTAAAATTTTAAAATAATTTCGTGCCCAAAAATGCTGAAAATCCCAAAAATACTGAAATTTTTATCATAATCGAAAGTGCAAACCCTAGGGATGACCTTTTATTTGAAAAAAAGGAGAAAAATGGTACACATATTGTTTTTTATTGAAAGAGCAACATGACTATTTATTCAAATAGCTGGCAGGTAGTTGAGCTGTTTATTAATGACAGTGTTACTTATATATATCTGGTTGCGCTTGGCTGGGACAGACAGACGGTATCAATACGGAGAAGAAAATCACTGTGCATGGACAGACAATATACTACAATCCTCTTCGAGTCAGACAATATACCACATGTTTTCCGGATAAAATCTTGGAGTGATAATAGCAGGGGACACATCAAGGAGAGCTTGTGTGTACCGTGCAGATGGTCACGGTGGCTTGTTGAATGGAAGGCACTAGGAATTTCAGTCGCAGCAGAATAGGCTTGTAGCGACGCTACAACCAATAGTACGGGATCGTTTATCTTTAACGGGCGTCAAGCGTCATCTCTAACGGGTAGGACCCCCGTCAATAAGCAAAGGTCAGTGATGTGAGAAAATATCTCAATCGGACATCAGGTTGTCACGGATGGACGTTATCTTAATCGGGCCTAACAATGTAGCCCGTCACAGATAAGATTGACCAAGTAATACAAGTCAAACCAGGTTAGGTAGGAACCCGTCACGGATGACTAATCTCAATTGGGCAAACTACTAAGCCCGTCACTGATGACTAGCCATCTCTAACCTGCCTATCGGAACAACTCGTCACCGATAGGTTTGACCCCACACTACTACAGAGAACATTTTTCTGTACGGGGGGCTTTATCTTCGCATGCGGGCGACCTGTGGGCGCGCCTGCAAAAATCGCCCCCCTGAGGGCAGGTTAATCAGCCGCATGCGAAGATTCATTATCGCATGCGGCTGCTTAAGATGACCGCATGCGATAATAGGCCTATTATCGCATGCGGCCGTCTTAAGCAGCCGTATACGATAATGCATGCGGCTGCTTAAGACGGCCGCATGCGATAATAGGCCTATTATCGCATGCGGTCGTCTTAAGCAGCCGCATACGATAATGAATCTTCGCATGCGGCTGTCTTAACGGACCGCATGCGATGATGGGCCCATATATCTTGCAGCTAGCCCGAACTTCACCATTTCAAACCGAGCTCTTCTCTCTCCTATGCATGCAACAAATAGGGGGGGAGGTTTTCAACTCGAAATCTTTGCTTAAAGTTTATATGAAAGGTGAAGAACTCTCTCTCCTCCTTCATTTGGCTCCATTTTTATTAAATTTCGTTGGTGGAAATTATAGTTTTTTTAAAATTTTGATAAGGTTTGTTTTAGCTAGTTTTTGCAAAATCTAGCTTCAAAATATATGTTTTGATGTGTAAATTTCGGATGTAAATACTTATACATACTAGTTACTTGTATTGTTGTATTTTTCTGATGGATATATATATGTATTTACACGTCTTTATAAAATACCTGCGGTCTATTATTTGTGTCTGTAATTTTATTGTCTTTATATATAGATGGATCGGTCGTCATGGATGTATGAGATGCGGAGAACTCAGCCAATATTTATGAAGGAAGCATCTAAATTTATTGATCAGGCTAAGGCGCATGCTTTGAGGGAGAATATGACAAAAAAATTTTGTCCGTGTCGTCATTGCAAGAATCAGAAATTGCTGGTAGATCATGGTGAAATTTTGGGACACATAATGCAACATGGATTCACCGCCAATTATAAGGTTTGGACCTATCACGGGGAAATCGCCGATCCCCAAGATAACGATGAAGAGTTAAGTCCGGAGATGAATGAGGCAGAGAATTTTGTAATCGAAGACATGTCCCGTGAAAGGTTAAATGTAGACGTGTCCACAGATAGTGATGATTTTGAGGGCGGTTTTGATATAGAAGATATGCTACGCCATGTCGAACCTGAGGTTCTAGCGGGTAGATCACGACGGTTAGAGAATTGGCAGGCACTGGAGAAGGCATCGAAGGATCTTCTTTACGATGAAACGAACGGATGTGATAAGGATTTCACGGTACTGCGTTCAGTGCTTGAACTTCTGAGATTGAAGGCTAAACATGGATGGTCGGACACAAGTTTTAATGATCTGATGAGCTTGTTGAGTGTGTTGCTTCCTACGCCTAACTTCATACCTTCGAATACATATCAAGCGAAGAAACTCATATGTCCTTTATCTCTTGATGTTGAAAAGATTCATGCTTGTGAGAATCATTGTATATTATACCGCAAAGAATATGCAGACTTGGAAAGTTGCCCAACGTGTGGCAAAAGTCGGTATAAAACGGGAAATGAGCCCGTTCACACAGAGTCTACCGACCTAGATTCATCGGAGCGTAAGCGAAAAAAAATTCCGTCAATGGTGATGTGGTACCTACCAATTAAGGACCGCATGAAGCGTCTGTACTCAAACCCGACTGATGCTGAGTTGATGAGATGGCATCAAGAGGGCCGAAAGACAGACGGTATGATTCGACATCCTGCCGATGCTCGCCAGTGGAAGACATTTGATGCAAAGCACCCAGAATTTGGTAAGGATCCAAGGAATGTAAGGTTCGCGTTGAGCACTGATGGAATGAACCCGTTTGGTGATTTAAGCAGCTCACACAGCACATGGCCAGTTCTTCTCACAATGTATAATCTTCCAACATGGATATGTCAGAAACGAAAGTATATTCTTCTCACTATCCTCATACAAGGTCCGAAGCAACCTGGAATCGATATAGATGTTTTTCTTGAGCCTTTGATGGAGGACATGGAGGAGCTATGGAAAGAGGGGTTACGGCTGTGGGATGAGTTCAAGCGGGAGCACTTCAATCTACGTGCGATCATATTTGTTACCATCAATGATCTACCTGCAAACTTTTCATTATCCGGTCAGATTAAAGGGAAGACTGGGTGTCTGATATGTCTGGATATGACTTCGTACAAATACCTGACGTCGTCTAAGAAGACAGTGTACATGCGACATCGACGGTTTCTACCACGAAAACACAAGTATCGTAAGATGGCCAGATTGTTCGACAAGACAGTGGAGAACGAGACTGGCCCTGAAACACGAAGTGGTACTTACGTGTATGATATAACAAAGAACATTAAGGTTGTATTTGGCAAGGGAAAGAAGAAGACAGCAAAGAGGAAGAAAGTTGATGACGTGGAGAATACTACATTGCCATTCAAGAAGCACTCAATTTTCTTCAGATACTTAGATTACTGGAAGGACCTAGAGATCCGTCATGCAATTGATGTTATGCACCTCGAGAAGAACGTGTTTGATAGCACCATCGGCACCTTGCTGGACATCCCGAGTAAGACGAAGGATGGACTGAAGTCACGTAATGATCTTGTAAATTTGGACATAAGGCATGACCTTCACCCAGTAGAGCTGGCAAATGGAAAGAGCAAGATACCTCCTGCTTGTTACTCGTTGACACTTGAAGAGAAAAAAGCCTTCTGTAAATGCTTACAAGGGGTGAGAGTGCCTAGTGGTTTCTCATCGAACATCAGGAAGCTAGTCTCAACGAAAGATTTGACCATTTCCGGATACAATGCGCACGACTGCCATAGGATGCTAACGGTATTCCTACCAATTGCTATAAGGGCAGTCAAACCTGTCCATACCAAGGTGGTTATAACAAAGTTGTGCTACTTTTTCAATCGAATCTCACAAAAGGTATTTGATCCTCTCGAATTAGGTCCCCTTCAGACATTTGCTGTGGAGACCGTATGTCAGCTGGAGATGTATTTCCCACCATCATATTTAGATATGATGGAGCATTTGATCGTTCACATCGTCCCTCAGATTATTGAACTTGGTCCCTTATACTTACACCAGATGTGGGCGTATGAGCGTTACATGTCAATCCTCAAAGGCTATGTACGCAATCGCGCTCACCCCGAAGGATCAATGATAGAGGGATACACAACTGAAGAGGCGGTCGAGTGTTGTATGGATTACATAAAGGATGGTAATGCCATTGGGATTCCTGTGCATCGACACGAAGGGAGATTATCTGGAAGGGGTACTGTTGGTAGGAAGCAGTTTTTCGATAATGATTACAAAACAGTGGCCGTGGCACACAGCAGCGTTCTACAACAGCTCGCTATCGTCGAGCCATTCATTGAGCGACACTTTGAAGAAATCAAAGCCTGCTTCCCAGGACGATCCGCCGATTGGGTTTCAAGAGAGCACAGGCGTCGATTTCCTCAATGGTTCAAAGATCTAAACCTGCCAGTCGGTGATTGTACGGAGCAACTTACTTTACAAAGATTGGCAAGTGGGCCTTCAAGTATTGTCAACTCATGGCAAGGGTACGACATCAATGGCTTTACCTTGTACACGAGTACGAAGGACAAGAAAAGCGTCTCACAAAACAGTGGGATTCGTGTCGAAGCGATCGACCCAACTGGTGAAAAGAAGTTGTATTACGGGACCATAAAGGAAATATGGGAACTCGACTACGGCCTGAACATCCAGATCCCTGTGCTCCGTTGTCAATGGGTGAAAGACACAACAGGGGTTTCCGTGGACGACTATGGGCTAACGATAGTCGATCACAGTAAGATAGGCCACAAGGATGATCCTTGGGTTTTAGCAGAGCGTGTGGCTCAAGTGTTTTATGTGAAGGACCCTTTGGATGAACGGATGGATATTGTCGTGGACGGAAAACAACAGATCGTCGGCATCGACAACATCGAAGACCCCGCTGATTACAACCAGTTCGACGATGTACCATTGTTTACCGATCTTCCTATGCGAATTAAGAAGGTCGAGCGAACCATCGACGAAGCTAATATGTCGTACGTTCGATCAGATGGTATCGCAAAGATAGTTAAGCTCTAGTTCTTTTGTAACCTTCAGTTGTCCTGGTGTTCTAAATTTATCGGGATGAATGAAAGCGGCCCACATTTCGAACTGCTAAACGTTGTTTTTTTTCTACATGTTTTTATACGAAAGTTTCTTTACATAATCTTATTAATCCATTGTTATAAATAATTTACTACATATTTAGGATGTATTTTGAAAATATTGTGTGTAATAAAAAAATTTAGTTGTACCAATGAAGTTTAGTAATATGGGAAAAAAAAGTTTAACCAAAAGGCAAAATTATTTTCGCATGCGGGCCCTTAAGATGGCCGCATGGAAAGAACATTATCACATGCGGGCGGCTTTACCGGCCGCATGGAAAAATGATCTTTCCATGCGGCTGTCTAAGAAGACCGCATGGAAAAATTATCTTTCCATGCGGTCCGCTAAGACAGCCGCATGGAAAGATCATTTTTCCATGCGGCCGGTAAAGCCGCCCGCATGCGATGATCTGGGCCTATATATGGGGGAGCGCGGGATGGGGAAATTTTCTAAGTCCTAGCGCGCCGAACACTGCCGCCAGGCTGCCAAATCTCGTCGCCGCCGTCGAACCCTAGCGGGCGCCTGTCGCATCCACGCCACCGACGCCGTCGCCCTCGTCGCCGGCCTCCTCTCCTCCCCCCTAGCCGCCGTCTCGTCCTTCCCCCTCGCCACCGCCGGCTCCTGCCTCCGGCTCCGACTCCACGCGCACCGCGGCCGCCGCCGGTCGCATCCACGCCGCCGACGCCGTCGCCCTCGTCGACGCCGGCCTCCTCTCCTTCCCCCTAGCCGCCGTCTCCTCCTTCCCCCTCGCCGCCGCCGGCTCCGGCCTCCTCCTCTTCCTCCACGCGCACCGCGGCCGCCGCCGAACCCTAGCCGCCGCCGGTAACTCCTTTTTTTTTTGTGATGTACCATTTTTTGCAATGTGATATATATATGTATATGTATATGTATGTGTGAAATGTGATAACTGTGAATTTTTTGCAATGTGAAATGTATATATGAAATGTGATTTTTTTTTCAATGTGAATTTTTTGCAATGTGATATATATATATGTATATGTATACATATAATTAGTACTTATTAACTGTGTTTAGCCTTTAATTACCTAAAACTATATGTATCTAACGAGCATTTTATTAGTTAAGATTTCTTATTATGTTAATACACCATAAAACAGAGTTACTACCTCAGTTTTAAAATAATTATAATTTTAGATTGTTTAGCATATATTAATATTTGAGAAGAAAAACTATGATGTCCCTCGTTAAATAATGTATAGGTCAGTGTGAGAGGATGGTTAAGAATAAACAAGGAAAAAATTTAAATGAGAGATGATTGATGATATAATTAGTACTATAGAGTATGAACTATTTTAAAACAAAATTTGAATCTAAAAATATAATTATATAGTTGAGACGGAGATAGTAATTAAAAATTATAAAGATGATATAAAGAAGATAGGACTCATCATGGATCATAGTTTGTCGCATCACATTTTTGTTAGGTATATGTTTAGTTTATTATCGTAGATATAAATTGTCTCATTTTATTAATAACATATATCTCACATATCATAAAATCAGTTTTCTTACCAACTTTAATTACCATATTTTGTAGCATAATTTGTTCATCATATTTTTATGGCTATCTTCATTTACCGAACTTTTTCAGTTATGATAAAAGTATGACGGACAACTAAACACACCTTAATTAAGTCTCTCTTGCAATGCATCTACTGGTGCAGCTTGAGCTATGTAGGCAGCTGTAGTGATACACGGATCTTGGGCATGATATGGTGGTGTGATTGAGAGGGAGAGAGATTGCAATGAAAAGTGTCGTGTATATAATGTTAGGCTCAGTTGATAACCCTAGACTCGAAAGGCGCCATAGCCAGCTTTGAATTTTAAAACTTAATTACTAATAAATGGTTGTTTAATAATATGTTCCCTACAGAATTTGAGAAAAAAAAGACACGATAGTACGGCTCCTTAGTTTACGAAATAATATAACGTCGTCGTTGAGTGAGAGTGCGAAAACGACACGATAAATGCACGAAAATACCAAAGATCTTTAAAAACGTACGATCTACTGATGGCAACCTCTGTGACTGAGTTATACTCCTATGTCTTTTTGCAAAATTTTTTTAAAAAAGTAGTAACATATTTACTTATAGTTATATGAGAAATCATATTCGGGTTTGTGTACTCATTTGTTTTTACGTCAATGTGAAAGATGTCGAACGACAAGGTTCCATCGAATGCCCCAGTAGCGCCTGAAGAAGGCAAAGCTCCTCAGATTTCCGGTAGCAACAAGGAGGCTGACGCTTCTAGTGAAGAAACGTGGCGAACACCAAGTGACCCGATGGAAGTAATACAAGTCGCTCCTCGCGATGATGATCCGGACTACATACCTATGGAACAGGCCGTAAGTGTTGAACATCGTTAGCCATATATTAATTCGTACGTAAATACCAAATCTGCCTAATGATATAGAGAGTGACTTATGTTCTGCAGATGGAAGTCCGACGCCGCTCGAAACGTAAGGCCGGGAGGACTCGCAGATCGGAAGAAGTTGAAATGGACACTGCTACATCTGCCCCGGATCGTACGGATACATCTGCGAGTGCAGGCGGGAGTGGGAAAAGAAGACGTGGTGAGAGAAGCAAGAACAAATTACCAAAGGAAACATACAACGTGATTGCTGTCGATCAGGATGGGAAGCCCGTCGAGCCATCGATTGTGAGGTCCAGGTTCAGCAACACCTGTGGCACTCTAGTCAGGACACGTTGTCCAATCAATGTTAAGTTATGGGAAAAGGTGGACGAGAACATCAAGACACTGCTCTGGAATGATTTGCAGAGGTATTTCGTGTACCCTCCTGGATCGGAGGTCATAGGCAGAGAGTACGCACTTAAAAAGATGGGAGATCGATGGCGACAGTGGAAGTCCGATCTAAATCGGGATTACGTCCAGAAGAATCGCCCCCCGTTCAATGACTATGGACATATATCGCAGGCTGACTGGGATACGTTCGTTGCGGATCGTACCACAGCTGAAGCGTTGGCGTTGAGGAAAAAAATGTCAGATCTGGCGAAGAAGAACAAATATCCCCATCGATTGGGTTCGAGTGGATACGCTGGGCACGTCGATCGATGGCGAGAAACCGAGCAAAAGTTTGCAGCCGCTGGCAAGCCTTTGCTCGTAGACCCCATGGTGGAACGAAGCAAGAATTGGGTGTGGGCGCGCAGCACAGGTCAGGTCTCGGAGGAGGGAGATATACTATTCGAGACTCCTGACATAGAACAGATCACTGAAAATTTGCAGAAGATCGCCGAGAAAGAAAGATCAGGACAGTTCGTCCCACGGAGGGAGAATGACCAACTTACTGCAGCCTTGGGGACCGCCGAACACTCTGGACGTGTAAGGGGTTTGTCGTCAAAGACGAGTTGGAGGTTAGGGTTCCCACAGGACACATCAAGCTATAAGAAGAGAGACAAATACAAAGAACAACTATCGGACAAAATCTATGCGCAAGTGAAGGAACACTTCTATTCGTTGGCAGCTGAAAACCCCACGGCCTTTCCAAGGCTATTCCCTGATAGCCAGCAAACCATCCAATCTCCACAGCCAACAACTCAAGTACGTAGCAGTGCAGGCTCAGTGGACACAACTCCTTGCGCTGTGGATGGTATAACCGAACCAACTCCGTGCTCACTCGTAGTACCTATCGGCCGCGCTGGAAAGACTAAAGAGGTTGCAACGGGTTTAGCGATACCCGGCCGACAATTCCACAACACGGCAATCCCTGAGGATTATGCAAGGGTACAAGTCGCTAAGGTACATAGCGAGCACACTTCTATGAAACTAGACATCCCTGCACCGAAGGGGATTGAACTTCTCGGCGATGCAGTAAATCAGTTTATATTGTGGCATCGTCGAGACATAATCCTGACAGCTGCCGCTCCAGCACCAACATCTTCAACTCCATCCTCAAAAAAGGCAAAGACAGCTGCCGCTCCAGCACCACCGTCGCCTCCTGGACCACCTTCCCCTCTAGATCCAGCGTCGCCACCACCGATTAGGTCCCCGCCTCGCCTACCTACTCTGCCGCCCTCCTCAGCTCAAGAGGCAGCTCCTCCAGCTCCCCCTCTTCGCGAACAATTCAACCCTCTCCGCCCACACCCCAATCTGCTCCGGTGGAACAACTGCCCATACCTGAAGGAACTAAATCCGGACCGAGGTCTAATCCCTTGGAACCTCGTCGTCTAATTCCAAAGTTGATATCAACATACGACCCAAAGGAGATTGACAAGGATAAGGAGAAGTTCATGTTTTCAGCTTTCAGGAATTCTAATAAGTCAAAAGAACTAGCGCATGTCATGTCAGACAGTCAGAAGTCAGTACTACGAGCCCAAGATGAAGTGCAATCTTAGGTATCTGCAGATGTGCCTGAAAATTACGAATATGACAAGCCATTTTTACCAACTTATCTTCTTAACAAACTACCCTGGGAAATGAGGGTAATGCATGAATGGTACATCAAGGCTGCTAGGAAGGGTCTCGGTTTCATAAGCGTCGCCGTCCCGGAAGGCGCTTTCATGAGTGGTCCTAATGGGATATTCTTTATCTCTTTCCGGGACCTATACGCCATCTACAAGCTAGACAAAATGGATGTGAATCTCCTTGCCGCGTTCTGCCTGTAAGTCTGAACTCTTATATGTTACACGTATCGTTCCAAACAAAAAAACCATATCTCATTACTTCATTTACATTGTATAGGATGCAATTTCACGAAGCTGACAGAACTGGATCATCGGTTGGCTACGTCGATCCAACAAGGATATGCAAAACGCAACACACCATACAGATGAGAGCCGACTGCCCGGAATTGGTTGACAAGACCCCTCCATAAAAGGAAGAATATATCAAGCAATTACACAAGACCAAGAAGCTGGAGGTAGCAACATACTTGGCAATAGCAATGTTGGCGCACGCCCACAAAAATGTCGTGATGGTCCCCTACGCGTTCAGGTAAGCGTTCTCTTTTGTGTTAAATTAATTTATCATTTTTTAAATTCTCTATCTCTAATTTGTCTTTCTTAATTGCAGCGACCACTACATACTATTCCTCGTATATCCAAAAGACCAATTGATTGTATCGTTGGACCCCGCACACTATGACAAGGAGACGTTTATGGAATTCCTAACTATTTTGAATTTGTAAGTGATACACATTTCAATAGACATTTTTTTTGACTTCTAGTTTTCTTAGTACTGGAGAAACAATTGTTTTGTTCTAACAGAGCACACAAGTACTACCGCAAAAGAGGTGGACCAGTACATGATCCGGCCAAGAAGAAGTTATCCGTCAAGACTGGCTGGCCGGTACGAACATATATATGCCAATACAACAAACTATCGTACATTAGTTCCTGAATTATGTCTAATGATTGGTCCCTCGTAATTATATCGCAGTGTTACAAACAACCAGCGGGAACCAACTTTTGCGGATATTACGTGTGCGAGATGCTCAGAGTCAACGGGAGGTACCGAACAACCAGTGACCGAGTACGTCAGCATATCCTTCTTTACAAAGAAACCCAACTACAACACATATTTCACTTAGTAACCTTTTGTTGACTTTGCTATGCACAGATCCCGGAAATCCCTTATGTTGCACAACGATTCGACGACAGGACTATCTGGAACGTGTGCGCTGACCTCTGCCGATTCATCCGTCGTGATGTCTGCAACGCAAGAGGTCTCTTCTACGACAACCAGAGTGAACTCGCATTGGAAGACAAATTTCAACCTCTCAGAGAGTGGGAGAAAGAACAAATGCAATGAGATGTACACTAATTATATATGTGATGAAACAGTTGTGATATTTGTAATATATGCTTCGTATGTAAACAACGTTTCAATTTATGGTTATGTATTTGATATTTCTTACAGTAATATCATCAATCCGACTATCTCATATGCGTCTATTCGAAAATACGATAATAAATCATACGAAATATAATATCAAATACGATAGAATATTAATTTTGCTGTTGGAAAATTTGTTTTCCCAAACGGTCCACTTAATTGGACCGCATGCGAAAATCTATCTTCGCATGCGGCTGCTTATATCGGCCGCATGCGAAGATCGGTTTTCGCATGCGGTCGTCATAACTGACCGCATGCGAAGATCGATCTTCGCATGCGGCTGGCTCCGGCCGCATGCGCAAATGGTGATCTTCACAGACCTTTTCGCGCATGCGGCCCGGCCAACCGCACGCGAAGATCGAATCCGCCTGTCTGCAAAAATCCTTTCTGTAGTAGTGCCACCTGTTGAGTCAAAATAGTCCTGGTTCGGATGACTTATCTCTATCGGGCTTAAATTAGGAGCCCGTCAGGGATGACTATACCCCTATCGGTCTTTTTTTGGAGCCCGTCACGGATAAGTATCTCTTTCGGGCATTATTACAATACCCGTCAGGGATGAGTATGTCAGCCAAAAAAATAAAATTTGTTTTTTGGCTAGCCTCAGGCCTTTGCTAGCCATACCCGCTGCAAAAATGACAGAAGCATATATGCATAGTCCCATTCCCCAGCAACCCCATTCCCAGCATATTTACATATATTTGCACATATTCAGTCAATATTTCAGTCCAATCACATATTCCATCACAGCACAGCCAATTCACAAAATCAAACATATATACATTCACATCCACAGACCCATTCACATATATATGTCATTCACATCCTTTTTTCTCTCCAAACCGTCGACATGCATTAAAACCTGTAAAACTGAGTTATAAATTGGAACAAGTTTATATGTAATTAGAAATGCAAATATATACAGAACATCGCGCAGAATTGTATTACAAAGAATATTTACATAAAACAAATGTTTGTCGTAAGCATTGCAAATGTTCAACCAGTGGGAGACGAGCTAGCTAGGACTTGACTCTAAATATTCCTTTGGGTGACAAGAGATCATCTAGTATGAATTGTGCTATCTCCTCTCTAATGATATCGAAGTTGTTTTCCGGAATCGTTAAAAGTTTTTCCTGCATGTGAGGCGCCAAGTTAGTCTACATCTAGTATGAATCGTGCTATCTCCTCTCTAATGTATATAAACAATTGAAGCACACACCTCAAGGTCGAGCAATGTCACCTTGTCTGCGAGGCTCCTCATGTTATGGCAGACGTGGAACCCACACTGGTCGCCAACTTGTTGACGTATTGGGAAGTCTTTTTTGTGACCGAGTGTGGGATACCCTTCCTTCTACCTCTCGCCTTTTGCCACTTATTGGTCCCAGGCGTGGTTCAAGGCAGCTTCGATCGCCGACTGATCGTATGTCTTTTTTGATATTGGAGTTAAGGTAGTATACCAAACTCCATTTCAGCACTATGATCAGGAGAATTCAATGACGACTGTGACATTAATAAATTGCAAGTTAAATACTAAAGCTATACGCGTCGCAAATTTGATTCTAAGTAGGGTACACGCTTACTGTTCAGAGTAAGCACACATAATGAAGTCCTTGTCATGACGGGACCATAAGCAGTCCTTGATATATTCTACCATGCTGGCTTGATCGTAGTTCATAGTTGTCTTGTTGACGACAGCTGGATCGAGTAAGGCAACATGGGGTGCATTACGATGGACATGCTTCCAAGTTAAGCTAGAAGCAAGACAAAATCCAGGTAAGCGTAATATATGGATAGTTATTACCATATCTCGTACGCAAGAATACTTACAAGGAGTAGCACTTAAGGAGGTTGGTGTCGACCGCTCGCACCCTGTAGAGGTCCCATAGATCTTTAAAGTCTACGGCGATGAAGGCTTTAGGGCCGAGGAACGGCTGTCTATCGTGGTGGCCCGTCATAGAGGTTTCTCTATGCTTCCTCCTTGCGTTGGACCTCTCCATCTAGTACCCATGCAACTCCTTGCATGCAGGGCCCATCTTCTCTAAGGCGTCGTCTCCGACCAATGGCATGCCTAATGTGAATTCGGCCGGAGACTTAGGAGGAGCTGATGGCGCCTTGCCAAGATCTAGCTTCTTCGGAGCCAGAAGCGGCCCTTCCACATTTCCTTTTCCTTTCCCCCTTCCAGCAGCTCTTTTGCGTGTTCCAAGCTTGGGTGGAGAAGATGTCGCCCTCTTTCTTTTTTTGTAGACTGGGGGAGGTGCGCTCTGCTGTTGACCTCCGTACCATCATCCCCAAAATCTGTATCATACTACAATTGGAGATCTTGATCTGGAGCTTCAACGGCAGGAGGGGCCGATACAAGAGTTGGAGGGGGACGCGGCGGCGGCGGCGGACGAGCACTTGGTGCTGGCCTAGGAGTTATATTGATCTGAATGTTCTGCTTGGGCCATTGGATAAAGGTCCCACGTGCAGCTCCAAGGGTCAGAACCTTGTCATTTGGTGGGTGCGGGAGAGTGAAGCCAACCCAATCGGGCTTCACCATGTCCACTTGAACTTTGGCATGGCCGGCTAGCAGCTGCGCCCCATGCACTCGGGTCTCCGGCGTGGGCTTGAACGCAAGACCCTCTACGGCAGGAATTGCAAATGCATGTGTCACCCTAACGACTAGGGTGCACGATGTGGGTCCCTGCAATAGATTCATACGTGTCCTTATAATATGTTATAATGTACTGTGGTGCTAAGAGAACATATACGTATTTTGTTGGTTTTACCGTTATGTGGTCCACCGCAGTGGGGGCTGGTGGTTCTTGTGCCACCGTCTTAGTTGATGCGCAGCTGCTACGCCTCTGTGTGGGGCTCGTTTTTACTATGAGAGCGGCAGCAGACACGTTTTCCCTGAAGTGTGCCTCCACCCAAGCCTCCACTTGTAATAACTTCTCATCGAACTCTTTTCGGAGCTCATTTATAATCTTCTCCCGAAGTTGTTCCTTAAGGCGTGCATCTTTCTACGCCTTTGAAAGCTTGTGCTTCCTGTACTGCCACGTGTATTGGGGAAACCCAAGCTTCCATGGAACATTGGAGCCAATGCCCCTTGTCCGTCCATGGTGTTCTTCGGTTCCCAACGCTTTCGTGAGGATGTCATCCTCGCGTCTTTGTGAGCAGACCTCTTGGGAGGCCTGTCTCTCAGCAGTCAGGTCGACCTGCGGTACAGTTAGGATGAATTAAATCAAGAGTACGATACAACCTAACGAAACATACTCTACGTGTGGTACTTACGATTTTCTGGTACACCGCTTGATCTTCGGGATTTGGGAACGTAAGTGTTCCATCACTATTCTTCTTCACCATTGCCCTTGCCCAGTTCCTTGTTCGGGTGGTCGGGATATCACCAAGAACTGGCGGCGTGTTAGATTCTGCAGCAGTTTCATCCTCCTTGACCCATTCCTGCAGCTTCCCGGCATAGCCTCCGGTGCCAAGCCGGTGCGGGTGAAGGTTTTTTGCCTGCAACTCCCTATAGGCCTCACTTTTTGCCCGAGACTCAGGGGTTGATTTTGCGGCATGGAACTCTTCCCACCCGACCCGGGAGATGAACGGGTACTTCCCAAATGGTTCTGGTTAGGTGGGGTTGAGGACGTAGTCGGTGACCAGCGTGGTCTTGAAATTTTTCCACAAGTTGCCCATCTTGCGGATAGCCTGCCGCTTGAGTCGTGCCTTGGCCTCTGGGGGGTATTCGAAGCTTTCCTTGAACTGCTTTCAGATCTAATCTTTTTCTGCCTGTGGGACCAGATTGATGTGGTCCTTTGAAATGGTGAAGTTCTGCCTCCCTAGGACTCCGCATATCGTTGAGAACTTTTTGACAGCTTTCGCAGGAGCCGTTGGAAATCCCAGATTGTCCACCTCTATTATGGTGTATACTTCCTTAGGAATTTTATTCTGGGTCCTAGGAATCCGGCTCGATGTTGTCCCACTAGTAGTCGCTGACATGGGTTCGCCTTGCTGCGACATTTTCTATATAACTGTTGTACGGCAAGAAAGTTAAAAAAAGGTGTACTACAGATGTATATCTTGATTTACATGTAGCTCTAACTTAATTCTGGCATAAAAATGTAGCTGTTGGTTCCCCGGAGGAATACAAAAATGTAGTTTGGGTGTTTCGATCCCCTCCGGTCTAAAATCATATCAACACTTTTTGAACATAATAAAGAATGTTTTTAAATTTATGTTGGATGGAAATCATATCTAAATTTATCTAGAAAACAAAACTATATAAAAACACGGAGGTATCGATAGGAAAACAGTAATAAATATCAGAAACTATTAAAAGTGAAATCACACATTTGAATTTACATAACTATATAAAAACCATCGAGAAATGCTAAGGCTTTGTTTGGGACATGAGGAAACTTCCATCCCCACGAGAGCTTAATTAAACATGCTTTGTAAAATTCCTACCTACTATCTGGAATATTCTTAGCATATTATACAAAATGTACCTTAATGTAAGATATAAAGGGAGATGAGGAGTTCTGTAAAAGATTAAATTCAGGAGACTACGTATATTTTGTCAAAATTATCATTTTGCTTCAACCTTAACTAAATGCTATCACCATGTCGTGGACCTGATCTTCAGACAAATCCTTGGGAACAAACCCAAGTTCTCTCTTACCGTTGAAAATTTTTTTCTTTCTTCTAAAGGCGTGGCGTAGTGGGAGCCATCTCCTATGACCCATGTAAACCATCTTTCTGGATTTCTTCAGCCACCTGCTGCGTGTATGTTCCATACAGTCAAAGCAAGCCTTCTTTCCTTTCACGGTTTGTCCAGAAAGATTACCGAGTGCGGGATAATCATTAATGGTGCAGAACAATAGAACTCGTAGGTTGAAATTCTCCTGACCATATGCATCCCAAGTTTTTACACCTTTCTTCCAGAGAATCTCAAGATCATCGATAACAGGCTCCAAGAACACATCGATATCATTGCCGGGTTGTTTTGGACCTTGGATTAACAAGCACAACATAATATATTTCCTTCTGAAGCACAACCATGGTCGAAGGTTATAGTTCGCAATAAGAACTGGCCAAGTGCTGTGAGAACTGCTCATGTCTCCGAAAGGATTCATACCATCCGTACACAAACATATCCTCATATTTCTCGGGTCGGCAGCAAAGTCTTTGTGCTTTCGATCGATATTCCTCCATTGAATCGAATCCGCAGGGTGTCTTAGCAAACCATCGTTCCTTCTCTCTGTGGCATGCCAACGTACTAACTTTGCTTCCTTGGGGTTGGCAAATATTCTCTTGAAACAATCAATGATAGGTAGATACCACACAACCTTCGCCGGACCACCCCGCTTTGACTTCTTTCCCTCCCCCGCACTTTTCTTTTGCTTGTATCGAGAAGCCTTGCAGACAGGACAAGCATCTAAGTCCGCATATTGCTTGTGGTACAATATGCAGTCGTTAGGACAAGCGTAAATTCTACGGACCTCTAACCCCAGGGGACACAGAACCTGCTTTGCTTCATATGTCGTCTCGGGCAATGTGTTCTCTTCAGGAAGCATGGCCTTCAATATTCCCAAAAGATCTGTGAAACTCTTATCTGTCCATCCACTACTTGTCTTCAGCTTCATTAGGTCCAAGATAGCTGATAATTTGGTGTGTTTTGGCTTGCATCCGACGTATAGAGGTGTCTCCGAGTCACTGACCAACCTGCTGAACTTCATGGAATCTCTTTCGTTGTAAGTTGGATCCTCAACGTCACGTAACATGTCTTGCAGCAGATCAGGATCCACATCAACGATTTTACCGCCCAATGAAGATGGAATAAACATGTCATGCTCATCTTCATCTCCTTCTTCATGATTGTTTGCGTCACTTCTGTCTGCAACTGCACCATTTCCCGATTCTTACTCTCCATGCTTCACCCAACATGTGTAGCCCTTCATGAATCCCCGTTGTATCAAGTGCGAGTGTACGTCCACTCTGCTTTCAAACATATTCTCATTCTTGCAATCTCTACATGTACAACACTTGTATTTGTTGTTTCTTCTTTTCCTATCCTTCTCCGCGGCATTCATAAAACTTAATACGCCATCTCTATACTCCTTGCAATGACGTTTGAAAGTAGTCACATATATCCAACTTCGATCCATCGCTGCAAAAATAACCAAAATATTAGTTAACATCTCATGAGATAAGTACTACTTACTTTAATATTTTCCTGTTTTCCTTTGAAAAAAAATACAAAAATTTGCCCCCTTCAACGTCCCACCAAAATAGTCAACAGTGGGATAACTTCAGACAACAGTCGAGTGGAGTATTTATAGTGTGCAAAATATATCTCAATCGGGCCAAATAAACAACATCTCTAACGGGCACACAGTTATCTCTTACGGGCGTAAAATAAAGCCCGTCATCGATATGTATCTTCGGTGACGGGCGTTCAACCAAATCTCAATCGGGCCTTATTTGGAGCCCGTCACCGATGACACTCATCTGTGACGGATCTGTGACGGGCTTTATACTTGGGCCCGATTGAGATAGTTGAGGTATTCTCAATCGGGCCTTACTTTGTACTCGTCACAGATGAGTGTCATTGGTGACGGGCTATAGGTATATGCACCTCGAATGAGTACATCTACAACGGTGTTAATTTTGGCCCGATTGAGATTACTTCATTCTGACAGCCCACAAAGTCCAGGCATGTGACGGCCCGTCAGAGATGAGAGGATCTGTACTAGTGAACAAAACTTGTTTCCACATGTGGTCAAAATGGCTTTTCATAGATGGGTGGAGCACACGCCTGCACCCAGAGACACGTGAAAATCAGGATGTGCGGCTCCCACAATCGTCTGCAAAAATTGCTTTTCGCAAACGATGCACTAAGAGGACCGTGCGTGAAAATCGTTTATTGCAGGTAGCTGGGTTTTAAGACACCCGATTATGAAAATAATTTTTTTTACTAAAATATCGAAACAGAAAACAAGAAATACTTTGCCATTACAAAGCAACCCTAGCTCCTCCCCAGGAAAAATTCACATTCAGAGTGTCGATTCCGAAAATCGGCAATGATAAAAGGGATAGCGCACTAGACCTAAAAGTGAATGAATGCGAAAGATAAGGATTTAGACAGGTTCAGGCTCTTTCAACGAGAGGTAATACTCTACTCTTATTTGGAGATTGTATCCGCCGAGTGTATATTGATTTGACGATCTGATTGTGGTTCTCTCTCTATGTCCTTGGAGAGCTCTTTGCCAACCTTATATAGGTTGGAGGAGGGCAGAGTTACAAAGAGGAAAACCTAATAGGAAATGACATCAGTTTTCTAATTTATTACATTGTAGTACTCAATCAGGACTTAGGGTCCTGCCATAAAACACAAGGCAACATTGCAACTGAATCCTACTCTATTACATAATACATGTATCTATCTCACCTCCTATCTCTAGTCAACTATGGGGGCCGTGTGGGTACCCAGCCCTCGAGACCTTTACAGTCGAGTTGTAGTCTTCTTCGTAGTTCATGACCAATACTAAGTGTTTCAATCTTTCATGCGAAGGCTTCTCGAGTGCTTAGTTCTTGAGTCCTCATTTTGATATCTTGCAAAGAGGCTGTAAAGGACTCGTCAAATAGATTAAATAGATAGGTGCATTGAATCGATGAATAAACAGGTGCATCGAATAGATGCACCTAATTGGTATAGCCTCCGACTATGTGCTTAGTTGAGAAACAACAAAGCATATAGTCAAGAACTAGAATTTTATCTGGCTAAGTGACTTAATATTAATTTACAGCATAAGCGATGTAAATCCTCGATGAACATGACCTGAGTGATATACTGACAACATAAAATATAATGCGTATAGCTCTGGGCCAACTGCGGCTTAAGAACATAATGAGTGTAGCCCTAGGGTAACCACGTCTTAAAAATATAATACGCATAGCTCAAGGCCAACTGCGACTTAATAAAAAGAATCGTGTTGCGCTAGGGCAACCATGTATATAATACGTATAGCACTAGGCCAATAGCGTCATTGAAAATTATACCAAATAGCACCTGACTCTTATGAATAAAAAACCAGTTTATAAAGCCATGAAAACATGGTTACCTTTAAAAATTTCATACCAAATGACTTTAACAAAAAGTCTTTATGCAGCGAGTAAACGAATGTTTAAAGTATTATGTTCACATCGTGCATATATCGTAAAAACGAGTATGCTTAAGTCCTTACAAGACACACGGTTTCACCACACCTGAAAATATGGGTTACGATTGGACTTAAGCCCAAATATGCTCATCCATACTCTTAGAAAAATAACACATGTAGTGCGCCTATTAATATGTTCTGAAGTAACAAAATTTTTAGGTGATGTGGACCGAGTGCATCTCATCTGAACGGTGGACAGTGTGAGCAGCGGTGCTTTTGGAATCAGTCACATGTTTTCTTGTAAAAGTAGTTGGGAGAACAGAATTGGAGGGGATATCAGTGAGAAACTGCTTGTGCTGTGCAGACGATGCGGATAGCTTGATGGAACGGGATGCATTAGGAATTCCAATTGAAGTCTCACCCTGGACCTCAGCTTAGCTTGGTTTACAGGACATAATAGCTAGGCCTTGGATTTGCAACAACGAATGCAAGGGGTAATAAGAGTTGCAAGCTTGGAGACATTTGACTCCAAGCCACAGGACCCAGCCATCGGTGTCTCCGTTACGTTAAAAGATTCAAGATGGTTCCCCGCAAAAAAAAAAAAAACAAGATGGTACTAAGAAGTTCACGCCCTGCATGTTGTTGTGTGAAACTTTGTCGATGGGAATATATTTTGCATGCTCGTTAGGAGTTATTTTTTACCATTATCGTGGTAATTAGGAGTTGAATATTCGTGTCGATCTGTTGACTACAAGAGTAGAACTTCAATTTTCGTGTTATCGTGCTGATCTTTTGCATTGAAAAAGAGAAATCTGAAAGAACCATTGAGAAGAACAATTATTTCATTGTTCTAAGCGCTTCTCTTTTGTTTTTTTAATAAACCGACGTCAGCGTGCCAATTTTATTAAATCGGTTACTACAAGTGATGAAAGAAAATTTAAAAACTAATATGTACATGCAGAGGGCAGCCTATAGCAACAGCTCCGCTAGGCGCTTGATTCCTGCCACAATTGCAGGTTGCAAATCAGACCAGGGCACCACGCTATTTTGTTGTGCTAAGCGAGGGATGAGTAAGGACCTGTTTGGTTGGTGTCACATTTACTACACTTAAGATAGGTTAGGTTAATCAAATATGGCTAGTGTTTGATTTGTTTCTTCAAATTTGGCATCGCACACTTTCTTTTCTTTTGGTCCCACTAGTCATATACTTTTTTCTTAGCCAGAGTTTGTCATAAGTGTGGCCCTTAATTTTGGAGCCACAAAATTTACAACTTGTCACATTTTGATACAAAATTGTGACGAAGTGAGGTGGGCATCCAAACAGGCCTTTAGCAAGTGCAAGCCCAATTTTCAAGTGGTAGGCTTGATTTTCTACCAAGGCTGAGAGGCATGTCTAAAAGAAGCGAAACATTAATAAAATTATATGTTAGTAATGATCTATGCGAATGATTTTGCTTGAATATACATGTGTACTTATCTTATTGTGCATTTTTTTTTCTGAATAATTGATCTTAAAGGAAAAGAGAACATCCGGAAATGAATTCTTGGTCTTTGCTTGAAAGTGTTTATGGAATAATTGATCTTGAAATGCATGTGCATTGTTTCCTACTACATTGGAAGATAGCACTGTACAGTGCTTATGAATTTGCTGGGTGGTTGGTCACATTTGGCGTGCAGTGTTTATGTGAGACTTCCGCGGCCATTTCATAAATAGCAGGCATTAACATCTTTATATGAAAAGCTCTGCTATTTGACAATATATATAGGCATCAAAGGAAAATTGTTTCAGCTGCAGAGGAACCTGTGGTTGAAAGAGGGAAACGCAAAATTGGCAAGAAAATTGAAGGTTCTGCTCTTATTCAAGCCTGCATTCACAGGAAACTAGTGATTTTTCTTGTAACTAGAAGATAACCCGCACATTCGCGCGGACATACATCGTAGGTTGCATTTGAAAGTATGATTGCTTCATAAATTTTCTTCTTGATATTGTTTACATAATTTGTCTAACCTATTAGATTTGTTGTAATTATCTAATTCTAAGGCAATTATTATGCAATGGTTATGGCAATATTTGTTTCAATTTAAGTGCAAAATAAGAAGCAAAATTTTCTAAATTTTTCTCCAATTGGTTCAATTTACTCTCTATTGATATTTTTCTATTTTCTATTTATTTTATACAATCCTTTTTTAACTATAAAAATAAAAATTATTTGGTTGTTATACGGTCCTCATATAGGTCCTAGTAAATATGTCCCCTAGCTAATATGGTAAGGCCTATCTAAGCTCATTGTACCTTTTCGCACCCACTATTCATGCATTATTCTTAGCTCGTCAAGACTAGTCTACTAATTCTCTCTTCCAACGTCTCTTTCTCTCCGGTGCACACGTTTGGACAAAAAAAATATTTGGGTTCCAAAGTCAAAATAAATTTATTATATTTTTGTGACTAGTATATGACAATTGTTTAGTGACAACATTTTTTTTTGAGCTCCTAGTAATCTTGCCCCATGGATGTAATACTTGTGTAGATGATGAGATGTGCTGGTTGCACCTGTCGTGGTTCAATTACAACCCATCGTAGTGGTGTTTACATAATTGATCAAGTTAAGTTAATCATTTTTTTCATGTCTTGGTATACAAAGACAAAAATGTTAATAGCCAGTTAATATTCATATATAGGGATAGAAATCATTAATCTTTTTAATGGTTGTGCAAAAAAATAAATGAAATTGAATTCATACCCGAAAGGTGTAAAAGGCTATAGCCACATGCTTGAATATATATGATATATTAAAAGTGCATTAAATACCATCTAGAGTAGAGTTGATTATATGGTAATATAGAATACAGTATAGAGCACTTCACGAAAGACAAAAGATCATTTTGCTTGCATGGATTATTTGAGCACATAATTTCAAAAAGTTAATGAAGCAATCGGATTGTTTTCTCTATCTAAAGGGGCTGGGTCTTTTATGTAGCAGCTTGGACTATTCAAATTTGAGTTAGTTCTTTTTTGTTTATATAGTATATATCTAATTTAGTCATGGATATTTGCAAAACAATGTATAATGGTAAATCGGTGTTGTCAAACTATTTCATCAAAATTCAGATAACATGTAAAGGGGTAGCGATGTTTTTCCCAGTAAATTTTATTATGCAGTGGCTTGGACTAGTCAGATTGAAGCTATTTGTTTCTTAGGTAGTGTATATCCAATTTAGTATGCATGTTTGAGAATGGTGCAGCAGGTGCAGTTGAATTATTTTGTAGATTTTTTCAGCCAATTCAGACAATATGTAAAAGGCAGGTGTTGTCCATCGATAACAATATTCTTTCATACTTGAATTTATAATTTTTGTTTGGATACCATTGATTTAGTTTAGCTATGCATATTTATACAATGTCGTAATATATGTTGTCTATATAATGCCGTAATATATGTTGACAATATTTTTATAGTATTTCATTACTATTTGGATGACATTTAAAATGCATGGGTCAACTATACCCAAGTGATATATTTCTTATATAGGAAAATATAGGCATATGGACGTTAAATTGTTCATTTAATTATAAGTAGAGAAACAGTTATAATATAAATCAGACATGTAGCTTAAAAATTATCACCGTTTTAAAAAAACACTTAGTCAACTTAAATATATTTTTAAAATCAACTATGTACTACTACCTTAGTGTGGCTTATATATGCAATAATATATGGAAAAATTTATTTATGGCATATAATAATAATATTTTAGATCACATAATAGTTATTATCATTATTTTCAATGCTTTATTGTTATTTGGTTGTTGTGCAAAAGATAGGGTCTTTGTTCAAATAACATGTTAATTTTTATATAGTAAAATACAATAATATGGATTTTCAATTATTTATATAACCAAAAATAAAATAAATTAAACATAGAATGTTATTTGGCTTCCACGCAAAAGAAAAGGGGTATATGTTGAAACTACTTATTTGAATTTTTGTATGAGTAATATAAATCTTGAGTTATTTTTAGCTATCCATTTGTAAAACGGTCCAAACAAATTAAAAAACAAATATAACTATAATTTAGCTATGTAACTATTAGATTATTTTATTATTATGTCATTAGTTCAAAAATAGGAGAGGGGTGAATTAAATGGGAGGAGAGGAGAGGAGAGTGGTGCAGAGGGAGAAACATACCAATGTAAAGCAGGAGGAAGAGCAAAATGGAGAGTTGAGGACAGTTTATTTTTTTTACATAGATCTAGTGGGTTACCAGTTTGAGTTGTCTATTTTTAAAAATAGATCTAGGCTGTTTTTGGCATAGGTTCGGATTAAAGATTTATTAAAGCCGTGTATTTATAGCTTCACAAATCCACATATTTATATTCACGGTTACATTGATAACATTCGGATAAATCATTTTGTTTCTATTTTAGATGAAATTTTAAATTTTAAACATCTATAATTTAACATATAAACTTCAAATCTATAATAGATCAAAGATATAGAGGTATGCCAAACAAGGTCCTAATGGTTAAAATAATATGCCCACAATTTTAGGCACAAACCAATGGCTAGATGTTTTTTTCTCATGATTTCTAAGATTTTTTATATTAAGTTGTTAGTTAGAAAATAGATGAGTGAATTAAATTGGAGAGGAGAGGAGTGGATTAAATAAATCTGTGATGTGGTGTTTCACACCCTTTTTAAGATTTCTATTTTGATTCCGACATTAATTTATCGTTGTAGTAATATGTGGATGATGAACAATCTTTAATTTTGTTGGTGTAATAATCTCCTCCCTCCATCTCATATAATAAGACTAATTTGATGTTGTAGATGTTGTTATATTTTTTATAAATTTGGTCAAACTTTTGGCTAACTAAACAAAATCAAAGTGTTTTATAATATGAAATATGAAATGGAGGGATTAATAATCTCTCGAGCATGCAGCCCTTGATTGATTGTATTAGTGCATTAATCTGTGGATCATGTGAAGTCCTGAATTATCTCTCGATCATGTAGTTCTTGATTGTGTTAGTGTATTAATCTGTTGATCACGTGCAGTCCTGAATTTTGTTGCTGATTAGCATGTTGTCAACATAGACCTTATAGCATAGGCAGCATTATCTTTTGTTGTTTTGCTAATTAACCTTGTTGTACATTTGCCATTGTTCACGTACGTACTTACGTACAGCGGTACAGGAGGGGAGCATAGTCTTTTTTAATAGATCTATAATGGGTCCATCGGTTGTTGAATTATCTAATTTTAAAAATTAGATCTTATGGTCAAAATAATGGGTCCATCGATTTAAGTGTAAATCGACAGTTAGATATTTTTCTTTTTATCATAATTTTTAGGATTTTTTAAAGCATCACGTGGCGGTTTAAAAGTATTTATAGGATGACATGTGACGGTTTAGGAGTGTTTATAGGAAGTTTAATGGATTTTTAGTATATAATAATAGATAGATTTTTGCATTGCCCCAAAGTAGTCTAGGACTAGAATAACCTTGGTGAACAATAATTTATACATTTCGTAAGAAAAATAATTTATACACGCTCTCTGGTGCTTTTGATTACATTTTGACTGTGCTTGTGTTCCATATGATTTTGTGAAGAAATGAATTGTGTGGATCAAGATCTCACCCCGACATTGCAGTAGTCACAATCTTGGAGCCTCCAACAAAAATACTCAGAATTGTTGAAATTTGGTTGAATTTTTGTTCAAGCAAATTCAAATTTGGTTGAAGTTTTTTTTTTCTGGGCAACATTAAACTCAAAATTTTTCAACCGATATTCGGATCTCCCAGCGGTTAGAAAAAAGTATTCTGATCTTGTGTACTTGATGAAGCAGGGTGGCATTTGATTTGAAAAGAAAAAGAAGAAGAATGATTTAGGTTTTATGTTGCGCAGACGATGGTTGTTTTGTTTGTTGGAAGAACTGGGGGCACTAGGAATTTCAATAGTATCTGCACAGGGACATATTACACTCATCTTTATATCTATTGGAAACGTTAATCAAAGCCAGAGCATGATAGCTCGCGCTGAGATTGGCCAGTAACCATTGAAAGGGTCGAATGATGTAGAATCCTTGAGAAATTCCACATGCACCCGCTCTACTGTCTGTTAGTGTGTCTTATCAGGGTTCTATGTTTTGGACCAAAACTTCTGAAATTGGTCTCAGGATATTCGTTTCATTGTCTGTGCTCTTCATCTTTGATTATGCTCACATACACATTTTCTCTGGTGCTTTCGATTATCTCGTACGTGTAGTTGTGCTTATGATTTTGTGAATGAATGAACTGTGCGTGGAACAAAATCAAGGTGCGATATAGCTGCCATCTTGGATCATCCCATGATTTCTTGATATCAGAAGAACATATAGGATTCCCTCCAAGTTCTTCAAATTTGGTTTCAATTTTTTTCAAACTGCTTCAAATTCAGCCAAAAAATTTATGTTAGAGAGATTTAACTCAAAGTTTTTCAGCCCAAAGAGAAAATTTCAAGAAGAAATAAATTATGCATTTAATATTTAAATGGCACACTTTATTAACAGACAAACATGATTATATATTTATATTTGTACCATGATATCAGAAGCTGGCTGGTCGTTGAGCTGTTCTATTACAATGACTTTGCTTGGCAACCACTATAAGAACCATTAAACATGGAAATCGTGCAATTGTGCTCTTTGAGCTAGTGATGGAGAAAGATTGCAATTTTGCAATCCTTTGGCTCTGTTATTGAATTGGTCACTAGAGGCTGATGAGTGATGAGCAGATTGACATCTCAACAAAGATGTAATATTGTTATAATCTCTTTTGCATTAACACAAAGAAATCTATATCAACTTTCTTAGACAATACCTTAGCTATGAATAACACTGATTTGAGTGCCCAAAATTTGTAAACATGTATTCTCTCCTCGCTTTGCAGCATCATAAGGAATTTTGCGAAAAGACTACTCTGTTCTACTCGCTTCTAGTAATGGTTTAATAGAAATGGGGTTCACAACCCTTCGATAAAAAATGGGAATTTTGCAGAAGAACGAAATGTCTGGTCGTGTAGTCTTAGATCATGACTCTACCTAGCTTGATTCAAATATATTGCCCAAAATTACGCACAGGTTCAGATGTTGGTGTCCATAACGGCTTGATACTAGAAAGTCGTTGAGCTGTTCAATTATAATGACTTTGCTTGACAGCTATTATACATGTAGAAAAGAACTATAAGCATGGACAGCGTGCAATTGTACGACTATTTTCCATATAATAAAAATTCATAAGCAAGGATTTTGCAATATGAATCTTCGCTTTACATTTTGCAGTCCCTTAAATTGAGCCCGAACTGCAGGTTTTTTTTGCATCTGCAGACTAGACTGCAACTTAGGCCAACTTAGGCTGTGTTCTTCTCAATGAGTTGGAACTCATCTTCTACGCATGCAAAACGAAACGACTCATTAGCACATGATTAATTAAGTATTAATTTTTTTAAAAAAAATAGATTAATGTGATTTTTTAAACCAACTTTTCTATAGAAACTTTTTGTAAAAAATACAGTTTATAAAGTATACGCGCGAAAAACGAGCGAAGTGAAGTTGAAAACATTGAGCAAAGAACACAGCCAAATGTGTTGCGCATAGGCAGGGATATGTGATCTATGGCCCGAGAGGTTTTAAATGTTGATGTCCATTCTCCATAATATGGCTGGATATATGTTTAATTAGTACGGAGGTTCAAAGTTGAAGTTTACATTCTATGATTAAAATATAACCGAGGGTGAAAATGAAGACCTCGAGCACTTCCGGGCCAAAATTGGTAGATGTTGAAAGCAGCAGGGTTAATTGATTATCAAGGTGTTACTCATAAAAACAAAAACTAAACCATGCAAATATTTTTTTTCTAGCAACAACACTTGGTTGCGGAGGAAGTGTTTTAGTCTAGTTAGTATGAAAAGAACATTGCCTAGCCTACAATGGTGGCCCGCCCGCTATCAAAAAGATGCTTTGACCATGTAATTTACTATTAAGTTAGTTGAGCCCATTATCGGAAAAATATGAATCAATCCCTGTCAAATTGTTTATGTGCCAGTGCAAGCTTTACAGACGCATACAGCCCAACTGCCAAATGGAGCTGTTGAGTATCACCACAGAGCTTTCTTCTCCTTAAGTCTCCAACGTTGAGAGCATCAGACAACACTTAATCCCAAGAACATGGCCGCCGGCGAGAGGCCGGCTACCATGCGCGCCATCCAGTATAGCGGCTACGGTGGCGGCGCCGCTGCCCTCAAGGTTAGTTCTACTTGAAAAGTTCTTCACTTCTCATATTCGTAATGGGGGAACTTAATTCTGCGTTGAGTAGTGATGTTTTATGTGTGAAGCCCTGTTGTCTCGGACAGGAATTAGTGAAGAACTTACCATGGTGATTTATCTGAATTCCTTGTGATATTTTTAAAGGACGATTTGATGTTCATTAGACGAACTTTTTATATATTTCTGTTTCAGTTTGTGGAAATCCCTGTTCCTTCGGTGAAGAAGAACGAAGTTCTCGTAAAAGTAGAAGCTGCAAGCATCAATCAATCTGATTGGATGACTCAGAAAGGGATGATGCGCCCCTTTCACCCAAAATTTCCATTTATTCCAGGTAGCATTCGTTTCAGATCATTTTTTTTTCTTAGTATGGAACGATGATGTAATTGATATAATCACGCTTGTATAATTTTTTTAAGCAGTAAATAATGTTTCCGGGGAGATCATTGAGGTTGGATCTGCAGTACGCGAGTTCAAAGTTGGTGATAAAGTTGTCTCCAAACTGGACTTCTGGGTAGTTTGCAAATATCTGGCCTGCAAATTCGTCTCAGCAAATCCTTCTTCGTTTCAAAATGCACCGAATTTTAATCAGCTTGGACGCCAATATAACTTGACAAAATTTACTTACCGCAAATTTCCAATGTACTAGACTGCAGGAGGCCTTGCTGAGTACGTGGCGACATCAAAGAAACTCACCGTCGCTCGCCCCGCCGGGATCTCCGCCGCCGATGCGGCAGGGGTGCCCGTCGCCGGCCTGACAGCTCTCCAGGCGCTCAAGGCCATTGGCACCAAGTTTGACGGCTCAGGCAGCGGCGGCGACGTCCTCATCACCGCGGCCTCTAGCGGCGTGGGCACATACGCCGTCCAGCTCGCCAAGCTCGGCAGCCACCGTGTCACCGCCACGTGTGGCGCCCGAAACCTGGACGTCATCACCAGCCTCGGCGCCGACGAGGTCCTCGACTACAAGTCACCGGAGGGGGCCGCTCTGACGAGCCCCTCCGGCAAGAAGTATGACTACATCATTAACATCAGTAACCAAAACAAGTGGTCAACATTTAAGCCGCGCCTAAGCAGGCGTGGCAGGGTCATTGACATCGCCCCCAACTTCGGCAACTTTATGGCGTCGGTCATGACGCTCTTCTCCCGGAGGAAGAAGTTGTCGCTGGTGAGCCTGAAGATGAGCAAGGAGGACCTGGGGTTGCTGCTTGAGCTTATGCAGGAAGGAAAGCTCAAGACGGTGGTCGACTCGCGGCATCCGTTCGAGAAGGCGGCGGAGGCGTGGGCGAGGAGCCTCAGCGGCCATGCCACTGGGAAGGTCATCGTGGAGATGTGAGCTGCCGCTGTGCTCCTGATTTCTTGTCATTTCAATGTATGTGCAATTGCCATATGTGGTTATGCCACCGGTACACAACAATCAATCCCAATATTCCTTCCAATCATACCAAAATTTTGGCTTGAATTTTGTTTTAACTGCTTCAAATTCAGCCAAAAGTTGTATAAAACTTGAATTTATCTCAGTGAGGTTTAACTGAAAGCTGTTCAGTAAAAAAAAAACTTGCCATCCCAATGACGAGAAAACGAACTATAGTCTCTCGTGTACTTGATCATGAAGGATGATCATTGATTTCAAGAAGCAAAAAATTATGGAGTTTGGTCTGTATAAATATTAGAAAAGAAACATTAAGCATGGACAGCGTGCAATTGTGCTCTTTGAGCTAGTGATCGATGGAGACGGATTGCAAATTTATAATCCTCTGGCTCTGTTGTTGAATTGGTTATTAGAGGCTTATGAGTGGCATGCAAAGGATCGATCAACAAATTGACATCTTAACAAAGTTGTAATATTGTTAATATTTCTTTTGCCTTTACATAAAGAAATCTGTTACAGCCTTCTCGGACAACATTTATTCTCTCCTTGCTTTGTAGCACCCTAAAGAATTTTGCGAAAACACTGGTGAAGTCACGGATGCATGACTCTATCTATGTACATTCAAATCTATTATCCACAAGGTAGATAGAGTCATCGTGATTCAAATCTATTAGCCACTGGTTGAATTCAAGCCATCATGCGCACGGTGTGGTACACTGGCTACACTGCATAGGTATAGAAAACATTTTTACAGACAGGTATTTCTATTAGTTTTTCTAGTTCCATCTCTAGTGAAAAACCTGCAAAAATCAGGTATTTCTATGGGTGAAAGAAAATCGCTCGTGAAAAATCTTTACACATGCCGATATGTTAAGAAGCGGTCTACAAAATACGTTTTCACAGACTGTTTATTAGATAGCCATCTGCGAAAACACTTTTTTTAGGTGATATTGTTGTAATACACCACTGCATGATAAAAAATAACTAAAATATAGCTTCCATGAACCACTGCACCCCGATAAAAAAGGCAGATATCTTATCGACATAATGCACAACATTTACATTACCGATTCACAGCCATGTTCATACTAACTTAACATTGACATGCATATTATCCACATCAACATCAACACTTGGATGCAAAATAGTACATATACACATATAAATAATTTAAAGCCATATGTACTTAATCTCCTCTGCTAGTTGGCATGAGATAAATAATATAGTTTCTATCCAAGTTATCTACTTCGAGCATTTGTTGAATGTTAATTAATAAATATAAGAAGTTTGATTTGCATCAACATACCAGTCCATTATGTCTCCACAGATTGTGAAATTTTTCGCTCCAAATCAAGATATATGAAGGATTGATGCTTGCCCCTTGTCCCTCCACCCATATGGTACCTCGGCATCTGTACTCTCTAGGCAATGGGTATCAACGGTCCCACTAAAATCACGCTTGCTTGTCAACATGAGAGAACGGGTTTCTAAATGATTGAAAACCCAATACGTGGTGGCCATGTATTTGTAAAATCCCGCGATGCAAAGTGGCTGCCTTTGTGGTGGTGCTCTGTATTTACTTGGGGAATTCCATCCAAGCATTTCATAGTATGACCACATGAGTGGTATGGGACACCCCTAGCTAAGTAAATAGGTTGTTAGAGGTACGTTGTATGCCAATAGTTGAGGAATGCCAGGATGACGAGATGTGAGAATATGTCATGTCGGGCACAAATTAAAATTTAATGTGGTGGGCACGTATGAATGGAGACAACCTAGATTCCTGGGAAGAAGAGGGTCAAGGTTTGCCTAATACTCGGTTTAGAGAGAACCCTTCTATATGTGATAAGACTTATCTTTGGTTGGTTTCAGGAAGGCCTTGTCGTGAACCTCCATGATTGGCCAGTGTGGGAGTAAGATCACATTATGTGGGTAAAGCGTGCACCTTTTGCAGAGGTTATCAAACTGTTAGAATAACCATGCTCACGGTTTTTGGTGAATGGGTGGTGATTTTCTCAACGTAGATTTGTTTGTCAATGTTTTGTAAAAGTGGTTTGTGGGATTGTGTCACGCCCCAAACTGGCCCCGGGCGGAGACCAGAATAGAGCGGTCCAGATTGACCTGTATGCCTGTACCAGTCCCAGGAAATAGCGCTGGTACAACAGGAAGACTGAATATCACAACAACAGCGGTCTCTTTATTAAGAGTAGGTTTACAACCAAGGTTGGAACTGCGGACAGAACCCGAGTTCACAACAGCATTACAAAAAGGCGGAAGCGCAAAGCGGAGACTAGCCCTAAGCCACAAGCAAAGCCTTGGGGAAGGCCGAAACCCTACTACTGCTCGAAGTCTGCTTGCTCCTGGAAGAACTCTTCATCAGCAGGGTCCACCTCTTCATCCCAAGCACAGAACGGAAAACCTCACACCAGCAGCAGTTCACAAGGTGTTCAATAAAACTACGCTAAGGAATCACCTCACATCCGCCCATGACCGTGGGCACGGCTGTTCGAACAGTTGTTAACCTCTGCAGAGGGGGTACACTTTACCCACACGACGTTACTAACCCCGAATCACCCAGCCCGCGACCCTCGGTCACGTCTGGCGACCTTGAGGCTTTCACGACAAGGCATTTCGAAAGCCGACTCGGGTCATCTTATGCCAACGGGAGGGGTCCCACGGACCAACACCAGGTTAGGTCCCAGACCATACTGTGCCAGGAAGCCCAGGGGTCCTCCCCGACACCACCCCGGCGAATCCACTTGTCCCTTGGCATCAAGATTTCCCTGGCCTAGCTAATTACTCAGCCAGGGGCGTCCCATATCACCCATGTGGTCGTACTTGACATATGCTTGGATGTAATTCCCAAGGAATCGGTCCTTAGAGCGAGAACGGGCAGACCGTACCTCCAGTACGTCTCCCGTACCGCGAGTTTTAGAAACTCACTTTAGTTTTCAAGACACCGACCCAAGTGTCGGGTTTTCCAAGCATTTTGTAAACTCAGTTTTACCCAGGTGATCAATTTTAAAGTTTGAGGGGAGTCCCGATATTCGTACCCGAGGTACGGATACCGAGGCATCACCTGAGGGGTGACAAGGGTGTTGGGGTATTCAAATTCAAGGAAGGTGAATGCAGCAAATGGGTAGGGCCTGCCGGTTGTATTGCAAACCGAGGCCTAGTGCCAAGTGTAACCTAAGTAATGCATATTTGCGAAATCAAATTACTTAATTTAAATTATAGGTTCAATTGATCAAAGGTGACTTGCCTTGCTCGAGATCTTGAGCTTCTTCCTCGAAATCCGCGCACTGCGGGTCTTCGGGCTCCGAGACTACACGCGAAACGAGACGACTCAACAAAACGATAAAAAGAAGCCCTATTAAAGACCACTAAGCGTGCCATTAG
>BDMV01000004.1:17888981-18094847 GCA_008326285.1 Oryza officinalis
ACCTGTATGCCTGTACCAGTCCCAGGAAATAGCGCTGGTACAACAGGAAGACTGAATATCACAACAACAGCGGTCTCTTTATTTAAGAGTAGGATTACAACCAAGGTTGGAACTGCGGACAGAACCCGAGTTCACAACAGCATTACAAAAAGGCGGAAGCGGAAAGCGGAGACTAGCCCTAAGCCACAAGCAAAGCCTTGGGGAAGGCCGAAACCCTACTACTGCTCGAAGTCTGCTTGCTCCTGGAAGAACTCTTCGTCAGCAGGGTCCACCTCTTCATCTTCGAGAACTGGGGGGGGGTTTAATTATATAGAGCAAGGGTGAGTACAGGAGTACTCAGCAAGTCAGGGGAATTAAGTGTTTAATGCAAGCTTCAAGGGAAAGCCAGTTATTTTTCACAATTGATTTTAGTTTAAGACTTTAGAAACATCTAAGTGAGTGCTTCTCAACGACACGGATGAGAAAGTGCGTCTCATCCGGCCGGAGCAGTGAAAATGTATCGATTGATTCTTGTCGGCACGAGAGGCTCCCTGCCAATCGTTCACCGACCCGGCTGCACCAACAGCCACAACTCACGCACCTCGGTACGAGAGGCTCCCTGCCAATCGTCACCGACCCGGCTGCACCAACAGCCACCTCACACTCGCCGGTACGAGAGGCTCCCTGCCAATCGTCACCGACTCCGGCTGCACCAACAGCCACAATCACACCTCGGTACGAGAGGCTCCCTGCCAATCGTCACCGACTCCGGCTGCTTCAACAGCCTTAAACCAAGCACAGAACGGAAAACCTCACACCAGCAGCAGTTCACAAGGTGTTCAATAAAACTGATAAAAAGAAGCCCTATTAAAGACCACTAAGCATGCCATTGGATAGATCTCGATTTTACGGATTTACAGGAGGTGGAACGGAGTCAATCGGACGAACGGTTGAAAAGATATGAATTTCTGAAGATTAAGGATTTTCTGGAATAAAGAAAAGGAATTAATAATTACTTAATAATTCCCTGGAAAAAGAAACGAAGGAGGGATGAAAATCTAGACTTTATTTTGGGCGGCTAAGGGCAGCCCAAAGGATTAGAGCGGGCGCGGCCGAAATAATGGGCCGGCGGCCCGAAGGGAATCGGCCTAGGCCGAGCAAGGGCCAAGAGGACCGATGGACCGGCCGATGGCCCAAAAGAGTTGGCCCACGGCCGATCGGCGCGGGGGGGGGGGGGGGGGGGGGGGGTGGAATGGCCGATGGGCCGAAGAGAAAGGAGTGGCCGATGGGCCGATGCAGGCTGGCGGCCAAAGCCGACGACGGGAGCCGACGGGAAGAAAAGCGGCCGAGCCGACGGCGGGAGCCGACGGGAAGAAAAGCGGCCAAAGCCGACGGCGGGAGCCGACGGGAAGAAAAGCGGCCGATGCAGGCCTGGCGGCCGAAGCCGACGATGGAAGCCGACGGGAAGAAAAGCGGCCGATTAAGATGACGACCGACGACGCGGGGCTCGGCCCGAGCGGCGGCGGCGGTGGCGTGCCCGGCGAGGGCGGCGAGCCGGAGAGGGCGGACGGTGTCGGTAGGTGCCGGTGGAGAGAGAAGAGAGGGAGAACGAGCCCACGGCTCGGATCGGAACGGGGCGCGACCACAGCGGATTGAGACGACAGCCGACGCCGACGGGGAGAGGAAAGAAAAAGGGGGGTAACGGCGCCGGGCGGGGAGAAGGCGAGCGACGGCGGTGCGGGGGCAGCGCCTAGGGTTCGAACGCGCGACGGCGGTGCTATCTAGCGCCTAAAGAAGGGGAGAAAAAGAGTGAGACGGTGGAACGGGGGTTTCCGCGAGAAGGTTTCGCCGGGGACGGGGGCGACGACGCGGGGCGGCGGTGAGACGCGGTCCCGTGCCGGGGAAGAAGAGGGCGCCGGGCTCCTCTTCTTGCTGCGACGGCAGCAAGAGGACGGTGGCGCGACGGCGGGAAGGGCGAGCTCGGGGAGGCGGCAATGGCGGCCGGGCGGAGGGGAAAGAAATTGCGGCCGATTGGCGGGGGTTTTGTAGGGCGCTAGGTCGGTTTGGTCGGGGGGAGAAAGGCGGTTCGCGGAGGTCGGTTTGGGGGCGCGGAGAGGGGACCGGCGCACTCCGGCGCTAGCGACCAATGGCGGCAGCGGTGACGCCGGCCGGTCGGGAAAAAGGGGAAAAGGGGGAAGAAAAAGGAGGCTTGCCTCCTAGCCGATTTGGGTAAGGGCGCGCGCGCGGGGAGAGAGAGCGCTAGCTCTCTCGGCTCGACGCGTGCGGGGCACGTGCGCGGCGTGCACGGGCCGAGCGGCCTGGCGCGGCCCAGGGAAGGAAGAGGGAAATAGGCCGGGAAGGATTCGGCCCGAGGGCAGGGGGGGTAATCCAGACTTTTTCTGAGGGTTTGGTTTTGGGAGGATTAGGGCTCGGATTTGAAATCCGATTTCGCGGTTTTCTCCGGGATTGAAGTGAGAGGGGAGACACGAGACCTTGGCACACAACAAGACTCAACCGAAGAGCAAATTTTCGCAAATAGAGTTTTTAGCAGATTAGTTTTCCCGCTAACGCCGCGACAAAACGGGCGTTACAGATTGTGAACCGTTACGAGAATCGGTCATGATGATTGATGGATGACCAATACGTGGTTTGAACGAACCTGTATGGACCAAGATGTTGAATGATAGCTCTGGACAAGCGGAAGCAATGTGTGTTGGACATTATGGACAGCACTTTCTAAGGGAAAGGAGGAAAAACTACAATTGAGTCTAGCTGCACTTAGTTCCACTGCTACTTCCTTGCTTGCCAGTTATATTTTCTGATTTGTTTTGAAGGTGTGACCTCTTATAAGGTATAATGTATCTCAGTTTTTTTAGTTGCAATGATACATCTCTATTTGCTGTGGTACCAACAATATTCTGTGGGAGTCGGTTCATGTTGATTTCCTATGATGCACTCTCCCTAGTGTCATTGTATGTGATGCTAGGGTGGGGTGTGATAATAACTATCTAAATGCGGTGGGGCCTCTTTGCCACTTTGTTGATGCAAAAAACACACACTGGCCTGGGAGATCTGCTTAACTCCAGTGCAGGTCCAAAGATTTCTTTCGGGTTCTAGGCGTGCCAATTGGTTTGATCCTGCAACCAACAAGAAACAAAGAAAGAAAACGCAGTTAAATCCACCAATGATAGCCGATCGGCTGGCTTGCCGATGACATATCATTGAGCATTGAGCCGATGCAAAGTGCATTAAATCGGCTATAATAGATAAAGCAAGATAAAGCTAGATCTACTCAATCGGCTGTAGATATCAATAAAATACAATCTAAGTCTCAAGATATATTTAAACCAAGTGATTGGGATAGATCGGACAGGGCGCCGAGACAGTATAAATCACCTATGTCTAAATATGTTATAAGGCATGGATTATATGTATTCATAGCATAGCCGATTAGGTAAATCTAACATGTATCGGCTAGTACCCCGATAATTCTTTATACAGAGATATTATCATGAGCAAAATATATTAAACAACTGTCAAACTAATGTTAAGATGATCCTAACCAGATTTGACAACAAGCTTAATATATTTTACTGAGTTAATATCTCGATATAAAGGACAGATTTAATATATCAAAATAACAAGATAATTAAATCAGATAAGATCGGCTGAAACCCCGATACTATCTCTATTAGCAATCATAGACAGGCCAGAGATTATGGTTCTAAATATGATTTAGTAGGTTAAACCTAACTGATGCAACACCAAATATGTAAAGAAACGTAATATCTAGATGATCAAGTCGATGAAAACCTTTTCGAGATGGTAGATATACTATATAATCTAGATCAATAGTGATATATAACTCTATCGGCTGCTTTCTATGAAATAGACATCAACCGATCTAAGTTATATACCGATATCAATTCAGATTATATAGTATATATGATAACTCGACGATTTACACAAACAAGATTAGAGTGTCATGAAGATGGAAGCACTAATCCCGAGAGCGCAAGCCGCCATAACAAGTTTTACCTCTTGCCGGAGATCGAAATTGATGCAGCCCAACTCGAAAGCAAGAACTCGTCGAAAACAATAAAAGAATAAAAGGTGGCGATGCGCCGAAGTTGTTGTCTTGATTCATTTCTTTTTACACAAACCTGGGTTCAATTTATACCCAGAATTACACAATATGTCCTTGTCGGACACGACTCTTATCTCTATTACAACTTATATTAAAGATAATTCCCTAATACAAACTCTAACCGGCAATATCCATTAGGAAACTAACATTATATCCTAATTAATAGATACAATCCCCTCTTTCGGACTCCATCCATACGTGGGAATCTCCATGAAGCTCATCAACCGAACCCGACAATGATTTTGTCATCTTCTCATCGGAATCGGCTACATCGGCTAACCTTGTCTGACTCTGTCTCAGCCGATGGACATGATAGCCGACTTGGTCACCAGCCGATACATACCGTAGCCGATTCGGTCACCAACCGATCCTTGCTCTGCTCTGACAACCGCCGGCTTCCTCCAAATCCGCTTCGGTTTTATCTTTGATTCCAATACTTGATCTTACCAAATTTGGTTATTAACACACTTGCTTCGCTGACGTCATCGAGCAAGCGCTCGCGGCTAGCCCTGTCGCAGAGCACATATTGGATGGTAGCAACACTGCACTGGGGACTCCTCATGTGCCTCCATCTTCACTGTTGTGTCGTTTGAGTTGGCCAATGGCCTGGCTTCCACCATGTCTCCTACAGCCTTAGCCACGGTGGGCGCTGCTCAGGGACGGATCCAGGAAAAAATAATAGTGCGGGCTGAATAAACTACGCCAGTATAAATGGAAACATCTCTCATATATAAATTGGCTACATGTCTAGTTCAAAGTACACATACATCGAATTAATGATATGTAGGGAATTTTGTCCATACCAAACCAATGTCCAATAGATGACATGTCACGCTCAATCGCTTATTATTTTTCATGAGTAGTAATCTATAGAAAGAAAAAGGCAAATTAACGAATAATCGAAATGGATTTATTTTGAATTCAAATAATTTAGAGACTTAAGGAGAGAATGGAGGCATGGAGCATACTCACTAATTTTTGTCAAGGCACTAACATCTGACGCTTTTTCATCTCTTCAAACTGTTGGATGATTTTTTCATCACTAATACTTCTAAAAATCTGCTTCTCAGTGTAGCAAATCATCAAGTCATTGAGCCATTCATCCCCCATTTTGTTTCGCAAATCTGTCTTTATAAGAGACATAGCTGAAAATACCCTCTCAACCAAAGCCGTTGCGACCGAAAGTATCAATGATAACTCAATGAGCCTATACACCAAGTGATTAGTTCTGTTCTTTCCGGTCTGAACCATTAATTCAGCAACCTTTGCAAGATCTTGACATCCAAGAAATTCTTTAGCTCTCCTAACATTGCTAATAAAATTTCCAAGTTGAGTCCGTAGTAGCATAAGATCACCAACCAAAAAATCTTCAGCATAAATTTCAGCAAGCCTCACAAGCTTATCCACATCAAAATTGGAGAAGGAATTCCGTGGATTAAGAGATGACATGCATACTAATAACTCTGAACTAACTTCACTAAAGCTATGATTCATTTCAACCAAAATGGCATCGATGGCTGCAAGATAGATCTCAACATGATAGTAATGCTTATTTGTTACCTTGTGCCTTCGACGTGTAGATATCCCTCTTTCATTTACTTCCTTGTCCATTTTTGGCACTTTAATCTCATGCTTATTACAGAATGAAATTACCCTATTCAATAATGGCTCCCATGCATCCTTCCTCATGTCCTGCAAGAGCTCTTTCACATCCATAAGCAAACTCATTGCCTGAACAATATCTTGGTCCTTCCTTTGCAAAGCATGTGACAAGTCATCTGTAATGCTCAACATGTCTATCATCAAATGCATGATGAATACAAAATCAAAGCTTTGCATTTTACCCATCAAACCAAATGCTCCACCATTAAATGTTGGTTTAGTAGAATCTTTCTTAACAATTTTAAGCACATCTATGATAGCCTCCCACATTACCAAAATACGAAGCAATGTTTTAAGATGTGACCCCCATCTAGTATCTCCAAGCCTAGCTAGGTTACTTTCTTGGTTTAGGCCTCTTCCAGTGGTAATCTCACCATTCTCCACCTTTTCTAACAATACATCGTGATGCTTTGCAAGCAAGGCATCCTTTCGCATACAAGATGCACCCACAGTGTTGACTATTAAAGGCACATAGTTAAAAAAATCTACAATGGCTAGAGTAGAAGTTGAAACAGCAACAACTACTAGCTGTAATTGATGGGCAAAACAATGGACATAAAAAGCATAACGATTTTCATCTCGGAGCAATTTCTTCACACCATTGAATTCCACTCTCATATTAGAAGCTCCGTCATAACCTTGGCCCCAAATCTTAGAGATGGTTAACTTATGACTAGAAAGCATACCAAATAAAGCTTCCTTCAAAGCAATAGCCGTACATCTCTCAATATGCTGAAGACCAAGAAACCTCTCCATCACTTTTCCTTCATCATTTACAAACCTACGTAACAACAATTATTTGTAAGTTAGTACTTAAAATAGAATCTGAAAAACCAAACCACATAAAAATACATAGTGCGAACTACTAACCTCAAGATGACACCCATTTGCTCCTCTATTGATACATCTCGAGACTCATCAATAAGCACAGAGAAATTTCTGTCTCCAATCTCATCCATAATAACTGCCATCACTTTTTCTGCACAAGCTTTAGTAAGGTCCTTCTGAATATGATGTGATAACATTTGACAATTTTTAATGCCTTTTTCATATGCATCCTTGACCTCAGGAACCTTGTCTTTGTACCAATCAACCATCTCTTTAAATTTACCTTTGTTGAGGGAAGTATCAGACTCATCATGTCCACGAAAAGCATCACCTTGTTCAATGAGAAACCTTACAACATCTAAAGAAGATGTCAACCGAATCTTGTATCGAATTTCTTCCTCCTTGCTAACAATCTCAATTTGTCTACATACACTTGTTCTTTGGTTCATAAAGTCTTCACATTTTTTCCTAGCATCATTGTGAGTCTTGCAATTACTATGTACATTAAGCCTGTCTTTGCCTTTCTTCCAATTGACATAACCTTCCTTAGCAAAGACAGAACTCCCAAATTTTTCAGGTTTTTCCGGTTCAAAGAAAAGGTAACAATACAAGCAATAAATTGCATCCTTTGAAACACTATACTCTAGCCAATCAAACACTATATCTGAATGACTAAACTCTGCCCTAGGCCTCTTTGGCTGATTTAAACTCTCATTATTGGGTAGAGGATCACTGGTATTTGTGTTGCTCGAACTAGAATAATACGTGAGCAGTGTTCTTTTTGACATGTTGACAATCTAAAAATTTATAGAAAACAATTATAAGTTTCAATCACTACCTCACTAAAATTGAACTATTGAGACACAATTTTAGTCTTTAGACTGTTAATTAGTATTAGACGTTNGCTAGCAAACAAACTCATTGGGAAGAAATCGGCATTGCTCAGTGCTTAGCCCTAACCATAGCCGATTTAGCCAAAGACGAACCCATGCTATCGGCTGCCAACTATTTTTGGTCCAACACCTTGAATGCCTTCCTCTTCAACCAAGGACCAATGACTCCAACTCTTTTGGACATCACCATGATAACTGGGCTGGATATCACCTCGTCGGCTAACCCTATTAGCTTGAACAGCAAAAACCAGTTCACTTTCAAAACCAGGAGCATTGGAGGTTGGAGTGGATTCATCTCTCTAAACATGGGATCTGGCCCTGTTACCCCTAAAGAGCACACAGCCTTTCTCTTGATGTGGCTGGAAAAATTCTTATTTTGTGGTTCAAGCTGCGGTCCAACCACCAACTGGCAACATATAGCCGAAGCCTTAGTCAACAAAAAGCAATTCTCATTAGGCAAATACCTCCTGGGTTTTTTATATCAGATTTTGAACAACGCATCGGCTAAGCTTGCTACCAACTCAGTAATCGGCACAGGTGGACCCTGGTGGTTATTGCAGTTATGGCTTAATCTGCACACAATCAAAGTCGCCAAGAGATCAGCACTGCCTGAAGCCGATTTCCCTCTGGTTAAGCCGACCAAGGATGACGAAGGAGATGAAGTCACAACTAGAAGATGTATGTCCTTTGGAGAAGCAGCATCCTCATATCCTGGATCAGAATTATCAGCTGAACTCTTTGTCAACTGGTTTGACAACTTCTATGATGGATTCCCAAAAGACTCTAGAAATTGGTTTGCATATGAATGTTCTGCAGATTTTGAACTACCAGCCGATTTCAGATTTGATGAAATAAACTCTGAAAAATTTGAGAAATCCAGAGAAGTGTTTACAACAGCTATCACCCCCTGTATTCTTCCTGTCGGCATTCATCAAGGCAGGAATATCCAAATAACTTATGAATTCTATCATCCTATGAGTGCTGCCAGACAACTAGGAATGGGGCAAATGTCAATCGACTTGTACTTCTCAGGGAAAATCCAAACTAGAGGAGAAATCTCATCGGCTCTGATGATGGACAGACTATTGAGCATAGAAGGACCTCCCCTTGGAAGTTTGGAAAACATAGAGTTGGCTATGCTAAGGAGCTCCACTTTTGATCAATGGTGGATTGAATGGAAAAAACATCTTTTTCACCAATCGGCTTCCATGTATCTGACTGACATCATTCCAGACATGGTTCCACAGGTAAACAGACTTCTTTTTCAATATCCTTATTGATAGCCGATTTCCTTTAGAAAATAACTTAACTCCTTTTCTTCTTTTGTTTGCAGACCACAGAATCTTCTCCTTCTCACATCAGCAAAAATGGGGCCAGTATCAATTATGCTACTGGAATTCTCCCAAACGGTGGTGGATTGGCTCCTTCAACCATCGGCTACAATGCCCCCAAGACATCTTCCTTACTCCATGGGCAAACACGTGAGCCGATTCCCTCTGAAGCTGGCAAGAGGAAAAGAACCAGATCATCGGCTAAAGCTCCATTGGCTGTAAAGAGGAAGACCGCAAAAAAGCAGAAAAGCATAACAACCAATGACCCAGATGAGGAAGATATAGAAAAAGCTATTGATGAAGCACCCGCCGAGCTGAGTGAAACAGTAGAAGAAACCCCAACAATCAATGTCCCTATTCCTCAGCAAACTCCACCAACTCCGATCCACAAGACATATCAACCTCGGGTATGCACTTTGTAATCTTTAATCCTTTCATAACTTTCTTTACCGATCTCAAATTTAACTCTTCCTTGCTAGAAAAAGAAATCAGCTGCCAAGAAGAAACCTGCATTACCTACATTGGTAACTCTTCTCTCAACACTTCATTCAAATCTTATTTCACCAGGTATTAACTCTTTTTATATTACAGCCGATCCGCTCTCCCACTCCAATCCAACATGAATCAAGTGAACACACTCCATCGGCTAGAGACAGCCATCACATTAAAGACCAGCCGATTCCTGCTATTCCTGTAAGTATTTTACTTATAAATATAAATCGGCCATTAATATTCTAGTGACTAACAATCCTATCTCTTTCAGGCCTTAGCCGATATGTTCTCCTTTGACATTAGGCAATTCATGGATGAAGAGGAAGAAACATCCAGCAAGGCTATTGCTCCTCTAGCCGATGACTTAAAAGCTACCCTCAAGGATATTGCTCATCGGCTTGAAGGTTCTCTTGATGCTTTGGTTGTCAACTGTGGATCAATCATGGCAAGATTTGAAGACATTCAAGATCAGATCCCAAACGATGCAGCCGAAATCATTTCTCCAGCAGTTTTCCTTGAACAATATCGTCATAAGCTGGAAAGATCAAGACAAAGGATAGCCGATGGGCGAGAGCGAAAAGACCTCGAGGCAACCATCCATTCCAATCGGCAATCCATAAACGAGAAAAAAGCCAAACTTGATCAGATGATTTCTGGACCAAGTTCCATCCAAAGCAACATAGATCGGCTAAAGATTGAACTACTGGCTGAGTTAGAAGCCTGCAACGCTGAGTTGTCACTGGAAGAACAGAAGCTTGCCGATTTGCCAAGAGCCATTGAAAAACAAAAAACCAAGCTGAAGTCTTCAATCAGACACCTAGCCGATCTGAGCAAATCCATGAAAGTCATCCCAGGCAGTGATGCAGCCGATGCCCAAGCCATAGAAGAAATAGAACAAATTAGGCAAAGGGCCATATCGGCTATCCAAAAACTTGTAACATGAATCCACCGATGATAATATAAACTCCATACTTGTATTTTTGCGTTGAAACGTGGAAATTTTTTTTTTTGCTGTGAAACTCCAATGATATATATATATATATGCCCCCTAATTTTGTTATGGAGAACGAAACAGTACAAAATTACAATCGGCTAAGAAAAAATTACCATGAAACAACTGATTATACTAAGAAAATTATGCTAAGGGCGATATAACTTATATCGGCCATCTAAAGGCGACGTCAACACATCGGCTACCATGTATCGGCAAGGTACAGCCGAATCATGAATTAATCCAAACACTTGGGTAATACTTTTTCAAATATTTTCCATTAAGAGCTCGCCCAAATATTTCTCCATCAAGTCCTTGTAGCATGTAAGCTCCTTTAGATACAGACTTGTAAATCCAAAAAGGTCCTTCCCAATTTGGTGACCACTTGCCGAATTTATTATCACGAGTTCCAATCGGCAGAATCAACTTCCAAACCAATTCTCCTTCCTCAAAGGATTTCGATACAACCTTCTTATTATAGTGTCGCGCAACACGTTCCTTGTCCTTTGTTATCTTCTGCAAAGCATACATTCTGGATTGAACCAAGTCTTCTGACTCATCTACCATAAGATTATGATAGTCATCGGCTGTCAATTCATCTTGTAAATCTATCCTCCTTGAGCCGATGACATGCTCCCATGGCAAAACTGCTTCATGCCCATAAACTAACTTATATGGAGGAACTTGAATTGATCCATGACAAGCCATCCGATAAGACCACAATGCCTCAGCCAATCGGTTATGCCACTACTTTGGAAAATCGGCAATCTTTCTCTTAATCAACTTAATTAAGCTTTTGTTAGATGCTTCTGCCTGCCCATTAGCATGCGCATAATATGGTGAAGAATTCAACAATCTGATTCCCATACTCTCCATAGATTGAACAAACTCATCTGACACAAAAATAGACCCTTGATCAGTTGTAATTGTTTGTGGAAGACCAAATCGGTACACAATATGCTCTTTAACAAATTGAATTGCATCTCCAGAATCAACTTTCTTCAATGGGACTGCTTCTACCCACTTTGTAAAATAATCGGTTGCCACCAATATGTACTTATGTCCTTTACTCGATGGTGGATTAATCTGGTTGATCATATCAATTCCCCAGCCTCTGGACGGCCATGGCTTGATTATAGGATTCATAGCCGATGCTGGTGCTCTCTGAATGGATCCAAATTGCTGGCAATCTCGACATCCCTTGTAATATCTAAAGCAATCCTCCAACATTGTTGGCCAAAAATACCCAACTCTTCGAAGCAACCACTTCATTTTATGAGCCGATTGATGAGTACCACAAATACCTTCATGAACTTCTCCCATCACAACTTTGGCTTGATCAGAACTTAGACATTTGAGCAACACCCCATCAATCGTCCGATAATACAATTCATCATCTAACAAGACATATCTTAAGGCCTTATACCTCAATTTTCTTGAAGCCGATTGAGAAGGATTCTTCAAATAATGAAACACATCATACCTTCAATCATCGGCTGCAATTGTAGCAATCCTCATCTCAACATCTGTCACCATTAGCTTGTATCCCGATGCCCCCTGAGCCAAAGCATTAGCCTTCAAATTCTGCTCTCGAGGAACATATCTCAACGTCACCAGCCGAAACTCATCTATCACTGCCCGACACTTTTCATAATAAGTCATCAATACATCACTCTTGCATTCATATTCTCCGGCCAGTTGACTAATTACCAACAATGAATCACCCATGACTTCAATAGCATCGGCTTCAAATTCCTTCAAAAGTTGCAAACCTTTGAGAACTGCCTCATACTCAGCTTGATTATTTGTAGCATATGGCTTGAGGGTAAAAGCAAACTCAAAACTTGCCCCTCTTGGTGATATGATAACCAGACCGATGCCACAACCATGGGTACAAACCTATCCATCAAAAAATAACGTCCAAGGTACAATCTCCACTGAGCCGATCGAGTCATCACGATGTTCTACAATAAAATCGGCTATCGCTTGTCCTTTAATAGCTTTAAGTGACTCATACTTAAGATCAAATTCTGTTAAGGCATAAATCCACTTTCCAACCCTTCCTTTCAATACTGGAGCCAATAGCATATATTTGACCACATCGGCTTTACAAATTACAGTACATTCATTGGATAACAAATAATGCCTCAACTTTGTACATGAAAAATACAAGCATAAGCACAACTTCTCCACCGAAGAATACCTGGTCTCTGCATCCAAAAGTTTTCTGCTTAAATAAAAGATTACCCTCTCTTTACCTTCGAACTCCTGGATTAAGATCGAGCCGATTGACCTCTCATCGGCTGACAAGTATAATTTGAAAGACACCCCTTTCTGTGGAGAAATTAAAACTGGAGGAGAACTTAAATACTCTTTAATATTGTCCAAAGCCTACTGCTGTTGTGCCTCCCATGTAAACTCCTGATCGGCTTTAAGTCTGAGCAAAGGTATGAAAGGCTCTAATCTCCCAGACAAATTAGAAATAAACCTTCTGATAAAATTTATCTTGCCGATCAAAGATTGCAACTGTTTCTTGTCTTCTGGAGGTTGGATTTTCCGTATTGCATTAATACTCCTTTGTGGCACTTCAATACCCCTCTCATGCACAAGAAAACCTAAAAATTGTCCAGCCGATACACCAAAAGCACACTTAGTAGGATTCATTTTTAAGCCATATTTCCTTGTTCTCTCAAACACCTTTCTTAAATCGGCTATATGGTCAACAACCTCCTTGGATTTCACTACCACATCATCAATATAAATCTCAACCAACAAACCGATCAGATCATGAAAGATATAATTCATGGCTCTTTGATATGTAGCTCCAGCACTTTTTAATCCAAAAGTCATCACAACCCACTCATACAAGCCGATTGCACCAGGACACCTGAAAGTAGTCTTGTGAATGTCTTCTTCTGCCATTAAAATCTGATTATATCCAGCATTACCATCCATAAAACTTATAATTTTATGTCCTGAAGCAGCATCTACCAATTGATCAGCAATCGGCATTGGGTATTCATCCTTAGGAGTAGCCTTATTTAAATATCTGAAATCAATACAAACCCTAAGCTTGCCATTCTTCTTAATTACCGGAACTATATTAGAAACCCACTCAGCATATCGGCATGGACGAATAAAACCAGCATCATACAAACGAGTAATTTCAGCTTTGATCGCATCATGCATATCGGCTTTACATCTCCTAGGAGGTTGTTTATACGGCCGATATCCTGGTTTGATAGGAAGCCGATGTTCAACAATCGATTGGCTAAGTCCTGGCATCTCAGAATACTCCCAAGCAAAGCAATCGCTGTACTCTTTCAAAAGCTTTAACAATGTAGTTTTGAATTCAGATGATAGATTCTTACTGATGAATGTCGGCCTAGTCCTATCTCCTGACCCAATGTCAACTTCTTCCAAATCATCGGCCGACATGAAACCCTGACCTAGCTTACCATCGAGATCATCTACAGCATCTTTAGTATAGAAATCGGAACCCTCCACAACACCCTCAAAGTAACAACTGGGGTTCTCCATCTCCAATCGGCTGTATATCACAATCAGATACTTTTAGATAATCTCCTTGCCAGATTTTTTCTGATAAACAATCAATTCCATCCATCTCCCAAACGGATAAATCGGCATTAGCAACATGTACTGACCTGTCTGTTGGAACAACCTCTATCTTGTCACCTTGCCATTGGATTAAGCTCTGATGCATGGTTGAAGGAATACAACAATTGACATGAATCCAATCCCTTCCAAGCAGTAAGCTATATGAACCTTTCCCATCAATGACAAAAAACGTAGTAGGAACAGTCTTGCTGCCGATTGTCAATTCTACATTAAGGACTCCTTTGGCCTCTGAAGGATTGCCACCAAAATCTTTAAGAACCATATTAGTCTTGATGAGGTCATCCGAACTCCTTCCCAATTTCTTAAATGTTGCATATGGCATCAGATTTACCGCAGCCCCACCATCAACTAACATTTTAGATATCGGCTTGCCATTAACAAATCCCTTGACATACAATGGCTTGAGGTGCCGATTCTCTGTTCCCTCTGGTTTTTCAAAAACAGCCTGCTCTGGTGACAATACCAATCTAGCACAGGATTCTTCCATGATATCTGCATCGTCTTGATTAGTCTCAAACTCTGCGGGTAACACAAATACCATGTTGACCGATGAAGAAGCAATAGCCTTTCCTTTAATCAATCTCTTTGCTTCATCGGTTTTACCCTCATCGGTTGATACTATCTTACTCTTGACACGCCATTCTTGCTTTGTCTTTGTTTTCTTTAGCCGATGACCGATTTCTTGTTCAACTTCATGAAATTGCTCCCTGCTCCTCATCCTCTGAACCCTTCTCTTCTGACTTTTAGAAAAAATCCCAGAAGGACACCATTGAGCTCTTGAAGTGTCTTCAGCAACCTCCTCCTGGAAATAATTTTGATGAATCGGGCCCAACCTCTGATGAACAGGCAACTTCCCTTGCACTAGCCGATTCTCTTTAGGATGAAATCGGCTGAAACTGTCATTATAGTTTTCTTCGATATTAGCACAACCTGGGCAGTCTTCTATTGATGGCAGTCTCATCCCTTTATTCCAACAAAATATGAAAAATTCACAGTTCCAATGTAGATCAAAACTATCATCATAATACTGCCTTTCTTGCCGATCATGCCTCCTTTCATATTTATTAATCATGCTTGTAGAATAAAACTTATTGAGCCGATTGTCCCTTCTGTCGGCTGCCCTCCCACTTGTATGGACCATGTTGACAGGAAAAGGATTACCATCAATCTTCATCGGCTTCTTAGAGTCATCAAATTTTATCCTTCCTTGCTCAATGGCCACCTGGATCTGTTGTCGAAATACTTTACATTCATTAGTACTATGAGACCCTGTATTGTGCCACTTGCAGTATCTCCTTCTTCCTAATTCCTCAGCCGATGGAATCACATGACCAGCAGGCAATTGAATTTGTTTCTCCCGAAGCAAAAGATCAAAAATTTTATCAGCCTTATTGACATCAAAATCATATTTCTCCACCTTTCCAGAGCTTTTGACCCATTGACATGGAATCACCTTCTTATTCCTTGCCCACTCGGCTGCCGCTACTTCGGGATCATATTCTTCCTCAGAGTCAGAAATATAAGAATTGATGAAATTCACCTTTTTGAATGCTCTATTGGCCTCTTGAAATCTTTGCTCATGTGCCGATATCTTCTGAGCCAAATGAGTCAAACTGTCAAAGTCTTGAGCCGAAAACCTTTCTTTGATTGGTGTTAATAAACCTTGGAAGGCTAAATCGGCTAACTGAGAATCTGTCAACGCCAGGCTGTAACACCTGTTTCTGATATCCCTGAACCTTTGAATATAATCTTGGACAGATTCTTCTCGTTTTTGCCTAATGTTTGTCAAATCAGATAATTTCATCTCATGAACCCCGCTATAGAAATATTTGTGAAACTGTTTTTCCAGATCGGCCCAGCTGTGAACAGAATTATAAGGTAGAGATGAAAACCATGTGAAAGCCGATCCAGATAAAGACAGCGGGAATAACCTGACTCTTAAAGTGTCAGTAGCCGATGCTTCACCACATTGAGCCAAAAATCGGCTAACATGCTCATAAGTTGATACACTGTCTTGTCCTGAGAATTTTGAAAAATCTGGGACCTTGTATCGGCTTGGCAACGGTACTCTTTCAAAATACTCTGGATATGGATGCCGATACAGGTTGTCACCATCCCTTGGTTTTAATCCAAATTGTTCCCTCATCACGTCGGCTATCATATCGGCCCAAGGTTTTTGCCGAGATCCATCTTGATGTTGTGGCTGTATCGGCTCGTCTTGATAAAACTGCGGCTGATGATATGGTTGAGGGGACGTTCTCTGCCGATATTACTCCTGTGGTGAATGAGGTTGATACTGATAATTGAAATTGCCACCTGTGTGGGTCTGAGGCATTCGTGGAACGCTAAAACCTTGCTGATCAGGAACAAATTGGGCAGTAGCATTCTGTTGTGGTAAGACTGGTACTTGCTGCCTTGCTGGTGTATGCAGAATCGGCTGAACAACTGGCTGATGAGGATTGAACATAGCTGCAACTTGCTCATCTGATACTTGAGGTATGTTTTGCCCTATATGCTGAGACTGTTGTCGGACCAGTACATGAGGATTAAACTCTACTTGTTTCTGCGCCGGCATCTCCTGCTGAGTTGTAGCCGATGTTGACGCCATCGGCTGTCCTGGGGCTGTATTTGTGGCAGGTTTCGGCTAGCTGGTCATAAGCGACCTATATTGCGGGAAGACCCCATCTGGTAAGAAAATTGGTCCTTTGGCTTGGTGTTCAGCAATGGTACCGTCAACCACAGACTTAATCATATTTGTTAAAGTGTTGACAAGCACTCCTGATTGGTTGATCAAAGCATGATGCACGGCATAGTCAATTCGATCCTGCAGATTCCTGGGTTCTTCAGGAGACTCCTCTTGCTTCACCCCTTTTTCCTTCCCAGAACTTGACTCTGGCTCTTCATCGTTGGGCAATGCTATTTTGTACCTCTGGACCACCGTTCCCGATCTGGTTTGAACAAAAGAATGCAAGTACTAATTTTGAAGCTTGTTCATTATATCTTCCAGCTCTGCCTTTTGTTCCAATGTCAACTTGTCCACTATCATTGGGATGATATTCTCTGGATCAACATCAGTTGTCTTGAGGTCTACCATGATAAAAATTCTTGATGTCCCATCGGGCGTGCCAAAAGCGTGTTGATGCAAAAAACACACACTGGCCTGGGAGATCTGCTTAACTCCAGTGCAGGTTCAAAGATTTCTTTCGGGTTCTAGGCGTGCCAATTGGTTTGATCCTGCAACCAACAAGAAACAAAGAAAGAAAACACAGTTAAATCCACCAATGATAGCTGATCGGCTGGCTTGCTAATGACATATCATTGAGCATTGAGCCGATGCAAAGTGTATTAAATCGGCTATAATAGATAAAGCAAGATAAAGCTAGATCTACTCAATCGGCTGTAGATATCAATAAAATACAATCTAAGTCTCAAGATATATTTAAACCAAGTGATTGGGATAGATCGGACAGGGTGCCGAGACAGTATAAATCACCTATGTCTAAATATGTTATAAGACATGGATTATATGTATTCATAGCATAGCCGATCAGGTAAATCTAACATGTATCGGCTAGTACCCCGATACTTCTTTATACCGAGATATTATCATGAGCAAAATATATTAAACAACTGTCAAACTAATGTTAAGATGATCCTAACCAGATTTGACAACAAGCTTAATATATTTTACTGAGTTAATATCTCGATATAAAGGGCAGATTTAAAATATCAAAATAACAAGATAATTAAATCAGATAAGATCGGCTGAAACCCGATACTATCTCTATTAGCAATCATAGACAGGCTAGAGATTATGGTTCTAAATATAATTTAGTAGGTCAAACCTAACTGATGCAGCACCAAATATGTAAAGAAACGTAATATCTAGATGATCAAGTCGATGGAAACCTTTTCGAGATGGTAGATATACTATATAATCTAGATCAATAGTGATATCTAACTCTATCGGCTGCTTTCTATGAAATAGACATCAACCGATCTAAGTTATATACCGATATCAATTCAGATTATATAATATATATGATAACTCGACGATTTACACAAACAAGATTAGAGTGTCATGAAGATGGAAGCACTAATCCCGAGAGCGCAAGCCGCCATAACAAGTTTTACCTCTTGCCGGAGATCGAAACCGATGCAGCCCAACTCGAAAGCAAGAACTCGTCAAAAACAATAAAAGAATAAAAGGTGGCGATGCGCCGAAGTTGTTGTCTTGATTCATTTCTTTTTACACAAACCTGGGTTCAATTTATACCCAGAATTACACAATATGTCCTTGTCGGACACGACTCTTATCTCTATTACAACTCATATTAAAGATAATTCCCTAATACAAACTCTAACCGGCAATATCCATTAGGAAACTAACATTATATCCTAATTAATAGATACAATCCCCTCTTTCGGACTCCATCCATACGTGGGAATCTCCATGAAGCTCATCAACCGAACCCGACAATGATTTTGTCATCTTCTCATCGGAATCGGCTACATCGGCTAACCTTGTCTGACTCTGTCTCAGCCGATGGACATGATAGCCGACTTGGTCACCAGCCGATACATACCGTAGCCGATTCGGTCACCAACCGATCCTTGCTCTGCTCTGACAACCGCCGGCTTCCTCCAAATCCGCTTCGGTTTTATCTTTGATTCCAATACTTGATCTTACCAAATTTGGTTATTAACACACTTGCTTCGCTGACGTCATCGAGCAAGCGCTCGCGGCTAGCCCTGTCGCAGAGCACATATTGGATGGTAGCAACACTGCACTGGGGACTCCTCATGTGCCTCCATCTTCACTGTTGTGTCGTTTGAGTTGGCCAATGGCCTGGCTTCCACCATGTCTCCTACAGCCTTAGCCACGGTGGGCGCTGCTCAGGGACGGATCCAGGAAAAAATAATAGTGCGGGCTGAATAAACTACGCCAGTATAAATGGAAACATCTCTCATATATAAATTGGCTACATGTCTAGTTCAAAGTACACATACATCGAATTAATGATATGTAGGGAATTTTGTCCATACCAAACCAATGTCCAATAGATGACATGTCACGCTCAATCGCTTATTATTTTTCATGAGTAGTAATCTATAGAAAGAAAAAGGCAAATTAACGAATAATCGAAATGGATTTATTTTGAATTCAAATAATTTAGAGACTTAAGGAGAGAATGGAGGCATGGAGCATACTCACTAATTTTTGTCAAGGCACTAACATCTGACGCTTTTTCATCTCTTCAAACTGTTGGATGATTTTTTCATCACTAATACTTCTAAAAATCTGCTTCTCAGTGTAGCAAATCATCAAGTCATTGAGCCATTCATCCCCCATTTTGTTTCGCAAATCTGTCTTTATAAGAGACATAGCTGAAAATACCCTCTCAACCAAAGCCGTTGCGACCGAAAGTATCAATGATAACTCAATGAGCCTATACACCAAGTGATTAGTTCTGTTCTTTCCGGTCTGAACCATTAATTCAGCAACCTTTGCAAGATCTTGACATCCAAGAAATTCTTTAGCTCTCCTAACATTGCTAATAAAATTTCCAAGTTGAGTCCGTAGTAGCATAAGATCACCAACCAAAAAATCTTCAGCATAAATTTCAGCAAGCCTCACAAGCTTATCCACATCAAAATTGGAGAAGGAATTCCGTGGATTAAGAGATGACATGCATACTAATAACTCTGAACTAACTTCACTAAAGCTATGATTCATTTCAACCAAAATGGCATCGATGGCTGCAAGATAGATCTCAACATGATAGTAATGCTTATTTGTTACCTTGTGCCTTCGACGTGTAGATATCCCTCTTTCATTTACTTCCTTGTCCATTTTTGGCACTTTAATCTCATGCTTATTACAGAATGAAATTACCCTATTCAATAATGGCTCCCATGCATCCTTCCTCATGTCCTGCAAGAGCTCTTTCACATCCATAAGCAAACTCATTGCCTGAACAATATCTTGGTCCTTCCTTTGCAAAGCATGTGACAAGTCATCTGTAATGCTCAACATGTCTATCATCAAATGCATGATGAATACAAAATCAAAGCTTTGCATTTTACCCATCAAACCAAATGCTCCACCATTAAATGTTGGTTTAGTAGAATCTTTCTTAACAATTTTAAGCACATCTATGATAGCCTCCCACATTACCAAAATACGAAGCAATGTTTTAAGATGTGACCCCCATCTAGTATCTCCAAGCCTAGCTAGGTTACTTTCTTGGTTTAGGCCTCTTCCAGTGGTAATCTCACCATTCTCCACCTTTTCTAACAATACATCGTGATGCTTTGCAAGCAAGGCATCCTTTCGCATACAAGATGCACCCACAGTGTTGACTATTAAAGGCACATAGTTAAAAAAATCTACAATGGCTAGAGTAGAAGTTGAAACAGCAACAACTACTAGCTGTAATTGATGGGCAAAACAATGGACATAAAAAGCATAACGATTTTCATCTCGGAGCAATTTCTTCACACCATTGAATTCCACTCTCATATTAGAAGCTCCGTCATAACCTTGGCCCCAAATCTTAGAGATGGTTAACTTATGACTAGAAAGCATACCAAATAAAGCTTCCTTCAAAGCAATAGCCGTACATCTCTCAATATGCTGAAGACCAAGAAACCTCTCCATCACTTTTCCTTCATCATTTACAAACCTACGTAACAACAATTATTTGTAAGTTAGTACTTAAAATAGAATCTGAAAAACCAAACCACATAAAAATACATAGTGCGAACTACTAACCTCAAGATGACACCCATTTGCTCCTCTATTGATACATCTCGAGACTCATCAATAAGCACAGAGAAATTTCTGTCTCCAATCTCATCCATAATAACTGCCATCACTTTTTCTGCACAAGCTTTAGTAAGGTCCTTCTGAATATGATGTGATAACATTTGACAATTTTTAATGCCTTTTTCATATGCATCCTTGACCTCAGGAACCTTGTCTTTGTACCAATCAACCATCTCTTTAAATTTACCTTTGTTGAGGGAAGTATCAGACTCATCATGTCCACGAAAAGCATCACCTTGTTCAATGAGAAACCTTACAACATCTAAAGAAGATGTCAACCGAATCTTGTATCGAATTTCTTCCTCCTTGCTAACAATCTCAATTTGTCTACATACACTTGTTCTTTGGTTCATAAAGTCTTCACATTTTTTCCTAGCATCATTGTGAGTCTTGCAATTACTATGTACATTAAGCCTGTCTTTGCCTTTCTTCCAATTGACATAACCTTCCTTAGCAAAGACAGAACTCCCAAATTTTTCAGGTTTTTCCGGTTCAAAGAAAAGGTAACAATACAAGCAATAAATTGCATCCTTTGAAACACTATACTCTAGCCAATCAAACACTATATCTGAATGACTAAACTCTGCCCTAGGCCTCTTTGGCTGATTTAAACTCTCATTATTGGGTAGAGGATCACTGGTATTTGTGTTGCTCGAACTAGAATAATACGTGAGCAGTGTTCTTTTTGACATGTTGACAATCTAAAAATTTATAGAAAACAATTATAAGTTTCAATCACTACCTCACTAAAATTGAACTATTGAGACACAATTTTAGTCTTTAGACTGTTAATTAGTATTAGACGTTACTAGGTTAGTAGTTTACCAATCAGTCAATCACTGCCTTGAATCATCGCTGGAATTTGGCCGAATCGTGCCTCGGCGCAACAGCGCCTCGCCACCTCCCCGACAGCCCGGCGGCGCGGCGGCGTTGGACCGCCGCCTTGGCCCGCCTCCCGTCCGCAAGCCGCTCACTGCTCGCCGCTCGCCGGACGCCGCCGCCTGCTTGCTGCACGGCTCATGCGGCACGCCAGCACGCTGCACGCCCACGAGAGGACGGGCCAGGAGGCAGGGGCATCGCCCGTCGGCCGCCGGCCGCCTCGCCCTACCCTCCCGTCGGCCGTCGCAGCATCGCCCATCGACCGCCGCCCAACCCGCGCCGTGCTTGTGCTTAGCCGCCGGCCGCCGCCTAGGGTTAGGGATTTGGGAGAGAGGAGTTGGGGAGGGGAATTGGGGATTGGTTGCCCGTGGTGGCGTGGCCGGTTGGAGGAGTGGCCGAGTGGGCCGGCTAGGGCCGCGACTGTGGGACCTTTGCTCGGAGTGGGCTGGGCCAAAATTTCAAGATTGAGCTCCTCTTCGTGGGCTGCTCTTCGTAGTCGGCCCAAATCGCGAATAGTTCGTTTTCAACCTCCAGCTTTCCCTCCTCCCAACCGATCTGATGAACCCTAGCCCCCACATTCCATGGATCTATGGCCGAAATTTTTAGTGGGGGCTTGGGGGGGTCTCCATGGTCTCGAGGATGGTAGTGGGGTCTCAAGACCCCTCCGCCCCCTTGGCAAATCCGCCCCTGGTGCTGCTTGCTACACCTCAGCCACACTGGGGCCGCCTCCTACTGCTCGACCATGTTAGGGGCCGTCTTTGGAACTGTCTTCAGCTCAGACTGCACCTCAGCCGTGTAGGCTGTCGTCACTGTTGACGGTTGTTAAGTACCGATTTCAACCGTCAACTATCATAATAAATAAAGGGAGAACTAACATTTCTTACATGTATGTTAGTATTAAATAATATTGTTTCACTTGTATTGGAGAATTAATGTGTATGCAGATATTACACAAAAAAGTGAAAAGAAATGAGCCGCATGCAAAGAAAGACACCTTCGGCGAATCACGTGCGAGCACATGGATTGAGGAGCCCACAAGTCAGCTCAAACCGACATAAATTGCGGCCAAACCATCCTCAACCGCCTTAGGGGCCCACATGGCAGCCCCTGGTGAAGGTCGGTGGAGAGGTGGGGCCCAAGAGTCGGCTAAACATCTGGTTCGGTTGAACCACCCCTGGCTCCTCTCATCCTCACCTTTCACATGGACGCTCCAGTTAGCTTCTCAATGACGGTTACAGGTGCACCGACCACAGTAACCGTCATACAACTGTCATTGGGAGGCTATAAAACGAGAGGTCCTTCTTACTTCACAACACACACTGAAGGAGCAATTCTCTCTATCTACATTGTATTCTCTATAGTATTAGTGGAAATAGGTTTAGAGTGATCTTTGGTCCTATAGTCTTCTCGGAGATTTCGGTGGTATGTCTTTAGTACTTTTTGTAAGACTATAGGTTAATTAAAAGAATTATCTTCTTTATATTATTGTGTTCATAGTTCATGTACTAGTTTAGTAGTTATGTGTTCTATTATTAGGATATACTTCATTTATATGCTTCACTTGATTAGACTAGTCAATCTATGCTATGGTAACGGTCCAATGATCATAATAGGTTGCACTAGTTCTTTCTTGTCCATTCGAAGGGTAGAAGTCCTGGGGGAATTAGTGACATTATTTATTAACATAAGCATGATGTTTAGGTTAGTTAAATACCGTTGGATGTAGGTGTGTCCCATGGAAAGTGAGGTAGGCAGCAGGTGGTGACAGCCCTGTCCATCCTTTGTATTCCTCCATGTTCGGGTATGACGTAAGAGTTCATGAAATGTCATAACCACACTGGCAGACCAGCGGGAGTGGTCTCTCAATAGTACCTGGGTGCCTAAAACTAAGTCCTAGCCTTGTAAGCATATATGTGTTAAGTGTATACTAGACATTAGCAATATAGAAGTAAATATGAACCGTAGTTCTCTTATGTTCTTTTCCACTATACATTAATAGAGATAAATCTCTTATGTGACACTACCCAATTATTACTATCATCCTAACCCCTGTTTAGACTATTATGAAGTAATTGTAGCTTGATTAAGGATGTACAAACTCTATCTTTACACCGTCGCGTTTTCGACGTAAATATATATGTGATACCCTTGGAATACTCCTAGGTGAAATGCTACAGCGGTATCTGTGCGCTTGCGGATTTATCTGTGATTGTAAGAAATACAAACAAGCATTTCTGGGACCGTTGCTGGGGAAGGCATTGGTTAAAGATCAAGTTATATATATTCGTAATCATACTATGATTAGTAAACCTTGGTCCAAATAGGTTAACCTTGATTTGTTTTCTCTTCATGTGAAAACAGGTCGTGTATGACTGGTTTTGAATTGCCGACAAACTTCGTTGATAATCCAGAGAAGCTTGCCAAAAGAGTCTAACCTCGTGTTGTTCCTCCACAAATCTAGCTCTCGGCATCCGAACTAGTCGTTTTCGCAGCATCACGCTCGTAGCCGATGGCTCACAAGACCCTTCACGATTACTCGACTTCCTCTGCTGCCAACGTGCCTGTTGTGCCGACCATCAACAATGGGAAACCAACTTCGAGGTCAAGACGGGTCTTATCACTATGGTGCAGGCCACCCCGTTCTGTGGGAAAGCTAATGAGGACGCAAACGTCCATCTCAAAAAATTCCTTGAGCTCTATGACACCATCGTCATCAAGGGAGTAACCTAGCATGCCATCTTGCTCCGCCTGTTCCCGTTCTCTCTATTCCAAAGAGTGAAACAGTGGTTTTACTCCAGGAGAAATGCCGTGGACACTTGGGAGGGGTATTCAACCATGTTCCTTGTGAAGTTCTTCCTGATGGACAAAACCAACACCCTCCGTGAAAGGATTTCATGTTTTCAACAGACAACACATGAGTCAATTTCGGAGGCATGGGAAAGACTCCATGAGTACAACCTGGCTTGTCCTCACCATGGGATGGATAATTGTCTCATTATCCAAAGCTTCTACAACGGGCAGATACCGTTGGCCCGTGATCACATTGATAATGCTGTTGGATGAGCCTTCTTCTCATTAACTGTTGCTTGCGTAGCAGAGTTGATTGAGAAAATGGTCTCCAACCAGGGCTGGAGTGAAGAACGATTCCAACCTCATCAGCGGGGCATGACACTGTCAAGGAGATGGACATGCTCGTCGCTAAGATGCACCTCCTCTTGAAGCACTTGGATGAACGCGCTCGGGATAAGGTGGAGATGTACAATACCACGCCAAGCCTAGAACGTCCCAATGACGTGTGAGACTTGTGGCAATACTGGACATTCGGGGAATGACTTCCTTGAGAGCCATGAGGAGATATTCTTCATGAACAACAATAATAACGGGTACCTCCACAAGGAGGCCAGGGGTGGAATCAACTACACTCGTACTATCAAGGAGGCAACAACGGTAACTTCAATCCTAACCAACCCTCCTTAAAAGATCTTGTCTTTGGCCAGGCCAAAATTAATGAGACGATGTCCAAGAAGCTGGCAACCAATGACAAAACATTGGAAAGTATCCACACCAAGATGGAGGGACTTTCCTTTGCTATCAAGAACCAACTCAGCTTCAGCAAGATGTTGAAGACTCAACTAGCTTAGCTGACAGCTACCGTTCCCTCTGCTGAGAAAGGGAAGATCCTGGGGCAATCCGAGCCATCCCTGAAAACGTCAATGCGGTGACCATGAGAGGAAGCAATGCCACTTGTGATCCACCATATCCAACTTAGGCAGACATGGGAAGGAGAGCCAGGAGAAAGATCCCCCTTCTGACGACTCCAACAAGGCACACGACGGGAGGATGGCTCCCTAGGAATTTGTTGACACAAGTATCCTACCATTCTCCTATCGCAACAAGAAGCCGATCGTGGATAAGAAATTTAGCCAGTTCATTGAAGTAATCCAGAAGATTTGTATCAACATTCCGCTATTGGATGCAATGTAGGTGCCAACCTATGCACGCTACCTCAAGGACATCATCAGCAACAAACTGTCGATGCCCACCACAGAGATTGTAAAGCTGACAAAGGAGAGTAACGCAGCTATACTCAACCAGCTTCCTGAGAAGAAGAAGGATCCGGGGTGTCCCACGATCAAATGCATGATTGAGACACAACACTTCGACGATGCTCTATGCAACCTTGGAGCAAGCGTCAACGTCATGCCCAAGGTAGTCTTTGATCAGTTAAACTATACTACCCTATCACCTACACCGATGATGCTACAGCTAGCCGACTTGACGGTCCGCTATCCGGCAGGAATTGCCGAAGACATTCCGGTGAGAATCCGGGGTTGCTTCATCCCTGTCGACTTCATGGAGCTAGACATAGATACCAACAAGGATACAACACTTATCCTTGAGCGTCCATTCCTAAGCACCACGGATGCACCAATCGATGTGAGGGCCGGAGAAATCCGACTCCATTTTAATGACAAGGAAGAGAAGTTTGACTTCCAACCCTGGAAGAAGCAATGTTCCATGATTAAGATCAAGTACGGGCCGAACCGACAGAATATCCGTGAGGTTGAAGTGACACCCTCGAAAAAGGACAACCTCGTGGGATTCATGGAGGTGGTGTTGAAGAGGGAACTCCCTCTCAAATACCGAAATGTCAAGATGCCAATTAGGCAAGGGTGCTAACGGTCGTTAAGTGCAAACTTTAACCATCAGCTCCTGCATAAGAAATACAAAATATACTATCAAAACTTAGTGGTACGGGTTTATTACTAACCATTTCCACTAGCTTTGGTAAATATATGTATGCAGGTCATTTAAGGTAAAAATACACCCGTCATGTGACGAAAATGAACCTCTGACCAATCAAACGCGAGTACAAGGATTGGAGGACCCACATGATAGTCGAAACCGACCTAAAGTGGGGCCAAACCATCCTCAACCGTCATAGGGGACCACTTGTTGGAGACTGAAGAAAGTCGGGGGCCAGAGGCAATGGAGGTGGTTTGGCTGAACCCCTTGTTTGGCCAAACCACTCTTGGTGCCTGTAACTGCCACTCTGCACATGGCAGCTCCTCATTGGCAAGCTATAAAAGGAGGAGCTCAATGATGGTTAAGGGGTTTTTCTGACATTTCCACTGGCCTACAACCGTCATTGGCAAGCTATAAAAGGAGGAGCTCACACACACTTCAACTTGCACAATAAAGTGGAGTACAACCCACTTTTAGAATCCTAGCTCCACTTGAGTATGTTGGCTTGAATAGAGAGTGAGGAGAAGCTTCAGAAGGAGTGCCCCGAAATATCAGAGTTTTCACCAAGACTTTTACGGTGGAGTGCCGCAGTGTCGACATTCTTCCAGTAGAGTTTCGGAGAAGCACCGGGATTGTCGGCATTCTTCTCGCTTGTACCTCGACGCATGCTTCCTTTTATGAAGTAAGTATTCGAGTCTTCTTATATTATTTAATTAGTTTACTTAAGTGAGATATATTGTCATCGGTGTGGGTTCGTCGCTTAGTGTGCAACTGAGTGCTCTGATACTAGGACTCTGGATAAAGAAGTAAGTTCCTGTGCAAGGCTAGAGTAGTAATTAATAAATTAGGCGTGGTATCTAGGTTACAAATTACCATCGTTTGTTGTGTTCTCCACGGAAAGTGAGGTAGGCGGCAGGTGGTGACAACCCTGTCCTTCCTTTGCATCAATCCATGTTCAGGTACATCATAGAGCTCAAGGCCGGACTCAGCATGGCAGACCAGGGGAGGGCCGGTGCCCGAAGCATTCGATAAAATTTTACCTTTAACTTAAGCCAACTAGTTAACATCATATGAGTCCTCTCTGGCCAAACCTATCATCAATTGTTGCCCTTGGATCGAATCCTGTTCTTAGATAATACACACACGTTTCCCGTGTTCGACACCCTTGGAATACTCTAAGGGGAAGTGCTACCGTGGTATTCGTGCGCTTGCGGATTTATTTGTGTGCATAGCAAATGCCAACAAGCATTTCTGGCGCCGTTGCCGGGGAATGGTTGTTGTATCATCTTCGAACTTGGTTCATCCTCGTATCTTTTCTTTTCTTTCCTTCTATTCTTACCTTTCTCTTCTTACCTACCATGGAGCAACCTTTTATTCAAAATCTCTCTACTCCAAGGGCCGAGTTCTGTGAGCCACCCCTTTCTTCAAAACCAATTCGTTCATCTTGCTATGAACTCAGTCCTGGCTTTATAGCCATGTTTCGGGGACTGACCTTCTCGGGTAGCGAAAGCGAAAATCCCTATAGTCATCTGCGTGGGCTTGAGCAATTATGTTCATGCTTGTCAATAGCGGGAATGGCACAAGACACCTTGCGGTGGAAATTGTTTCCCTTTTCTCTTGTAGAAGGGGCGAAGCAATGGTACACCCTTACGGTGAGAAACTATATGGTGAATGGAAAGAGTTGAAAAGCAGGTTTTGCCTTGCTTTCTTCCCATTAACCCGTGTAGTTTCTCTCCATAGGGAGGTTCTCAACATTCATCAGAACGAAAAGGAGTCCATCGGTGTAGCCTGGGCGCGTTTTTCCTTGTTTACTCAAGCCGGCCCAGACTTGTCTCTACTTGACCACGTGTTGTTACAACACTTTCATTCGGGTCTAGACAAGGAGTCTGCCATGTATCTCGATATTTCCGTTGGAGGTTCGTTCGCACACAAAACGACGATGGAAGGTAGGGAACTCCTGGATCGTATCCTAGAGAACACCTCTCTCGTTCATTGTGAAACCGTCCAGGAAATCGAGCATACGCAAGAGGAACCAACCGTTAAATCGGAGCCTTCAACCTGCACATCTCAAGATCCAATTGTTGAATCCTCAACCAAACCACGGGAAACGAAGGAAGAAGAAATTCGGCCTTCAGAATTCCTATTCCAGTTTGAGGGTGACCTCTTTGAAGATTATGGAAATAACTCAAACTATTCTACGCAAAAGATACCACCGGTCCTACGTAGTTGGAATGAACCTCTCGAGGAAAATTTTCTCAAAGAGACTGTTCATGAACTGACTACCATCATGAGCGAAGAATGGTTAAGGGAGGCAAAGCTTTCTTCTGAAGCAATTCAGATTAGCTCCCTGTCCTTAATGATTCGTTGTCTCATGAGAGAGGTCATGGTGAAAACTCTTTATAATCCCACTGTCGGTGCAAACATTATGTCCGCAACATTCGCATTGTCGTGCTTAGAGGAAGAACCGTTGGCACCAACAGACAAAACCTTTTGGGATCCATCCGGTTCCATCATCAAAGGGTATGAGGTTATTCACAGAGTGTCAATCAGGCACAATGGTGTCGAGGTCATCCTTGAATTCCATGTGTTTGAAATTTATGACTTCGACCTCCTCATAGGCCATCCCATAGAAAAACTCTTCTTAGATGTGCCTAGAATCGGAGTCCTCGACATCAAGCTCACGAAAATGGCGTTTTTCGTCCTGACCACACGGTCGAAAAACTCTTTGACGGAACTTGTTCCCAAATCCGAGCCAATTCAGGAAGTGTTGGCTGTCTCTCCTTTTGATTCCCCTGAATCCCACCTCGAAGATGATGCCATTGCATTTGTCGAGGAAGAGGACGATCTTGGGGAGATGATCGAATTACCCAAAACCAATCCGCCTTCAACGCCTCCAGTTGAGCTCAAGCCTTTACCTTCAGGCATACGCTATGTTTTTCTACATGGAGACACGGAGTCGTCCGTCATCATATGTGACAAACTGACTGATGACAAGACCTCCCGACTCACATCCGTGATAGAAAAGCATCATTCTGTTCTAGGCTACTCACTTCAAGATCTCAAAGGGATTAATTCGGCTCTCTGCACACATCATATTCCTCTAGAACCTTCTTGTGCGCCCTCTCGAGAGCCATAACGGAGGCTAAATAATGCGATAAGAGAAATTGTGAAAAGACTGGTCTTGAAACTGCTACACGCCAGGATAATCTATCCCGTCCCGTATAGCGAGTGGGTTAGCCCATTTCAGGTAGTGCCTAACAAGAGAGGAATGACGGTCATTGAAAACCCAAAGAATGAGTTGAAACCACAACGAACTGTCATGGGATGGAGGATGTGCATTGATTACAGAAAGCTCAATAAGGCCACTAAGAAGGACCATTTCCCACTGTCCTTCATTGATGAGATGCTAGAGCGGCTGGCAAATCACTCCTTCTGATTCCTTGATGGCTATTTTGGCTATCATCAAATCCCCATCCATCCCGACGATCAAAGCGACAACATTCACATGTCCCTACGGCATGTATGCTTACTCACGGATGTCGTTTGGGCTGTGTAACGCACCCATGTCATTCCAACGGTGCATGATGTCTATTTTCTCCGACATGATCGAGGAAATCATGGAAGTTTTCATGGACGACTTCTCTGTCTATGGAAAGACATTTGATCAATGCTTGGAGAATTTAGAGTCTTGTAGCGATATCATGAAAAGGACTTGATACTTAATTGGGAAAAGTGTCACTTCATGGTTCGTGAAGGAATAGTCCTCGGGCATCGAGTCTCCGAAAGGGGAGTAGAGGCAGACAAGGCTAAAATTGAGGTAATCCAGCAACTTCCACCTCCTACCAATGTTAAAGGGGTTCGTAGTTTTCTGGGTCATGCGGGGTTCTATCGTCGATTTATTAAAAATTTCTCTTTAGTAGCTAGACCCCTCCCTCACCAGTTTGCTAGCTAAGGATGTTCCCTTTTAACTTTGATGATTAGTGTTTAAAGTCTTTTAATATCCTAAAAGAAGCACTCATTTCAGCACCAATCATCCAACCCCCTGATTGGTCACTTCCATTTCAAATCATGTGCGATGCTAGTGATTATGCTGTAGGGGCCGTTCTCGGCCAAACTAAAGATAAGAAAAACCATGCCATCGCACATGCTAGTAAAACGTTGACAGAGACTCAGCTTAATTATGTCTCAACTGAAAAGCCGTGGTTTTTGCAATTGATAAATTTAGGTCTTACTTAGTTGGAGCTAAGGTAATAGTTTACACTGACCATGCTACTTTAAAATACCTGCTCACTAAGAAAGATGCAAAACCTTGGTTAATAAGATGGGTTCTTCTACTCCAAGAATTTGACCTTGAAATTAAAGATAAAAAGGGAGTAGAAAATTCCATAGCGGATCATTTGTCACGTATGCAAATTACTAACATGCAAGAGCTACCGATAAATGATTTCCTACGACATGACATGCTGTTGAAGGTGACAGATTTGAACCCATGGTATGCAAATATCATCAACTTCATGGTTGCGGGAAATGTGCCACCGGGGGAGAACAAAAGATGACTCATATATAAGAGCAGAAGACACTTATGAGCCATATCTCTATCGAGTCTGTTCAGACGGACTGCTCAGGAGGTGTGTGCCAACAGCTGAGGGCACCCAGATTATTGAGAAATGCCACGCGGCATCTTATGCAGGCCACTACGGTGCATTCCGCACCCAGGCAAAGATCTAGCAGAGTGAGTACTTTTGGCCTACAATGTATGAAGACACAAAAGAATTCATTCGAAGATGTGCAAGAAGCCAGAAGCATGGAGGTATCACCGCTTGCGATGCGATACCCCTAACATACAATCTTCAAGTGGAACTTTTTGATATATGGGGTATCGACTACATGGGACCTTTTCCAAAGTCTCATGCCTGCGAGTACATCCTGGTGGCCATCAATTATGTGTCCAAGTGGGTGGAAGCAATGCCATGCCGCGCCGCAGACGCCAAGCACACTCGCAAGATTTTCCACGAGGTCGTCTTCCCTCGGTTCGGAACATTACGGATGGTAATAAGTGACGAAGGGTCTCTTTTCGTTGATAAGACCTTCCAAAACTTTTTACAAGAGCTTGGGACATAGCACAACGTTGCAACTTCATACCACCCCAAACAAGTGGTCAAGCAGAAACATCCAATAAGCAAATCAAGAATATTATGCAGAAGACCGTGAATGAGAGGGGAAAGCATGGAAGCACAAGCTACCCGATGCTCTTAGGGCATATAGGACTGCATACAAGACGCCCATTGACATGTCACCATACCAGCTCATTTACGGGAAGACTTGTCACCTTTTAACATAGGGCGCACTGGGCTATCCAGACTTGGAACATGGATTTGGGACAAGCCAGACGCCACAGACAGATGCAGCTGTCGGGACTAGAGGAATGGAGAGACAAAGCTTATCACAATGCCAGGGTGTATAAGGAGCGAATCAAAAGATGACATGATAAGTGGATTAAGGCTAAGGAGTTTGAAGCAGGAGACAAGGTGCTATTATTCAACTCCTGGGTGAAACTCTTCGGTCACAGAAAACTTCGGAGCAAATGGCTAGGACCATACACCGTCATCGACACTTCATCGCATGGAGCGGTCACGCTGTAGGACGACGAAGGTAATGTCTTCAAGGTAAATGGTCATCATTTAAAAGTTTTCCTTGAACCGGTCAGAGTTCCAGATCATGAGTTAGACGTGGTGTATTTGGTTGATTTCCACGTCTTTCCTCAGACCGTCTCAAAGGTTTCAGGGCTGGATGCAATCTAGCCCAAGCCCAATTATCCTGACTCCTGGGCTCCATCCTCTACGCACACATCTCCAATAAGGTAATTTTAAGGTAAGTTTTCTTCCATTCATGTCAATAAAGTTAATAAAATGTTTGACTCACCAGGCTTCACCAGGTGAGTCTCTGTTTTGCTTTCACCTTTTGTTTTCTTTGTGTCTTTGAAGCACCTAGGTACAAAAATAAGTGCAGGTGTGATCTTGTATTCACACGACGCATTCACATACAAGATCACCTATGTCCGTGCTACACCACAATGCCTGCACATTCCCGAGATGAGACAAAGCATCCATTGCACACAAGGCTGCTCATCATCGCACTCACATATGATTGTCGGTTTGCACGTTTATCCCCTATCTCCCTAACTACTTGAGTTGAATTTAATTTTTCCATATCTAAAAATTAACTCAAGATTTAAAATGAATATTGACATAATCAACTAGAGTTTCTGACTTGCTTGCTAAAATGATTTACATACTCTTTATTCCTTGAACACCACCTGTTGCTTGTGAATCATATACTTAGGACCACATGTCATCTAAGTTATTGATGAATGAGAGATAGCCCGATGATATGAACCTTTCTCTTGATGTTAAACCCTTGAGAATTTTATAAAAGAAAATAAAATAACTTTACATACTCCTCATTGATGTTCCCTTCGTACCAAAGCCATATGTCGATCTTATTGATGAAACCTTTTACATATGCTATTTGCTATCATTTTGAGTTCCGTCAAATGGTTGTGACCCTTGTTAGATTCTTTTCATATTCTCATGACCAAAGTCTTGTGCACTTAGTCACCACATATAATGCTCTCCCTCTACAATGGAGGATTAGCAAAATATTCCATCCACCTAGCATATGCTAAACTTTTACTCCGGAAGTCGGCATCCACCATATTCCATCCATCAAACAAAGACTCCAAGTACTATGATTCTCCATCCTCCTATCCATGCCAAAATGAGACATGAGCTTAAAAAAATGGTGATAGAAAATCAGATTGATCACAAGAGAAGAAACAAGATATTCTCAAGCATGATAAAAAAAAGAAAAAAAAGAGAGATATAGAAAATAGCCATGTTCTCTAAAATAAAGTGTAAGGAGGAGGATAATACAAAAATCATCATTCCATTTTCCTTTTTTCCATTTTTCCCCTTTCCATCCACACATAGGTGCACAAGCTTGGTCATGATTATATGTTTGGTTATCTTCTTACGTCCTCTATTTGACTTGGCAATATATCTGATGCAAGTATACCATTTCTTATTCCATACCCTGAGCTCCACATAAGCCTTAGTAGAAAGATAGGGTAAGAAAAGGCAATATCAATGCCTTGGTGAGGAATAAACACTTTGAGTGATTCGAGAAAATAAATTGAGGAGTATAGTAAAAGTTATGTTTTTATGAGCATCAAGGAAAAACCCCAAGGTGATTTGAGTCGAGTACCATTCCATTCTTCAATCGCCCAAGATGACATGCTGGACACATCAAGGTTCACAAACACAGGTATGTCTTGGAATATCTTGTATGTCATATCATTAGGCAGAAAGTCATTACTCTAGTAGATCCATGCGCTTTACCCGGGGACGAGTAAAGGATAACTGTGGGAGTGTTGTTAACGGTCGTTAAGTGCAAACTTTGACCACAAACTCATCAACAAGAAATACAAAATATACTATCAAAACTTTATGGTAGGGGTTTATTACTAACCATTTTCACTAACTTTAATAAATATATATATGCAGGTCATTTAAGGAGAAAATACACCCGTCATGTGACAAAAATGAACCTCCGACCAATCACACGCTAGTACAAGGATTGGAAGGCTCACATGACAGTCGAAACCGACCTAAAGTGGGACCAAACCATCCTCAACCGCCATAGGGCCCCACCTGTCAGAGACTGAAGAAAGTTGACGGCCAGAGACGATGGAGGTGGTTCGGCAGAACCCCTGGTTTGGCCGAACCACTCTTGGCGCCTCTAACTGCCAGTCTGCATGTGGCAGCTCCTCATTTGTCCTCAATGACAGTTAAGGGGCTTTTCTAACATTTTCATAGGCCTACAACTGTCATTGGCAAGCTATGAAAGGAGGAGCTCACACACAATTGAACTTGCACAACAAAGTAGAGTACAACTCACTTTTAGAATCCTAGCTCCACTTTAGTATGTTGGCTTGAATAGAGAGTGAGGGGAAGCTCCGGAAGGAGTGCTTCGGAAGGAGTGTCAGCATTCTTCCAGCAGAATTCCAGAGAAGCATCGGGATTGTCGGCCTTCTTCTCGCTTGTACCTCAGCAGATGCTTCCATTTATGAAGTAAGTATTCGAGTCTTCTTATGTTGTTTAATTAGTTTACTTAAGTGGGATATATTCTCATCAGTGCGGGTTCGTCGCTTAGTGTGCAACTGAGTGCTCTAGTACTAGGAATCTGGATAAAGAAGGAAGTTCCTGCGAAAGGCTAAAGTAGTAATTAATAACTTAGGCGTGGTGTCTAGGTTAGAAATTGCCTTCGTTTGTTGTGTGCTCCACGAAAAGTGTGATAGACGACAGGTGGTAACAGCCCTGTCCGTCTTTTCATCCCTCCATGTTCGGGTACATCATAGAGCTCAAGGCCGGACTCAGCCTGGCAGATCAAGGGAGGGCCTGTTCCCGAAGCATTTGATAGAGGTTTACCTTTAACTTAAGCCAATTAGTTAAGTTCATATGAGTCCTCTCTAGCCAAACCTATCATTTGTTATTGTCCTTTGATCGAATCCTGTTCTTAGATAATACTATAACATACCAAAAATTCGAATTTCGAATTTTGACTTCGACTAAATAATAAAAACGTGTTTGAGTTGATGACCAAAATTTTTCAAATATAAAACCTATGTAAGGTTAAATTAGTTAGTTCCAATATGCAAATTTGCGAGCAAGTTAAAATTTTTTCCTTCCCAATTTAATTTGACATGTAAAACATTTGCATGCTTGCATAAACACAAGATGTGGTGTGTGATTTGAGTCCTTTTAAATGTTTTTAGATCTTGGGTGAATTTCATATTAGGTCTTATGAGCATAAATATGGATACATATTAATTTATAAATAATAAAAGCATTACCTTAATCATCACCTTAAGTGCACTCAGCCTAACTCAAATATATATACACACCTATGCACAAGTGTCTTGTGAGATTAAATATGGTGAAATAAAAGTAAAGTCTAACAACATCATCTCTGGTTAATTACAAATCAAAATATAATTTTACAATCATTTAAATATATATTTAAAATAGGAACACTTAAAGGTTGATAAGCTCACTGAGTATCTAAAAATAATTGATGTAATATAAAATCATGGGGAAAATTCATGAAGACACTATGCAATATATATATCTCACTGGAATTCTGGTATGGTTTAATATTTACACTTTATACCTCAAATGAGTAAGTAAAAGCAGTCAAACTATATATTATTTTCAAACCCTAATTGGTAAAAACAATACCTCACTCATATGTGCATTAAATTACATAAAAGTGTATATGAAGCATAATTTATTCAAATACTAGTCTATTTCTAATGAATTCATATAATTTTTTTATAATTTATTTTGTAGGTTTTAACCTCCTAAAAATTCAAACAAAGTTCTACCGAGCCACTTTTCTTTATTTTTCTGAGAGCAAACTATATCGAATTTTTGTGTGCAACTAAAGTGAATGAAAACTAGGTATTTTCTTCTACCTTCAAAAAAATCTACCCTAATTTATCATGCCCAAAAATTAAACTATGGAATTAAGAAATAAATAAATAGGGAAAATCCTGGAAATTTCTTGAACAGTACGTTCACCTAACTTTCTACCCATATCTCTCACCCTAGCCTACGTTACCACGGTCTGGACCCACCTGGCAGTCGCCCGAACTCACTTCAACTCTGTGTAAAATGTTTCCACCGCTCAAGAAGCCGAGAGAGAGAACGAGGAGGACGACACCGGCCTTGTTCGACGCGTGGCCAGGACGTGTCGGGCGCCGAGGTCGCCCATATCATCTCCCAGCAGCGTCGCCCTGTCTTCCACTGCACTCCAGCGCCAATTCAGCCGAGAGAGAGAGCTCTCCTTGCCTCCGTTGCTCTCATCTCCATCGCTGGCCACCAAGAGGGAGCTCGCAGTCGTCGTTAAGCTGTCGCCATCCCCAAATGTTCTGTGTTCCATACTAGCCTCACTGTGCCGAGAAAGTTCCATTTTGATACCATCTCGTTTCATCCATTGCAGCGACAGGAACGCCGCCGTGCCCTCGCTGATCTGGAGCACGCTCCGGAGTGCCGCTATCTTGGCATCGCCGTCATGCAAGACGGACGAAACCACCTCAAGCCGAACCGTTGCGCCATCACCTTCGCTCCAAGGTCCTCTTCGAAAGCCCTCAAGAACCCCGAAGAATGATTCAGCATGGGCAGAGATCGCTATCGTCTTCCCCAACACCAACGAATCGCCGCCGTCGTCGATTTGTCCTTCCCCGGTAAACTAGAGTCCGATTCCGCATGCTTGTATTCTCTCTAAGACCTTAACACCCATGTGCATGCCTCACCCTGGCAGATCATCGACTCGTTCGAGCCGTCGCCGTCTTGCCGAGGAGAAGCGCCGCCGCCGAGGGATCACGCGAGCCGCTGCCGACATCTAGGCCATCCTGGATATCGAGCACACTTCGGTGAGTACCTAGGACCCTTGTAGACACACATTCATGCATTGTACTTCCCTAAATTGAACCATAGTGCGACATGCAGAGCCGAGACCTTCCGCCGCTTGCAGCCGCCGCCTACGCTGGTCCGACCTCCACCGGACGAGATAAGTAGAGGAATGGAATCGCAATGATGTGCTCTTCATTTTATATTTAGACCTCAACCCTAACTGAGCTGCCAATCGCTGCTAGCGAGCTTGCCAAAACCACGGCTAGGCTCCCAGCCTATCGAGCTGCTGGCAGGAATAAGGCAAGGGCTTCATTTTGAGAATTTAAACAAATGTAGGGTCCGAAATGTAAAAATTCCTACTCACTGACAATAGACCTTGGACTTAATAGTAATAACAATAAACTTAAAGGACTCTTGGCAAAATATGTTTCTCTCACCTGAGGGCAGTGCGGGTTGATTTCCGGAACCTCAGGGGCCTTTTTGCATATTGGCTGAGACTGACCAGTGGACCCCATCTGTTTAAAATTTGGAAACATAACAGAAAATGATTAAACCTTTATCTTTTCAATTGAAAATTATGCTAAACTTGTAAAATTCATATAAAATCAAATATAACTCATTTTGAGGTGAAACCAACTTCAGTAGATCTATAAAATTGTGAAATTTAATTTTATGGAATGAAAACTTACACTTACAGTATAATATTTATTTCTATGTTTTTATATAAAGAATAGTTAACATAAAACATGCTCTAACTTGTAAAATTTGTAGAAAATTCATTTTTACTTAAAATGGAATGAAACAAATTTCTGTTGGTTCAGCTAGGTGCAAACTTTAATTTGGTGAAGAAATTGACACCATCTGTACTTGAAACAGTACTAAAATTTTGTATAGCAAAATAAGTACTACATATGCATTTTTAATGCTAAAATTCATAGGAAACTCATATTAACTTCAAGTGTTATGAATTCAGTTTTAGTATACTAATATGACCATCCACTTTAATTAGCAATAACACAAATTAATACATTTTATACAAAAAAAATCTCTAAAATTTGTATATAAGGAATTATTAACATATATCATATCACTACTTGTATAATACATACGAAATTCATATTAGCTCTACAAATTATGAAACCAATTGTGTTAGTCTTAGAAAACAATCCTTTTCACCCTAGTAAGGTTAACTTTGTCAAAATCACATATTATGAACATTTCTCAACACTACCTATGTAAATAATACTATATGTCAATAGAAATTTTAAAATTAATAACTCACAAATGCACTGTGATAAAATGAAAATTCCTTCACCAAAAATCATATACACACAACACCTATCCACAGTAGCAAACTCATGCATTTTAGAGCATTTTAAATTTTTATATATTTTGGCATTTATTCGTTACCGTTATTTCTTTTAGAGGACGTATTCTTTATCGGTGAGGAAAGTGGACGTATTGCTGACCCCAGTGAGGATATCAATCAAGGCAAGTTTGCCCTCTCTCTTTGAACATATTGAATTCCATGTTTTCGGGCTAAATGTGTTGTTTTATAAATTTGCACGCGTATTTCTAACTATCGGTACTTTCGATACAATTTATAAATTATAGTTACACCTTAAAAGATGCATAACTCCCTGCTGAAAATCACCCCCTTGCTGTTTTAAATCTTAGCATCAATTAGAGTACTTTAATTGTGCTCATATGACTATAACTATGCTTTTATAAAGTGCAAATGCTTAGTCTTGTCTAGTGATAAATGAAAACATGGTTATGGGTCACTTACTACACTATTTGAAATCCATTTAAACATTATGGACAGAGGTGATTCTTTGCATATTTGCAAAATAAAATGAGATAAAATATGATTTTAGACTTGGGCAGCAAGTGGTATGCATATGATAGTAGTTGCATACCGATAGGGGGAGTGTTCGCCTAAATCGATTAAGGATTGAACTACATGTCACCCACTTATGTTTACCGTACATCCACATGTGTTAGTTATGGGATAACCTTGGCCTATTAAGTTAAGTATTTGCCTAACCTTGCATTCGGGAGGCCGTCGTAGTATAGATAGAGGCCACTAGTGAACTGTGGGTTATCTATAGAAACTACCCATGTATATGTTGAATTTTAGGACGAGTGAACCGTTCCTATGTGTGTGTTTTTCGTGAGGGGGCGAGTGTAATGTTCCGCCTCATGGCATAGGCGTCTAAGTCTGTCCAATACAACGATAACGTGCCTTGTGGGGGAATGGATGTGTTCGTCGTCACGGCGTTAGGTTTAAGGCATGGGCCCGCCACCTAACGGTTCTAGGACTTAAGCCTAGGGTGGATTCACACTTATCGTGCTCATGCAAGGTTAGACAGTGCTTAATGTAAAAACCTCGCTGTGACCTCTAGACCACATTCACCATGAAGGGTGTGGTAGTGCCTCGCGAGCACGAAACAAACTAGAGGGTTCATATCATGTGGGTAAAGTTGTACAAACTCTGCAGAGTTCTTAAAACTAATCGATTAGCCGTGCTCACGGTCATGAGTGGCATAGTGACTTTTATGTTTTATAAATGTTTTAGATACTTGACTCTTTTGAAATGATGATGAATGTAATATATGTGATATTATTGCCTTGCTACCGGTTGGGTAGTAAGGATTATTGATTACTTATTTTATGTTACTACCATGCCATGTTAATTATGCTTTGCAAATGATATTCCTTAAATACGTTACAAATGATTGTGAACTAAAACTTGCTTTATGCTAAAATGAGCTACAAATGGCCTTCCTTGATTATATGCCATGCATGTCTTGTGCTTGCCAGTACATTAATTCAATTAATGTACTGACTCTTGTCATACTGGAATATCCATTTTGTAGGTTGTATGCTTAGTTTAATTTGAGTGATTCGGGAATCGTTGCTTCTTCTAGGTTGGATCTATAGGGGTTACCTATCGGTTTGGAATTCCACAGACTATAACAACAAATCAGGGATCTATTTTTGTGTCAGATGAATTTGTTCAGTTTGCCAATAGTATGGGTTTTAGGTTGTTAAATTCTTCTCCTTATTATGCAGCCAATGGGTAGACGGAGGCGTCTAACAAAAGTTTGATCAAGTTAATTAAAAGAAAAATTACAGAACAACCAAAAAAGTGGCATACAACGTTAGCCGATTCATTGTGGGCCTATCGGATGGCGCATCATGGAGCTACTCAAGTGCCACCATATCAGTTAGTTTATGCACATGAAGATATTTTGCCATAGGTGACTAACATCGGCTTAAGCAGGTTTTCTTTACAAAATCAGTTGATAGATGATTATCTTAGTTTTAATGATTGATGAATTGGAGGATTTGGTTCAGGTTCGGTTGCGTGCTTTAGAGATGATTAAAAGAGATAATGAAAGAGTTTCAAGATATTATAATAAAATGGTGGTGCCAAAGTCTTTTGAAGAGGGAGAATTAGTTTGGAAATTGATTTTGCCGATAGGGACAAGAGATAATAAGTTTGGAAAATAATCATCTAATTGGGAAGGGCCTTATCGAATTCATCGTTGCGTTCCACGGAACGCATATTTACTTGAAGGCCTAGATGGAGAAGTTTTTGGAAAAGCGTTTAATCGAAAAAATTTGAAGAAGTACTATCCTAGAGTATGGATCAACTCATAATTGGTTGGTGATAGCCGATCTATGATGAAGCTGATGGAAGACATCACCTTAAAATGGCCGATATTAAATATCGCCCTTAGAACAAATTTTAAACAGGATAAACGAAGGACGAAAGGAAGAAATTGGCTCACAGGCCTAGGAATATATTACAGCATAATTGTATCAAGTGTTGTCAGGCGAAAGTAGTGGAGATGTTTGAGCTATTACATCAACCCAAATATTTTTAAGTCTTCAGCATCGGACGCTGGAATTGGCTTAATGGCCTTGTGCCAATCTGCGGTTCGATGGATGATGGCTTTGAGTTTGCCACGCTGAGCTTCAATGGCCTAGGGCAGATCGGCAAGTGTTTTCTTTTTCAGTTCCAATTGCTCGTGTGTTCTCTCTAGCTCAACAAGTAGATTGGCTTCTTTCTTTTTCAGCTCCTCGATTTCCTTCTGGGTGTTCTCTGGACCAACAACCAAGTCATCAAGTTTGCGTTTTTCGGACTTGGCTAGTTGTCGATCGTCTTGCAGAGTAGCTTCTTCAGCCCTCATGTTGATACGATCGGCGAGGCTTTATTTGGCCCTATTGACTTGGATCTGATGTGATTCTAGGTAAGCTGCTGGAGCCAAGTCGTCGATGATGTCGTCAGGAAGCTGGTGCTGGATTTCCTCTATACGGTTCCTAAGTGGCCTGCAATTTTCAACTAACACATTATGAGATGCACTGAGCCGATTAGCGATGTCCAAGAGTTGGTTTTTAATCGTATCGGGAGGAGGAGATGGCGCCTTGCTGCAATTTCTTCAGCATCATAGAATTGGCCGATGTCAAAAGAGAAAAGTGAAACCATGTTCTGCACGTATGAAAAGTTAAGTTAAGAAGAATAGATCAGAAATTGAAAGGTATCGGCAGCTTGAATTTTTACCGGCAAGGTTGGTGGCGTCGGCTCATGTTGGGGTTCACCATGATAACTACCAGCAGCAGAGTGATGAGGGTCTTCTGGGGTACGCTCGCTGGAGACGGTGTGGACCGACGGGATGATGGGCTAAAGAAGACGGAAGCGGTTGAACTTTGAGCTTGCTAGCGAAGAAGACAAAGAAATGAAAAGTGACAGTGTGATGATGACAGGGGAAACCGTGGGTTTTTATAGCTTACGGTGTTGAAGAATCGTTGGGCTGGTTAGGCCGATGCAAACCTAATGGGCCAGATTTTGATGGGCCGTATGAGAGAATTTCGAAGCATGTCTATTCATACTCCGGAATTGGCGGGCATATGTCGACGGCAAAATTTGGCATATACCGTTAGTCAAAGAGCAGGTCAAAAGCGGAATTAACGGCGTGATTTTGGTTGCCAAAGACAGAGATTGCATCGGCTGGAGCTAGAGAAGTTGGAGTCGGCTAGAATTGATATCGGTTGCAGAATCCTAGAAATTGCTAATGAAAGTTATCAGTGGCCGAAAGTCGAATTCTTGTTAGATTCGGTTTAGGAAATTGATCAGGTAAAGGGAGCTTATCCAGAAGAAATCGAATTCAAGGAGGATGCGGCATGACAATTTATCTATTAATTAGGCAAAGTTAGTTATTTTCCTTTTATATTTTAAGAAAGATTGTTCAAAGTCCGGTTTAGGCTTGTGTTTTTGCTTTATCTTGTCTGATAAGGACTAGCATCTACTCATGGGTATAAATATGTACGCCCAGAGTCTTTGTAAACAACAACAGTTCAATAAAACAACTTTTGGCGCATCACCACCCTAGTTTTCTAGGTTTTCCTTTCAATGAGTTCTTATTTTTGAGTTAGGCTGCATCGGTTAGGTTCGATCTTCGACGACCAGGTGACTTCCATCTCTTTCACTTGTATCAGCGGGATTAGGGATTCCATCGGTTGAGTCCGACACGCTGATCTGGTCGATATAAGCGCTATTTATCATGTATATTATTTAATATAAGTTGACAACATTATTTACGCATATCAGCAGATTCAATCTAGTTAGGCCGATATCGTTTAAACTGTGTTGTTGCTTTAGATTGGTTAGTGTATCCACTACCATGAAAAACAATTATCGGTTTGTTTGGATCTATCAATTCAATTATAACTTGGTGCTGCATCAGTTGGGTTTGACCTACTAAGTTGTAGTTAAAATTATAAGAACTAACTTGTTCTATAATTGCCAATAAGGATTGCATCGAGGTTTCTGCAAATCTTACCTAATATAATTGTTTTTGTTTCAGATTACATGCTTTCTTTTACTTAACTTGTTATATCTATCATCTTACATGAGTTTATCAATCCTTTCAATCTACTAAGCTTGTCATCGATCTCACACTGTCTCGGTTGGGTTCGATCTGTTGAGAACGTAACTTGTTTAATAGATTTAATCAAAATTGATATTCTCATATAAGGCTTCATCGGAGTTATAGCCGATACGTTGTCTACTTACAGCCTAAGTCACTTCATCAGCTATGATAGAAATTCATATAATTATTAATTTATCTAATCTTTGTTTCCAGCAATTAATACTGTTCCGATGGGGTCCGATCTTTCATAATTGCTTGCATTTAAAAGAAAGATTGAATTAGTAATTATATGTCATTTACTTCTAAAGCCGATCGTAGTTGCCTTGGGCCTTATTCATATTTATGTGCACATCGGCTAGTTATTTATATCATATAATTGTACAATAATTGACTTTGATATTATCAAATCTTATGTTGCATCGATTGGGTTTGACCTATAGGATTTGTTTTATTAATGAAAAGTTATTTACGATTATATTCAATCTAAATCTAGTTTATGAGCAGTATCTTATACAACCTATAGCCGATTCAATTATGCATCGGCCGGACTGATATGATACAACATCAACCTATTGACCGATCGGCTATCGTTATCTAATTTTTTCTATTATCTATCTTGTTGGTTGCAGGATCAAACCAATTGGCACGCCTGGAACCCGAAACTTTGGATCTGCACAGAAGTGAAGCAAATCTTCCAGACCGCCGTATAAACGATGAATTTTTCGTCAACAGGGACGAGCAAAGGTTTAGCTTGGGGTTGTGGTTGACGGTCGTTAAATACCGATTTCGACTGCCAAGTACCATGATAAATAAAGGGAGAAGTAACATTTCTTACACGTATGTTAGTATAAATAACGTAGTTATACTTGTCTTGGGGAATTAATGTGTATGCAGAGAATATACGATAAAGTGAAGGAGAAATAAGCCGGCATGCAAAGAAACACACCTCCGACGAATCACGTGCGAGCACAGGGATCGAGGGGCCCACTAGTCAGCTCAAACCGACATAAAGTGGGGTCAAACCATCCTCAACCGCCTTAAGGGCCCACATGGCAGCCCCTGGTGAAGGTCGGTGGCGAGAGGTGGGGCCCAGGGGTTGGCCGAACCCCTGGTTCAGCCGAACCACACCTGGCTCGTCTCATCGCCACCTTCCACGTGGACACTCCAGATAACTCTTCAATGACGGTTACAAGTGCACTGACCTCAGTAGCTGCCATACAACCGTCATTGGGACTTTACTCGAAAATTCCTATGGTATTCTCGAAGATTTCGGTATGTCTTTAGTACTTTACTCTTCTTGTAAGACTATAGTTGAATTAACAGAATTATCTTCTTTATATTATTGTGTTCATAGTTCATAAACTGCTTTAGTAGTTATGTGTTCTATGATTAGGATATATTTCATCTATATGTTTCACTTGATTAGGCTAGTCGATCTATGCTATGGTAATGGTTCATTGATGTTAACGGGTTGCACTAGTTCTTACTTGTCCATCCAAAGGAGTTAGTGACATTATTTATTAACATAAGCATGGTGCTTGTCACGCCCGCAAAACTAGCCCCGGGCGGAGACCAAGATAGGGCGGTCCAGATTGACCTGTATGCCTGTACCAGTCCCAGGAAATAGCGCTGGTACAACAGGAAGACTGAATATCACAACAACAGCGGTCTCTTTATTAAGAGTAGGATTACAACCAAGGTTGGAACTGCGGACAGAACCCGAGTTCACAACAGCATTACAAAAAGGCGGAAGCGGAAAGCGGAGACTAGCCCTAAGCCACAAGCAAAGCCTTGGGGAAGGCCGAAACCCTACTACTGCTCGAAGTCTGCTTGCTCCTGGAAGAAATCTTCATCAGCAGGGTCCACCTCTTCATGTTCGACAACTGGGGGGGGTTTAATTATATAGAGCAAGGGTGAGTACGGGAGTACTCAGCAAGTCAGGGGAATTAAGTGTTTAATGCAAGCTTCAAGGGAAAGCCAGTTATTTTTCACGATTGATTTTAGTTTAAGACTTTCAGAAACAACTAAGTGAGTGCTTCTCGACGGCACGGACGAGAAGGTGCGTCTCATCCGGCCGGAGCAGTGAAATTGTATCGATTGTTTCTTGTCGGCACGAGAGGCTCCCTGCCAATCGTTCACCGACCCGGCTGCACCAACAGCCACAACTCACACACGCCGGTACGAGAGGCTCCCTGCCAATCGTCACCAACACCACCCCGGCGAATCCACTTGTCCCTTGGCATCAAGATTTCCCTGGCCTAGCTAATTACTCAGCCAGGGGCGTCCCATATCACCCATGTGGTCGTACTTGACATATGCTTGGATGTAATTCCCAAGGAATCGGTCCTTAGAGCGAGAACGAGCAGACCGTACCTCCAGTACGTCTCCCGTACCGCGAGTTTTAGAAACTCACTTTAGTTTTCAAGACACCGAGCCAAGTGTCGGGTTTTCCAAGCATTTTGTAACCTCAAGTTTTACCCAGGTGATCAATTTTAAAGTTTGAGGGGAGTCCCGATATTCGTACACGAGGTACGGATACCGAGGCATCACCTGAGGGGTGACAAAGGTGTTAGGGTATTCAATAACAAGGAAGGTGAATGCAGCAAATGGGTAGGGCCTGCCGGTTGTATTGCAAACCGAGGCCAAGTGCCAAGTGTAACCTAAGTAATGCATAGTTTGCGAAATTAAAATACATAATTTAAATTATAGGTTCAATTGATCAAAGGTGACTCGCCTTGCTCGAGATCTTGAGTTTCTTCCTCGAAATCCGCGCACTGCGGGTCTTCGGGCTCCGAGACTACACGCGAAACGAGACGACTCAACAAAGCGATAAAAAGAAGCCCTATTAAAGACCACTAAGCGTGCCATTGGATAGATCTCGATTTTTGAGGAATTTTAGAAGTGGAACGGAGTTAATCGGATGAACGGTGGAAAAGATATGAATTTCCGAAGATTAAAGGATTTTCTGGAATAAAGAAAAGGAATTATTAATTCCCTGGAAAAAGAAAAGAAGGAGGGACTGAAATTGGACTTTGTTTTGGGCGGCTAAGGGCAGCCCAAAGGATTTGAATGGGCGCGGCCTAAATAATTGGGCCGACGGCCCGAAGGGATCGGCCCTAGGCCGATCGGCACGCGGGGGAGGGGGGGGGAATGGCCGATGGGCCTAGCGGCCGATGGGCCGGAGGCCGATGGCCGGGGGCCGAGCAGGCCGGCGCTTGAGGGCGCGGCCCACGAGTGAAAAGGCCGAGTGGCCGAGGGGCCGACTGGGCCAGTCGGCCAAGGAGGCCCAAATGGCCAGCCTGGCCACGCGGCCCGGCCGATGCGCGAGAAGGGGGGCCGATGGCTGACTGGGCTTGAAAAGGGAAGGAGGCCGAGGCCGGCTTGGCAGCGCGGCCCGGCCGATGAATCGGGGGTTGGACCGGTCTCCCGTGGGGCCGGGGCGAGCGGACGTGGTGCCCACGTCGACACCACGTCGGACCGAGAGGGGAAAAAAAAAGGGGGAGCTCGCGGGCGGTCGGCGGCGTGCTCCGGCGAGGGCGGCGAGCCGGAGGGGGCGAACGGCGTCGGTAGGCGCCGGTGGAGAGAGAGAAGAGAGGGAGAACGAGCCCACGGCTCGGATCGGAACGGGGCGCGACCACGGCGGATTGAGACGACAGCCGATGCCGACGGGGGAGAAAAGGGAAGGGGGGTAATGGCGCCGGGGCGGGGAGAGGACGATAGAGGGGATGGCGGTCACGNCAGGCCGGCGCTTGAGGGCGCGGCCCACGAGCGAAAAGGCCGAGTGGCCGAGGGGCCGATTGGGCCGGTCGGCCAAGGAGGCCCAAATGGCCAGCCTGGCCACGCGGCCCGGCCGATGCGCGAGAGGGGGGGGCCGATGGCTGACTGGGCTTGAAAAGGGAAGGAGGCCGAGGCCGGCTTGGCAGCGCGGCCCGGCCGATGAATCGGGGGTTGGACCGGTCTCCCGTGAGGCCGGGGCGAGCGGACGTGGCGCCCACGTGGACACCACGTCGGACCGAGAGGGGAAAAAAAAAGGGGGGAGCTCGCGGGCGGTCGGCGGCGTGCTCCGGCGAGGGCGGCGAGCCGGAGGGGGCGGACGGCGTCGGTAGGCGCCGGTGGAGAGAGAGAAGAGAGGGAGAACGAGCCCACGGCTAGGATCGAAACGGGGCGCGACCACGGCGGATTGAGACGACAGCCGATGCCGACAGGGGAGAAAAGGGAAGGGGGGTAACGGCGCCGGGGCGGGGAGAGGACGATAGAGGGGATGGCGGTCACGACGACGGCCGGAGAGGGGTCCTACACGGCAAATCGACGACCTAGAACACGGGAGCACGGAGGGGGCGGAAAGCAGAGAGCGGGAGCGTTACCGCGGGAGGGACAGTGACCGGGACGGAGGGGCGGCGGTGCGGGCGTGGCGCAGCTCGGCTCTGGGCCGAGGGAGAGGGGGAGGAGGCGCCCGGGGTTCCCTCCGGCGTCCTTGGTGCGGCGGCGAGCGGCACGGACGACGGCGACAGCGGCACGGTGGAGAAAGGGGTGCTCGGTGGTGGAAAGGGAATGGCGGCCGAGCGAGGGGGGGTTCTTGTAGGGGCGCTAGGTCGGTTTGGGGGCGCGGAGAGGCGGTTCGCGTGGAAGGGGACCGCGCGCTAGCGACCAAGACGGCGGCAGCGGGTGACGTCGGCGGCGGTCGGCCGCCGGGGAAAAGAAAAAGGGGAGAGGGGAAAAGAGAGGTTGCCCCCTTGCCGCTTCGGGCAGGGGCGCGCACGGGGAGAAACGGGAGGACGCGCGCTGCTCAGCGCCTTGGCGGCATGCGCGCAGGCGGCGGGGCCGAGGGGACCAGCGGCGCCGGCGACGGAACGGGAAAGAAAAGAGAGAGAGAGAGAGAGAGCGGCGAGGGAGAGAGAGGCCGGGAGAAGAGCTGGTGCTCTCGGCTCGGGCACGCGCGGGGCACGTGCGCGGCGTGCGCGGGCCGAGCGGATCTGGCCGAGGCGGCACGCGGCCCAGCAAGAGGGGACGCGAGCCGAGGCAGGCCGCGGGAGGGAGCTGGGCCGGGCGACGGCCCAGGGAAGGAAAGAGGCCGAGAGGCTGGGCCGGGCGGCGGCCCAAGGAGGAGAGGGAGAGGGAAGTAGGCCGGGAAAGGGGGGGACGGCCCACGGCAGAGGGAGGTAAAGTAGACTTTACCAGAAAAGGAGAGAGAAGGAGTTTTAGGGCTTGGATTTGAAATCCGATTCCGCGGTTTTCTCCGGGATTGAACTGGGAGGGGAAACACGAGACCTTGGCACACAACAAGACTCAACCGAAGAGCAAACTTTCGTAATTAGGGTTTTTAGCAGATTAGTTTTCCCGCTAACGTCGCGACAAAACGGGCGTTACAGTGCTTTGGTTAGTTAAATGTCATTGGATGCGGGTGTGCCCCACGAAAAGTGAGATAAGCGGCAGGTGGCGGCAGCCTTGTCCATCCTTTATATTCCTCCACGTTCGGGTATGACGTAAGAGTTCATAAATGCCATATCTACACTGGCAGACCAGCAAGGAGTGATCTCTTGGTAGTACCTGGGTGCCTAGAACTAAGTCATAGCTTTGTAAGCATGTCAGTGTTAAGTGTATACTAGACGTTAGTAATATAGAAGTAAATATGAATCGTAGTTCTCTTATGTCCTTTTCCACTATACAATAATAAAGAGATGAATCTTCTGTGTGTCACACTACCCTATTATTATTATCATACTAACCCCTGTTTAGACTACGGTGAAGTAATTATAACTTGATTAAGGATGTATAAACTCTATCTTTACACCGCCGTCGCCCTTGTGAAAATATAAATACGATACCCTTGGAATACTTCTAGGTGAAATACTTTAGCGGTATCCATACGTTTGTGGATTTATCTATGATCATGAAAAATACCAACAGCCACTACTGTGACCACACTGACCGCGTCCTCATCATCATCATCCTCTTGGGGGCCGCCCTTGCATCTTTCCCACCTCATCTTCCTCGTTGCTATTCTTCTCCTCATCGTCATCCTCCACCTCTGCCACCTCAGATCGTAGGTCCTCTCATTGGATTTCGGCTTCCGCGGGGACCCATTATACCACCGGTTACCGTCGCTCCCCAATTGATCGCCTGGCAATGGTAGTAGCGATAAGGAGGCTTGGTCCTTGTCCAAAGACAGAGGAGAATGCAGTAAAATGGAAAATGTGGTGAGAAAACCCGCATTGTCTGTATTATTGGAGAGTGGGAGTTGAGGATGCGCGGCGTGGTAGTGGAGGATGTGACTGGCGTCTGGTGATTCGACTTTGGAGGAGTTCGTGCGACAATCGATGGAAATGGAAGTAGTTGAAGTGGTGGTCCAAGGAAGACGAAAAGGCAAGACACCTGAGGTGATTTAAGAGCACCGTCCATAAAAAAATCATTTATACGAGCATGCGTCTTAATGGTGCCGCTAGTGTAAATAATCAATTTTGAGACGCGGTTCCTTTAGACACCTACCTATGAAAATCCCTGTATTTACACATGTAGTCGTCTTAAACGGCCGCTCATAATAATGTGTTCACACTCGCTGTCCTTGATCCTCCCTTGGTGAACTTAATGGGGGCCAATTTTCTTTTGGACTGCCTATATACTCAAATGACTTAGGAGTATTCAGCACCATGTATGATTGAAATTTCAATTTATAAATTTCAAATGTTTGCAATATTATTTTTTGTTTCATCATTCAACCTTTTCATGTTTTCCCTTTTTTCTTCACTTATTTGGCTAAAAATAACCAATCTATTCAACATATAATTAAATTATATTTATAATATTCATATCAATAACCTGTGCAATAGACGGGTTGACGAATAGTAGCCTCAGCTCACAGAGTAGGGGTGAGGGTGCATATGAAGGTAAGATGTAAATCCACTCTCCCATTAATTTATAATGGTAGCAAGTTGTGGTTGTCACCGGCCAGGCCAATTGATCAGGCATATATACCTAATCAATTACAGTATTTATTACTACGTACGTCAGATTTAAATTTATCTTAAAATACTAATATTATATCTATCTCCTCATCTCAATCAATCTTAATCTTCCCTTTATTTACCTACTCGTAATCTCAACCAATCACAATCTTTCTATTTAAAAATTTTACCTATTTTTTTCATGTTAACCAATCACAACCATTTATTTGAGACGGAAAGAGTAAGATACAGTGATTATATATGGCGGACAACGGTCAACATACACGCGATTATATAATTAGATAAAATGATCGATCAGGCAGAGGCTGGTTTAATCTTAAGACCAGATCCTTGGAACCTGCCTTGAACAATTGTATCGATGCGGTCAGCCATCTCCTGCGTCATGTGGTCCATCCAGTCTCCGGTCACGCCTTTCCTGAAGTAGGCGGAGCTTGGGAGCTTGAGGAGAAGGCCATTGCTCCCGGACTTGTTGGCGTGCAGGTTCTTGAGCTCGTCGAAGCTGCATAGGTTGACGATGGCATCGACAACCCGGGCACTCTCGTCTTCTGCCGAGAATGGGCATCCCAAGAAGTCGGCTATGGCGACGACGGCAGTGGCAGTGTCCACCAGCATGTCCTCATACCTCAAGAAGAGCACTCTGGTAGGCATCTCTACACTGGCCATGAAGTAGCCAAGAACACTCTCCCACCAAGGACCAAACACGGTGTCCCCCTGGCAGAAAGACTCGTACAGATCATGGAACCGGGACACTTGAGCTTCCTCGGGGCGTAGCTTGCTGTAGTAGTGCCACAAGGAGACGAGCACGTCCTTGGGGTCGCGCCACACGTAGACGATCTTGCAGCCGGAGTCGACGACGGAGGCCGGCAGGGTGGAGAATGGCATGTGGGTAGCCATTATCCGCGGAGAAGGGAGCGCCTCCACTACCGTCTCCTTGCCGAGGGCGTAGGCGGCAGACAGCTGCACCACGCAGTCGTGCGGGTTGAGGCGCCGCAGCGGGTGGTCCTGATCCAGAGGATGATAGACCTTCCGCGACATGATCGCGAACACGAGCGCCTTCATCCATGTGGTCCCCGACTTGGGGTAGGAGGCCAGGAGCACGTCCGATGGCCGCGGCCGGAAGCGGCGTTGGACGGCGAGCACGCCTGGGAGGGCAACCTCAGGCCACCACGTTGCCTGGTACTCGAGGTAACGACGCTTGCCGTAGACCTTCGCCGGTAGGGATGACATGAGGTCACGGTCGCCTGCTTGTGACCTCGTCCCAAGTCGCCTCTGGCTTGGGGAACGGGGTGACGGCATCTTGCTCGATCGCGTCTTTGATCGGAACCGGAGCGCACCAGAGCGAGGGTGAGCTCACCGTGTCTTCAGCCATGATCAAGAACGAAATTAATGGATCAGGTAAACAAGCTATGGCGAAATGCAAATTCAGACGATAGGGTGTGGAACCAGCTAGCGCGATGACAAGTATGCTCGTGCTTATATCCTTCATATTTATTTTTGGATGCTGCTCTCATCAACTTACGCGCGTCGGACAGACGGGAACCTAATATTAAGAGAAATTTTACGGTGCTTACAAGAGGTAACAAAATTTTAAGTACAAATTACTCAAGTTTATAAATTGTGGTACCTCCCGTACTCCTAAGTACCGTAAAATCAATCATTTATTAATAGTAAAATACATAAGGCTAAATTACATCGAATGCACAAACTCCTGATTTTCAGATGAAATAATTTTGGTTAAAAAGATTTTGACATGTATAACCATTAACTATTGCATAAACATAAAAATTTAACCCCGAATTTCAAACACATAAATTGAACCCTGAAGCTGAACTGTTAATATATACCGCATTCCTCCAAAAGAATCTTTGCGAAAAAATTATATATATACTGTGCATTTCTGAAACCTTGAACAAATCTAAGGCAGTTTTGTATATATGATATATGGTGCTGTCACGACGAAATTAAAGGTTGGAAGTACTTTACATTTTTTTAAAAAAACATATATAATGAAATAAATACAGAACAACGAGTGCCACACCTAAACTTTATTTAATGTTCAGCTAATATAAAAAATTATCTAGAATTTTTTAAGCAATTTAATTCTTGATGAGCGTGGGACCCTTTGGCTTGTTTTGGTTTCAGGAGCCTGGGATGATGAATTCTCTATATGATTCTTGATGTTGTTTGATTTGAGAAATTGAATGGGTTTGTCCGTCACCACATCATTCCCCAAACCCATACCAAGTTATTGGAGTAAGAAATAAATCATTTCACAAAATTTGTGTTATATATTATGGATCACCGAACCAAACAGCCTTATCTCCTTATCACTTTAGAATTGATGAGAGGACAGATGGGCTACCGTTTGTTAATTTCCACTCAGAGCCAAGGACAGAAAATGAAGATGAAGTGGTTGGCAGAGCTGGCACACAACGTGCTCTGCGTTCGTTTCTACTGCTACTCAGGATAAAAATAAAATATTCATGACATGTTTTTTAAATTACTAAACGGTGTATTTTGTGCAAAAAATTTTTATATGAAAATTGTTCTAAAATATCAGATAAATTCATTTTTCAAGTTTGTAATAATTAAAACTCAATTAATCACACGTTAATGACATCTCATTTTACGTGAAACACTTAATCTTTATTTTTATCTTTATTTTAGAACTTTCAAACACCATATCATACTCAGATAGCTCTATCGCAACAACTTTTCATCAATCTAAACAGCGTGCAACGTTCTGTTTATCATATAGCACGCCACTACGGTCCCTCTTCTCCTGTAGAATTTTTCTTGTTACACCTAGCTATCTCGTGCGCCCTTCCGCCCCCATCCGGCCCACCGGTAAAAAAATTATCAACAGATACGCGCTTCACATGTTAAGATTGTTTAGTAAAATAATTATTCCTGATCTCCACATCTTGGTAAATTAATTGCTCGCATTCTCTTCTATCAAAGGTGTTCTCCTTCAGTAATGAATATACTTTGTTTTACTAGGGTAAACAAGGTAGTAATGTTTTTATATACACACTCTACAGAAAAGCACATTGGTGTCGATTGAAAAACCCTCTTAGATGTCGAATTTCTCAACTAACACCCAGCAGGCGGCACGGATGACTTCGGTCATCGGTGCCAGTTGTAAAACCGATACCTATTAGAGATATAGGTGTCGGTTTTTACCTAAGAACCAACACCTATATCGAACTATAGGTCTCGATTTTAAGTTAACATGCCACGTGGCTAGCCCTATAGATATCGGTTCTTTTGAACAACCGACACCTATAAGTAACATATAGGTGTCGGATCTAAACTAACATGCCACGTAGCTAGCGTTATAGGTGCTGGTTCTTTTGAACAACCGGCACTTATAGTATGATATAGGTCCCGGTTCTCGCATATGCCTAGACACGTGGCATGTACTAAGATGCCAGTTTGTTGTAAAAACCCGGCATCTATATGTTGACTATAAAAAAAAATAAAAATGGCAGTACCTAGCAATTTCACATACATATCACACAATAAGAGAAATTTCAATCAATTCACATCCATTCATCAACATAAAGCCACATTCACATTCACATTCACATCACATTCATCCAAATTCATAGTTATATTCATTTATTCACACAAATTCATTCACATTCATAGCCAAATCCACATCCACACACACACAGAGAGATATATATGCGCTAAAGTACACCCAGGATGCGCGATAACTAAAACGCTCCCCTCACATACACCTCCCACCCTCCCCCCTCCCCACTCCGCACTCCTCCCCCATCCCTTTTTTTTTCCCGTCCGGACTCTCTCCATTCCCAGTTCTTTTTTTCCTTTTCTCCCGCACTCCTATTGTAATTGGCCTATTAGTAAAAAGATTATTGAGTCTGTAAGACCATGAATAAATGAGTTACTAACAAAGAAAAGTAAGCTTTGCTAACCACTTCTCATATTGGTCCATAGGTAAAAATATTACTGAAAATGTTAGCCCATGAGTAAAATAATTACTAAAGACTATGGCTCTACATGACACCCATATACTGATAGTAATATTTTTACTTCTAGTGATAATTTAATACTTGCTAATGGATTACGAGTTAATCAACTCATTTACGGTAGTAATATTTTTTTTCTCCTAGGTATTTTCTCTATTTTAATCTCTTTAGTAATATCCTTACTTCCCATGTATATTTACCAAGACATCATTATTTTAGTAATGTATTTACTCCGTTTGTATTTAATAATTTGTTCACTCCGCTTTGACATGATTTAGTAAAAAAAATTACCACTAGTTATTTGCAAGTAATATTTTTTTACTAATCGTATTAACAACAAAAACATGGTGATATCATGACAATTGAAGTTTTGTTCTATTACGTGACCAACAAAATTACACTTGGAAGACAAATATACATATATTCATTATGATGTAAGCAAACAAAGAGAGAAAGATGTTGCTGCTGACAACATTGGAAGTCGCCAAACACCACAAGCAAAGCTGGTGTCATTACACAAGAAAGACAAATACACATATTCATCTTCATCTAGGAAAAAAAATGTAGCTGACGGCAAATCCCAACTCGCCAACCACCACCACCACCACGCTGGGGCTGCTGTCCTCCCAATTTAGACGTCCCCTAAAAGCACCATGTTGTACCATCTTCATTGGGCAAATTTGCACAAGCTTCATTGGGCAAATTTGTAATGCCCTGATTTTCACATGGCATTAAAAAGCAAATTTAAGAAAATCCTATATGCGAAAACTTCTGTTCTTTGAGTGTCGAATCTAAGTTGTGTTATACATCTCAATTTAAATCTCTCCTTTGTCTCCATTCCCTGATGTCAAATCGCCTCCTTAAAATCTCCGTCCAAAAATAATCTCAAAATTTGAATCTTCATATTCAAATTCCCTTCCTAAGCCCTATCGAGAAATTTTCCCTTCAAATAAATTTCAGTTCAGATTTGAGTTCGCGCTCAAATCATCCCCACTTTCTCCCAGTGAAGTTTCTAGGATTTCAAATCTCAAATTTGACAAAGTCGAATCTCTAACCTAACCTCTCAAAGTTTCCATTAGAAACTAATCTCGAAGTTCGAATCCTTATATTCAACTTTCGCTCCTAAAACCTTAACTGCAAATTTCGTCTAATCCTTGAACTCAACTCAGTCCAAGCATTCACCTCGTAAATGCTAACCTCTTCTCTTGATTCACTAAAAACGATCCTCGGAATTCGAATCTCCGCAATCAAATCTCTCTCCTAAATCTCTACTGAATTATCGCGATTACGTCAAACTCCATAACCTGTCCGAAGATTCGAATCGACGTGCAACTCCTCTACCTATTCACTTTGCAAGAACCCGCGATTTCAAATGCTGAATTTGAAATCCATCTCTATTCACTCCTCTCTTTATAATTTCACCTTCTCTTTCTCTCCTTTGCTCTCTCGGCCTATATCTACCTATCTATCTATCTCTCTCTATCTATTCTATCTATTCAATCTACCTATCTATCTATCTATCTATCTATCTATCTATCTATCTATCTAGCTATCTATCTATCTATCTATCAATCTATCTATGTATCTTCCACCTCATGTTTGACTAGCCAATTAGATAGCCAACCTTACTGCATTATCTTGATCTCTCCTCCTTTGTATAAATATTTCGTAGTTCGAATGCAAGTTTGAAATATTGCCCTGCTCTTTCTTTTTCGGCACAAAGAGCTCCTCCTAATTCACTAATTTGTAGGAAGATACTGGACTTTTGGATTTGAAAAAAGTTTCAGAAGATATGTCTAAAGTAGATGGTGATTGATAGAGCAATTCTTGCTCGTAAGTTCCAATATTAGTACTTCCCTTTGAATCCTCTCTGAATATTTGATCCAATTCAAATTCCACTCCGCCATTGAACCGAACTTCCCAAGGTCCCCTTTTTTCATCTCCCCTTCGAATCCCTTCCCAAAAATTTGTTCCAACTCCGAGATGCAAATCCAATCAAATCTAGCTAGGACCCTAACTGTCACGATTCCTTTTTGTTCCCTCCCTTTGAATTCTCTCTAAAATGCTCTCGCCAATCTAAACACAATTATATCCTAAGAAACATCAAAATTCCCACTTTGAACTTCAACATCCCAAGATTCCGCTCCCATCCGAAATCTCATCTGAACAATTTTACAAGTCCTCAAGTATACAAACCTATTCCAAAATATCAAGTTCTCGATTTGATGTCCTCTAATTGATCCCTCGTATTTCTCTAAGTGCAAATGTCAAGTTTCGAGTCCCGATCCCAATTGTAACCCTATTTCCCTCCATCTTCTCCTTGCAATAAATTCCTTGAATCCAAACCTTGAATTTGAAATCCAAATTTCAAATTCGATTTCTTGTCCTCGTAAATTTCTCCTCAAACCTTACAAAAATTCCCAAATATAAATACCTCCCAAATTTACCCATGTCCCAAATTTGAGTTCAAATATTTCCTTTGAAATTCAAATACAAATCTATTCAAAATATCAAAATTTCCTAATTTGTGCCTTCCTTGATTTCCCCTAGTTTTTCTGAGTTCAAATATGCAATTTGAATTCAAATCTGAATTTAATTCTAAATCCAAATCCTCTCCTTTTCGATTTTCCTTAAAAAGTCTAGTTTTCCTCCATTCTTCTTGGGCCGCTAACCCTTTTCCCTCTTAGCCGGCCTAATCCCTTCCATCCAATTCAATTCACTGCAAAAGTCTATCTCATCTCCCTCCATGTTTGGGCTGCTTCTTCTTGGCCGGCTTGTTTCCTTCCTCTCTTCTCTTTTTCCTCCTACTGCCTGGGCCACCTCCACTCCATCGGCCTAGTCCAACTCCATCCCTCTATTCGCTCCTGGGTCGCACCCGTTTTTTGGCCCAACTTCAGTCGGACAGCACTCCCCCGGGCACGTGCGCCGCACGTGCCAAGGGAGAGCGGGCTCGTCTTCCTCACGTGCACCGCGTCGCTCACTTTTCTCTCTCTCTCTCTCTCGCCAAAGCAATCGCACCACCGTCGTTTGATTTTGGCTGCGCCGCTCGCCGTTTCCTGCGCCCGCGCCTCCCCTTTTTCCCAAAGCGGCATGGACTGAGCTCCCTTTCTCCTTCACCTTTTTCCTTTTTCTTCTTCCGGTCCGGTGACCCCCTTTGCCACCGCTTGGCTTCTTGCGCCATGGACACAAAGCCGCTGACGCCTCCTCTATGCCTCGCCGCCCCCACCTTGACCGTGCCCGGGCTCCTTCCTCTCCAAGCCTCGCGCGACACCTATTTAAATCGCGCCCCTCCTCCATTCCATTCCCCTTTCCTCCTCGCCGAAGTCCCCGCCGTCTTCGTCGTCCTCGCCAGCCAATAATTTCGCTTGGCAAGATGACTGTGGTGGTATGAGAGGTGGAACACTGTTGCAGGTGAAGTCAAAAGAAAGAAGTTATAAGGATAGTGGGGTCTCTTGATTACGGTGAACCTGGTGTAGGCTTGTCGAGGCAGCTCGTTGTGAGCGGTGAAAAGGAACCAACTCAAGTCTAGATACGTGTAGGTTCGCACAAGTAATGAATTCAGATTGGCTGGCATATCCACCAAGATGAAGTATGTTAGAGTTTGTGTCGAAGATGTGTATAAAGTCGGTTACAGTTTAGGACTTGAAATTATACTAGGTATAGGAATAGAGTAAGAGTCGGACTCTATCCTAGACTCTCTCTTAAATAGAGAGGCACACCTGTTGTAACCACATATGGTGACTTTGCATAGCAAGAGAAAGCGGTTGTCGGCGACATCTGGCCATGAGTCGTTGTAACCCTCGTACGTTGTAATATGCTGGATCGGAGAGGAGCGCTCGTAATCAGTGCCTCGGAGATGTTGGCTACGGCTGAAACTTGTTAACAAATATCATGTCTCGATATCACCATCGTGTTTGAATCTCCTATGGTGTTTCTTGCGTGTTTGGTTTCTGATATGTTAATGGGGCCGGTTTTATAACAAGTGGTATCAGAGCTTGCCGAAGCTCCATAGATCGGCACTCTCAACGACAAAATCCCATAGGGAGATGGGCGCAGTGTCAAGGCGACCGACATAGTCAGCGGTGCCGTCTTCGCTGGCGACGTGGAGGAGTCGGTGAGGCAACGTGGCTCTGGTGCTCGGCGGTCGGCAGGAAGCAGCGGCGCAATAAGCGCTGGGCAGCGGCATGGTTGGGCTGAGGAAGGCGAGCAGAAGAAAGGAGCAAGAAGAGAAAGGGATCGATCTATTCCCTGGTGCGTTGACTTGTCTTTCCATAGACCGTTTTGGTTTCTACGTGGCCGAGTCAAGTTGGATTGTGGGCCCATGTGATGGGTGCACGGTCAAAGAGTTTTGATTGGCTATTTGCATGTGGTGGGCTGCATGGACATCGACGGATTGTGCATTGGAACCTTTGGTCAGAGACAAGATGGACACATTGCATAGAAACATGCTTGTGTATAGTATTGTGGGGCCATGGTATATGCAAAGATTGATATACAGCAGCCCTGGCATGTGAAGCAAGTGTTTCTTGGCAGTGGCAATCATGCGCTGGAAAAAGAAAAAGACCTGAGCAACAGTGGGTCGAATTCGTTGATGGAGTCAATGGGACTGTCTGGCAGTACAGGGTATATCTAGGATCTGCCGGGTTGGCATGATGGGATATATAAAATCTACGTCACTGAAGAGGAAAGAGTCAATGCTATGGTGATAATTTCTTTGCATGATTCAAGGCAACGGTGGTTTCTCAAATTATCAGAAATTTTATCTACAGATGCGAAAACCGTGGATGTTAGATTTATTAGCTCAGTTTATAAGACGACAAGGAAGAAAGGGTTCTCTTCATGTTTGGTTAGTTTGATTTGTCTATTTTGATGATGACATTTGTTATCTAACCATGGATTAGATCAAATCAAAATTTTAAGACAAAAGATAAAGGTGAACATAGTCTTTGGGAAGTATATGATGTGACAGCTATGAAGGAGTCCAATTTCGCTTGAAAGATGCCTGTGGTGGTATGAGAGAAGGTGGAGCACTGTTGTAGGTGGAATCAAGAGGAAAAAGTTACAGGGATAGTGAAATCTCTTGATTACGGTGAGTCTGGTGTCAGCTTATCGAGGTGGCTCGGTGTGAGCGGTGAAAGGAATCAACTCAAGTCCGGATATACGAAGGTTCGCGCAAGTAATGAATTCCGATTGACGTGGCATATTTGCCAATGTGAAGTTTGTTAGAGTTTGTGTCGAATATATGTACAAAGTCGGTTACAGTTTAGGACTTGAAGTTATAGTAGGTATAGGAATAAAGTAAGAGTTGGACTCTATGCTAAGCTCTCACTTAAATAGAGAGGCACACCTTTTATAACCGCATATGGCAACTTAACACTTGGCCGTGAGTCACTGTAACTGTAATACGCTGTAATATGCTGGATCGAAGATGAGCGCCCGTAATGAGTACCCCGGGGATGTAGGCTACTGCTGAACCTCGTTAACAAATATCGTGTCTCGGTGTCGTCATCGTGTTTGAATCTCCTGTGATTTTTTTTTTCTGCATTTGATTTTCAATGTGCTATCGGGACGGGTTTTATAACAATAATTACAAAGAGATCGTCCCCAAATGGTTGTGTCGGTAATTTTTTGTCAAAGATTTATTTTGAATTTCTGTATCTTGTTAGATGTGGAAATAAAACACTGTACTTCTAAACTATGCCTACGAATTTGATGGGTGGTTGCCTGGTTGGGGCGCGGTTTATGGTTGATATGGCTTAGATACTATGCTTTTTGCGTAAATAGCAGGTCATGGTTTCTATTTGAGAAATATTGAACAAGGAAAAAACCAAACAGGATATTTTTTCTTGTGAAACTCTTGGAATTACAATTGCTTCTTCTGTACTGCCGGTCTCAAACAGTTGTGGATAGTTGGAATGGGAAGCACTAGGAATTTCTGCTATTAAGTGGTATGACTACACTGTGGGAATGTAACTTGAGCCGGAACGTTTTATTTTCCACAGCTATAGGATTGATAGAGTTGTGGTAAAAACTACAGTGCTTTTAGAACCATGGAGACAGAAATCTTGAGCGAAATTTAAAATTTTTGGGATAGAAGCTGCCGGCTAGTTAGTTCATGTTGTAATCTTGTAATGGCTTGTGCAGGGTTTCTGGCTTCTATTCTCATGCATAGAATCAGTGTTATCGGTTCGATAAGACAGCCATTGTAATCATTGTGGGGATGACAGCAGCGTCATCAATGTTTTTCTGGCCGTTTGGCACACAGCCGTTCGTACTATCCTTGTTGAATTCCTTGCTTAACGTTCTAATCTCGTTAAATTATTGATTTATTTAGTGTTTGTTTGTGCTATTGATATTGTTTGGTGATTGACTATGTGTAAGTAAGAATCCAGTTTTGGTTCTTCTCAATACTACATAAGTGAATTTTTCATAAGGCCAAAACTAATTTTTATAGGTGGCCAAGTCAACAGCCTGGATACAAGGGTATGTGAAAATAGGGATTTTCACAGTCGGATGATCAGCCTGAATGTGAAAATCGATTTTCATAGGAGTGCGGCTTAAGACAATCGCCTATGAAAATGAATTTTCACATTTTTGAACTTTTTACATGCCAAAAGAAAATAAGAAATAACATTTTTAATTTTAGTAGGCATTTATATATATTTGCGCACTCAAGTCATAAGCCACATTATTTTTTTACAAAACACAAACACATTTGATATATGAGATTCGAACTCAAGACCTAATATTTTTCACAATATACGTAGATCCATCCTTACTATCACATCTCCAAAAATTAAAATGCTTATTTAGTCCTCTAAATGACCTTCAAATCAAAACGTCGTCAATTTGTAGATCTGGTTAATGTCTAACGCTTTAACATATAACATGTTTTCATCAGAGATCATTTGTAACGTAGACATGAGATTTTGTAAAACTATATATTAGATCTTGTAACGTATTAATGTTTGGGCCTCTAAAAAATCTTGAATGAAAAAGTTGTAAACTGCAATAATGTTGTAGAGCCTCGCTGCCGTCCAAGTTTCTACCATTGACGCTACAGAATTGCCCATCACCGGCCTCACAGCTCTCAAGGCACTCATGTCCATCGGGACCAGATTCCACGGCACGGACAGTGGTGCAGATGTGCTGGTCAACACGGCCTTCACTGGCATCTGCATGTACTTTGTCCAGCTCGCCAAGCTCGACAACCACCGCCTAACTGCCACCTCCGATACCCGTAACATGGAGCTCGTACAAGCCTCGGCTCCGATGAGGTTCTCCACTATAATACCCCCGAAGGCACTGGGCATAATACCCCCGAAGGCACTGCCCAGACGAGCTCGGCCGCCGGTGAGAAGTACGACTACATAATGAACATCGCCGTAACCATCAGCTGGTCGGTGATGAGGCCAACACTGAGCAGCCATGGTAGTGTGGTGGATATAATTCCGAACCCCAGGAACTATGTCGCAGCTGAGCTGACCATGTTCGCTAGGAAGAAGATAACCATGATGGCTCTTATGTTGCTGGGGAAGGAGGAGATAAGATTTCTTATGGAGCTCGTCGGAGAAAGGAAGCTCAGGACGGTGGTGGACTCGCGGCATCCGTTGGAGATGGCGGCGGGGACATGGAGAAGAGCATGGACGGCCATGCAACAGGAAAAATCATCGTGGAGACGTGAATGATATATCTTAGTTTCTCGTAAGCATTGAAGCGATAGATTGAGAAACCTATACGCTGGTGATTTCTTTTTTCATTCTTATTTATTATTTGTGGAGCTCAGATGATCTGACTGTATATATGTTTACTATCTTATTATAAAAATTGGAGATGTTTTTGCCGTCAGTTCATACGTCGTCCGACTCAGTTGTCCACGCAAGCATATTTTCTGTCCGATTTCCTTTTTCACCGCGCGTGTGTATGTCGCGCCTGTATTTCTTTTGAGCTTTGCTACGGTCCAGCACATAGTACCTCTAGCTACCAAATAAAATCTGTCTGTCCAATCAACGGGGGCACGAGAGGAAAGGGAAGCGAGATAGCCTCGCACGCGCGCGGCACCGTCAATGGCGCAATCTCCTCCCTCTCATGCCCACGCACCACAGTGACCTCTCCGCCGCCACCACCGAATCCTCGAACAAACCCACCACCGGACAGATCGGCCCTTGACGCCGGAGGTGTTCTCGACGGCGGACGCGACGCCGACCTTTCCGATGGGCGCTCCAACATCAGCCGCTGCCGCTTCCGCCTTGGAGACGAGCTCCTCCTCGGCGGCGCCGAGCTTGTCATTCTCGATGCGCTCGTCCGAGGCCGTCAACTGTGCGCCGCTCTTCTCCACGGCGTCGGCCACCGTGGAGACATCGTGCTCGCTGCACATCGGGAGAACAAAGTGGTGGTGGTGGAAGAGTAAGGGGAAAAATCGCCGGAGTGGTCGTGGAAGAGTATGCGGAGATGAAAGAGGCGGCGTCGGACGAAACCATCAAGTGGATGGGACCGAATCAGCCATGCGAAAATACAGAAATACCCTTCCACCTCCACATCCTAATGCAGTGCCACCACAAGGACGAGAAGGTACCTCGCGGTACCGAGCAATGGCAACCGTTGGATCCTATCCACTCAACAGTGGCGATTTGGTAACGCATCAAGGCCCATGTCGGCCCATGTCCAGATCCCTCGCGAAACCTACCAAGTCCTCCGCCGTTTCCTCGCTTGCCCACCTCGTCGGAGCCTCCGCGGAAAAAAGAATTGGTGGAGACAGGTCGCAACCTGCGATCCCTGTGGCCCCTCTCCGGATGGTCGACGCGTGGATAAATAGCCCATCCAACGGCGGCCCCACGGGTGCGTCGTTGACCTTTCCGGGTGCAGCGGCAGTGCGTGGTGGTGGTCACAGCCAGCGCCGCCACGCTGGCTGCTCAGGCAGGCGGCTCCCTCCCGTGCATGGAGGATGGCAGCTTCGGCGGGCGGCCGGTCCTTCCCGACGTGCCAAACAAATCTGGCGGCGACAGGATGATCGCGAGGCGGAGGGAAAACTGCAAAGTGAAACCGCTTCTGTTCTATAAGCCGAGCCCGCATCCCTGCAAGCCGTGCGAGCGGCCGAGCGGGGAGAGGAAGAGGGATCGAGTGGAGATACGCGCTCTTGTAGACCCAATCGGACCCGGCGTTGGATGGGCTGTTTATCCACGCGTCGACCATCCGGAGAGGGGCCACAGGGGTCGCGGGTTGCAGCCGATCTCCACCAATTTATTTTCGCCTCGGTCCCGTCATCGTATGTCAGAGAAACATCTGAAAATTTGCTAAACTTCTTCTCTGTCTCGTATGTCAGAGAAACATCTGATATTTGCTTTTGCTGTTGTTCTATCTTCGCTCCAAAATACTCGTTGCTTTGTGTTTTTGTTTGTAAAGTTTGATCATTCATCTCATTCAAAAAATTATGGAATTATTATTTATTTATTTTGCGACTTGCTTTATTATCAAAAATACTTTAAGTATGTATAATTTTTTTTATATTTGCATTAATTTTTCAAATAAGACGAATGGTCAAACGTTAAAAAAAAAAGTTAAAGCGACAACTAATATGGCACGAAGAAAGTATTAAATTGCAAGTTGTAGTCAAAGATAAATGGAGTGATACGACTGTAAATTTAGGTTCCTACCCATCGTCAATGGTTTACTGAATTTTGTAATGCGGTCTGCTCCAACCCCTGCCAATTTTGTATTCTATGTTTGCTACAGATAAACGATGGCTTTAATTGACGTCTACCGATTCTTCAATTGCCTTGTTTGCTGTTCCTCTCTGATACACAGGAACTTCCTTCAACCTCAAGTCCAAAGTTAGCAGATCTTCACAGGTTGTAATGGATAAGAAAAAAGCAGCCTACTTCCTAAACTATATGTCTGGGTTGTTTATGGGTGGTTGGTGCACGGTTTGAGAGTTACCTAGCTATTTTCATAAATAGCAGGCACCAGTTTCTGTTTGAGAAACATTGAACAAGGAAAAAGACCACCTGATGTTTTTCTTGTGAAATTGTTTGGAATTACAAGTGCACAGCCGGTCTCCAATAGTTGTGGATCATTGGAATGGGCGCACTAGGAATTTCCTCTGTTCTTTCTTATCATTGTACCGTGGTAATGTAACTTCAGCCTGAATATCTTGTTTACGACAGCAATAGGATTGATGGAATCATCATAAAAACTAGACAAAATTTGCTAATTTATGGTCTTTGCTGCTGGACATCCGAAAAATTTAATACGGTTCGTGGACACTCTAAAAATTTGCTAGGGGACACCGTCAACATTATTTTATTATTTTCGGGTTCAATGGAGAGAGAAACATTTAGAAAAGAAAAGTTCGCCCTTTGGTTATCAACTTGGGTGGGTCTGTTTCAAACCGCATCCTCTGTCTCTGGGACTTCCTCGATGTTTTTGCCTAGTGCAGCCTTTGCAACTCTTACATCAACCTCACCACGTTCAGCTCGACATCGACCGTGACCATGTACCAACAACTTGCTGCACGGCGCCACCTCGGGGTCCTGCAGCGCCACATGGTCGGGCGACCACAACCGGTGCTTCTCCGCGTACGCCAAGCACCCCACCGCCACATCCCACCGCACGTACGCGTCGCGCAGCGCCCTGAACTGCTCCGGCGGTCACGTCCCAAGTGTGTCTAGGGCCATGAGCATGCGAACGGGCGCACGGCCCGAGCATTCGCCGACACGCGACAACCCGAGCGTGCTTGCGACTACACGGGATGGCGGAGGTAAGGTTTGTGAGGAGGCGGAGAAAGCTAGCGAAGAAGTTGACGAGGGAGAATAGGAGCATGGCAGCGAGGAGGCCTGCGGCGATGGCCGACAAGAGGATGTAAAATCATGGTGTGTTTGATTTTTCTATTGTGATGAACAATTAGCATATGAGGTTATTGGTTTTGATATTTGGAGATTATTTGCAAAGTGGTTTGTGAGGTGATTGAATTTTCAGATGGTGAACAGTTGGGTCCGGTCAGACTGGGCAGGTGTGGCCGGTCAGACCGACGGTATGTGTGCAGTCAGACTGGCCAGCCCGCAGTCTGACCGGCCGACTCTGTGTCGGTTTCGGTTTCAGATTATTTCATTGGATATCCGTGGTTAATTCATGTTTATGACTTCTAGATGGATACTATGCGTATGTAATACTGTTGTTTGTTAACAATGAGTCAAGTTGCTGATAGCTTGTGCTCGAATATGGTTTCTTTGTTTGATTCAAGACATAGGTAATCTTTACGTCTTGGGAGAGTATTGCCGGTGATGGATCGAGAGTCAACTTGGAGATAAGGTGATGTCTGGATGATTAGATATCATGCGGGATACTTAGGCTAAAGATTAATGGACGTGGTTGGTGAAGTTTTCATATGGCATACGATAGAGATATTGTGTGTGTATGGGATGCGGAGTCGAATTTGGAAGGAGTCCAAATTTGGTACAATTGGAATATGTAAAGTTGGTTTCTTGTATGGGAAGGTTTCCTATGTGGATTAGGACTTCTTGTATGAGTTTGGTTCGTGGCTTTAGGCTGCCTACCTCATGTATAAATAGAGTGGGAGGGTGTGGCCTCCTGGTATCGCTTTTGGAGAGCATTGAGTTGTGAGTTTAATTAGGGTTTCGAGTTTAGTCGAGATTTTCGTGAGGAGTGCTATGATTGCACTTTGTAAACACAGAGAGAAGTATTAAAGTTGTCATCTACTTTGAAAGATTTTCAATTTGTGTTTGCTCAGGTTCGGCGGTCTAACCGGCGAGTCATAGACGGTCAGACCGGCAGGAACACGACGATCAGACCGATGACGGCGGCAGGAGGTAGAGGTGATTTTGGAGCGGTTAGACCGAGAGATCAATACCTGTCAGACCGACGGCACATGGCGGTCAGACCGGCTGATCTATTCCGGTCAGGCCGATCTACATCGATTTGAGGGTAACTTTTAATTCCGCTAAAAGTTTTGGTTTTTGGGTACATCAATCATTCACCTTTCTCTGGTTGGTTTAGTTTTTTTTTTTTTGATCCTACGGAGGATGTAGGCGAGGTTGAGCTTGACAGAGGACGGGGGCTCCAGCAACGACATCATTGTCGCTGGATCCTCCTGCCCGTTACAACTCAGCCACTAAAGCCGTTGCGCCTACCAGCTACAAGAGCATATATATGAAAAGAAAATAATTATTATTTGCCACTTAATAAATGTGGCTTTAACAGCTCATCACTCTGTCACTTGATTATTTGTCACTCAATATATATTTGCTATCTCCATTTTAGGCATTTTCCTTAATTTAAACATCAACTCCATGGGAAGAAAAACATGTGGGTTCTGTGTTTAGAGGAAGAACAACAAATAAATTGGTTAACAAACATTTTTTATGGATAAATTATTCAGTCCCCAATGGTTTAGAACCAGCGGTCCACAGCAGCACGGGAAAAAATTCTCATGCATGGACGTGATGGGTAGGCACTGATGAACTTCGGGAAGTACATGAAGGAGGGGCAAACTTATCTTTTGAATGCTGTTTCTCTCTCCATTTGTCCTGAAAATAATAAAATAATAACAATGGTGTCCCCTAGCAAATTACCGGGTTTTTGAAGTGTCCACGACCGATATCATGTTTTTCGGATGTCCAGGAGCAAAAACCACTAACTCTCTAGATCTTCGGGATCTATAATCTTCTAACCGATTGCATTGAAGAAAGCACAGAGCCGTTGGATCGTGTGACGGACGTTGGGTGGTAGAATGCCTCTGATAACAACTGGTAAGATCTATGTGATTAGCACGTGGCAATCATGAGACTTCATTCCAACCAGTTTTAGATTCTCCAATTTAACGTACTTACTGATCATTGCTGAATAGCCCGAAGGAACCTTAATATCAGCCAGGCATGATAGCATTGCGATCTTCTCATCCTTCGACAATGTGTGGTAAGCTGGTGGGAGGTATACTCTTTCTGTCACTTCATCCGTAACAGGCTGAAGCTCATTGCGAATGTTCAATTCCTGCAGATCTATGCGAGCATTCAACCCGTCCTTTGTCTTTCCAGGCATATTAAGCAGTAGCCCGAGCAAACTATCGTAGCAGTTCTTCTCTACTTGTATTAGATCAATGCAATGCCGGACCTCAAGGTCTTTCCAGTATGGTAGCCGCCAAAATATGGATTTTTTCTTCCACATACCCTTATCATTTGCCTTGCCATGTTTTCTTTTCTTCCCAAACTTACTAATTATGTCTTTGACCATGTTGTGGACTTCGTCTCCAGACAAATCCTTGGGAGCAATTCCAAGTTCTCTCCGACCGTTGAAAATTTTCTTCTTTCTTCTAAAGGCGTGGCGTAGCGGGAGCCATCTCCTATGACCCATGTAAACCATCTTTCTTGATTTCTTCAGCCACCTACTGCGTGTATGTTCCATACAGTCAGAGCAAGCCTTCTTTCCTTTCACGGTTTGTCCAGAAAGATTACCTAGTGCAGGATAGTCGTTAATGGTGCAGAACAATAGAACTCGTAGCTTGAAGTTATCCTGACCATATGCATCCCAAGTTTTCACACTTTCTTTCCAAAGAATCTCAAGATCATCGATAACAGGCTCTAAGAACACATTGATATCATTGCCTGGTTGTTTCGGACCTTGGATTAACAAGCACAACATAATATACTTCCTTTTGAAGCACAACCATGACGGGAGATTATAGTTCGCAATAAGAACGGGCCAAGTGCTGTGAGAACTGCTCATATCTCCGAAAGGATTCATGTCATCCGTACACAGACATATCCTCATGTTTCTGGGATCGGCAGCAAAGTCTTTGTGCATTCGATCAATATTCCTCCATTGAATCGAATCCACAGGGTGCCTTAGCAAACCGTCGTTCCTTCTATCTTCGGCTTGCCAATGCACTAACTTTGCTTCCTTAGGGTTGGCAAATATTCTCTTGAAGCGATCAATGATAGGTAGATACCACACAACCTTCGTCGGACCACCCCGCTTTGACTTCTTTCCCTCCCCCGCACTTTTCTTTCGCTTGTATCGAGAAGCCTTGCATACAGGACAAGCATCTAGGTCCGCATATTGCTTGTGGTACAATATGCAGTCGTTTAGACAAGCGTGAATTCTACGGACCTCTAACTCCAGGGGACACAGAACCTACTTTGCTTCATATGTCGTCTCGGGCAATGTGTTCTTTTCAGGAAGCATGGCCTTCAATACTCCCAAAAGTTCCGTAAAACTTTTGTCTGTCCATCCACTACTTGCCTTCAGCTTCATTAGGTCCAAGGTAGCTAACAATTTGGTGTGCTTTGCCTTGCATCCGGCGTATAGAGGTGTCTCGAAGTCACTGACCAACTTGTTGAACTTCATGGAATCTCTCTCGTTGTGAGCTTGCTCCTCAACGTCACGTAACATCTCTGACAGCATATCAGGATCCACATCAACCATTTCACCGCCCAATGGAGATGGTATAAACATGTCATGCTTATTTTCATCTTCATCATTGTCTGCACCACTTCTGTCTGTAGCTGCACCACTACCCGATTCTTGCTTTCCATGCTTCATCCAACATGTGTAGCCCTTCATGAATCCCCGTTGTATCAAGTGAGAGTGTACCTCCTCTCCGCTAAACATAATATTATTCTTGCAATCTCTACATGGACAACACATGTATTTGTTATTTCTTCTTCTCCTATCCTCCTCCGCAACATTTATAAAACTTAAAACGACATCTCTATACTCCTTGGAATGATGTTTCAAAGTTGTCGCATTCATCCAACTTCGATTCATCGCTGCAAAATTTAATAAAATATTAGTTAACATACTATTAAATTAAAAAAAATTATTACTACCTTTTTACTTCTAAGATTTTTCTGTTTTTCTTTGGAAACAAATAACAAAAATTCGCCCCCTTCAACCTCCCACCAAAATAGTGAATAGTGGGATAACTTCAGACAACAGTCGGGTGGTCTATTTATAGTGTGCAAAATATATCTCAATCGGGCCAATGAACAGACATCTCTAACGGGCGCACATTTATCTCTAACGGGCATCAATAAAAGTGTAACGCCCGTTTTGTCGCGGCGTTAGCGGGAAAACTATTCCTCTAAAAACCCTATTTGCGAAAGTTTGCTCTTCGGTTGAGTCTTGTCGAGTGCCAAGGTCTCGTGTTTCCTCTCTCAGTTCAATCCCGGAGAAAACCGCGAAATCGGAATTCAAATCCGAGCCCTCAAACTCCTCCTTTCTTTTTCTCTGGCAAAGTCTACCTCGCCTCCCCTGCCCTCGGGCCGTTTCTCGCCCGGCCCGTTTTCCCCTTCCCTCCCGGGCCGCCTCCCGGCCCGCTCTCCCCCTTCTTCCCCGGGCCACCCGCTCGGCCTGCTTCCCCTTTTTTTTCACTGGGCCGCGCTGTTCCCGGCCCGGTCCGCACGGCCTGCCGCGCCACGCGCGAGCGTTGCACGTGCGGCGAGAGAGAGGGCTCCTCTCTCTCTTCCTCCCGAGCCCTCTTGGTCTCTCTCTCACTTTCCCCTCTCTCTCTCTCCCGGAGGCCTCTCGCCGGCGCCCCCTCCGTTGCCGTTCCCGCCAGTGGCCCCGCGCCCACCCGCGTCGTGGTCGACCGCCACGACCGCCGCCGTCGTCAGCCCGGGCCCCTGCGCCGCTGCCCTGCACCGCTGCCCCCGCGTCGCGCCAAGCGCCGGCGTCAGCCCGGCCCCGCAGCCTCTTCGCGCGCGCGCTGCCCAGAGAAGAGCCGCGGCTCCCCTCTCTCCCCGTTTTCTCTCTCTCTCGCAGCCCCCACCTTCCCGTTTCGGCAAGAGGGCAAGACCCCTTTTCCTTGCCCCCTTTTCCCCTTTTCCGACCGGCGCCGACATCACCCGGCCGCGCCGGCTTGTCCGCTTGCGCCGGTTCCCCCGCTCCGCTTGCCGCACCGCCTCTCCGCGCCCCCAAACCGACCTAGCCGCCCTTAAAATTCCCCCGCTCGGCCGCATTCTTTCCCCTCCGCCCGGCCGCCATTGCCGCCCTACCGAGCTCCACTCTCCTCCCCGCTGCCGCCGCCGCCCTTGCCGTCCGCCGCCGCTACCGCCGAGGGCTCCCGAAGGAGCTCCGGGCGCCGTCTCGCCCGCCCTCTCCCTCGGTCGGAGCTGCGCCGCGCCTGCACCGTCGCCCTCTTCCCCGGCTTGCCGCCCCGCCGCGGTAAACCCCTCTCTCCTCTCCCCCCTCCGTTTTTCTTCGGTTTAGGCCACTAGATAGCCGTAGAACCCCCTCCCGGGCGCCGTCATGGCCGCCATCCCCTCTATCATCCTCTCCCCGCCCCGGCGCCGTTACCCCCTTTTCTTTTCTTCCCCGCCGGCGTCGGCTGTCGTCTCAATCCGCCGAGGTCGCACCCCGTTCCGATCCGAGCCGTGGGCTCGTTCCCCCTTTCTTCTCTCTCCCCACCGGCGCCTCCCGACGCCGTCCGCTCCCCCTCCGGCTCGCCGCCCCTGCCGAAGCACACTCCCGCCGCCGGCCGCCCATGAGCCGCCCACTCCCGGGCAGGCTCGTCTCCTCCATCCTTCTCCCTTCCGCTCAACCGACGTGGACGCCACGTCCGCTTGCCCCGGCCCCACGGGAGACCGGTCAAAGCCTCCCGGTCCACCGGCCCGGCCTCGCGCGCGTCTCGCCGCTTGGGCCGCGCCTCGCCAGCCGGGTCGTCCGGCTGTTAACACCAGAATTTGGTAAGCCCCGAAGTCCTCATCGGCCCAGGATCTATATCGGCTCAAAGCTAGTATCGGCCTAGAGTTCTACATCGGCCGATGGGGGTTATCTCAAACTAACCACCAATAGCAGTCGGATTCTTGTTAGATTCGGGAAGATCTTATCCAGAGAAGACCGAATTTGAGGAGGATGCGGCTTGTATCTTTTAATTAGGATAAGTTTGTTAGTTTCCTTCTTATCTTTAGGAAAGTTTGAGTCGTATTCTGTTAGGATTTTTGTTAGCCTATGGGTATAAATATGTAAGTCCGTAGTTCATGTAATTTATCATCACACGATCAATCAACTTCGGCGCATCGCCAACCTTTTTACTTTCGTCTTCTTCGGCGAGTTCATGCCCTTCACACGAAGGGTAAGTCTCGTTATGGCTGCCTGCGCTGTCGGGGCTAGGGCTTCGACGTTCTGATCTCGTCAACGTAAGCACCTACTATCATATATCTTAGTCAATCTGGTTCGGCTTCTCGATTTAGTCTTATCGGCCGAGATTCACTTTAGGGTTTATGCCGGTATTGACTAAATTGCTTTGCTAGATTAGATTGGCTAAGGTATCCACCACCCCAAAAATCAGTCAAGGGCTTGATTGTCTAGGTCTTGCGTTTCTTTTCATACTTAGTGCTGCATCAGTTCGGTTTGACCTACTAAGTCGTGATTAGAACCGTAATCTCTAGCCTGCTTGTTGGCTGCCAATAAGGGTTTCATCGGGGTTTCAGCCGGTGAGTTATCTGGACGTTGCATCGGCCTAAGAGTTTTACGTATAGATTGGATCTGGCCGATGACAACAGAGTATATATTGTTTATCTGCTTGTTGAGAGTTTATGCCATCGGACTTCTGGCCGATGTGTGCTTTAATCTTCATATCAATGTTTATCTTATATTTATCTAGATTATGCTATATCATATTGCTACATCATCATGTTATCGTCAGCCGATCGTCTCTATATAGATATTTGTTCAGTACATCGGCTGGAATTGTGCCATCGGCTCATCGGCCGATCGGTTGTTTTGGCTATCGGCCTATCAGCCGATACGTTTTTGCCCTATCGGCCTATCGGCCGATAGACTTTCTGTTATGTTGTTTTGCATATCTTGTCAGTGGCAGGATCAAACTGACTGGCACGCCCGCGCTTCATCAATTTTAGGACCTGCACTGGAGCTAAGCAGATCTCCCAGGCCTTCGTGTGTCTGCACGCCGGATCCTCATCGGCGGTACGGATTTGGCGTCAACACCGGCCTTCCCCCCCCCCCCGCGTCACGTCGTCCGTGGGCTGTGCCCCGCTCGGCCTTGGGCCGCCTTCTCGCGCGCCGGCCCGTTTTCACTTGGCCGCACCCGCACCCTCCTTCTGGGCCATGCCACGCCACCGGTCCAATTGCCCCCGCCCGCGCGCCTCGCTCGGTCGCGGGCCGACTCCACTCGCGCGCCGGCCCACGTGGCTCGGTAGCGCCCGCTCTTGCTTTGGGCCACACTTAAACTCCCAAAATAAAGTCCAATTCGTGCCCTCCTCCTTTCCTTTTTCAAGGGATTTATTAATTCTTTTCCCTTAGTCAGAAAATCATTTAACCCTAAGAAATTCATATCTCCCTATCCGTTTGTCCGATTGACTCCGTTCCACTTCCTATAAATCCGTAAAATAGAGATCTATCCAACGACACACTTAGTGGTCATTAATAGGGCTTCTTATGTCACTTTGTTGAGTCGTCTCGTTTCGCGTGTAGTCCCGGAGCCCGAAGACCCGCAGTGCGCGGATTTCGAGGAAGAAGCTCAAGATCTCGAGCAAGGCAAGTCACCTTTGATCAATTGAACCCATAATTTAAATTAAGTATTTTGATTCCGCAAACTATGCATTACTTAGGTTACACTTGGCACTTGGCCTCGGTTTGCAATACAACCGGTAGGCCCTACCCATTTGCTGCATTCACCTTCCTTGATATTTGAATACCCTAACACCCTTGTCACCCCTCAGGTGATGCCTCGGTATCCGCACCTCGCGTACGAATATCGAGACTCCCCTCAAACTTTAAAATTGACCACCTGGGTAAAACTTGAGTTTACAAAATGCTTGGAAAATCCGACACTTGGGTCGGTGTCTTGAAATTAAAGTGAGTTTCTAAAACTCGCGGTACGGGAGACGTACTGGAGGTACGGTCTGCCCGTTCTCGCTCTAAGGACCGATTCCTTGGGAATTACATCCAAGCATATGTCAAGTACGACCACATGGGTGATATGGGACGCCCCTGGCTGAGTAATTAGCTAGGCCAGGGAAATCTTGATGCCAAGGGACAAGTGGATTCGCCGGGGTGGTGTCGGGGAGGACCCCTAGGCTTCCTGGCACAGTATGGTCTGGGACCTAACCTGGTGTTGGTCCGTGGGACCCCTCCCGTTGGCATAAGATGACCCTGAGTCGGCTTTCGAAATGCCTTGTCGTGAAAGCCTCAAGGTCGCCAGACGTGACCGAGAGTCGCGGGCTGGGTGATTCGGGGTTAGTAACGTCGTGTGGGTAAAGTGTACCCCCTCTGTAGAGGTTAACAACTGTTCAAACAGCCGTGCCCACGGTCATAGGCGGATGTGAGGTGATTCCTTAGCGTAGTTTTAATGGTGATCCTTGTGAACTGCTGTTGGTGTGTGAGTTTTTCCTTCCTGAGCTTAAGTTGGGTTGTTGAAGCAGCCGGTGTTGGTAAACGATTGGCAGGGAGCCTCTCGTTCCGACGTGTTTGATTTGTGGCTGTTGGTGCAGCCGATGTTGGTAAGCGATTGGCAGGGAGCCTCTCGCGTGTGGCTGTTGGAGTAGCCGGGCCGGTAAACGATTGGCAGGGAGCCTCTCGTGCCGACAAGAATCAATCGATACCTTTTCACTGCTTCGGCCGGATGAGACGCACTTTCTCGTCCGCGCCGTTGAGAAGCACTCATTTAGATGTTTCTAAAGTCTTAAACTAAAATCAGTTGCGAAAAATAACTGGCTTTCCCTTGAAGCTTGCTTTAAACACTAAATTTTCCCTGACTTGCTGAGTACTCCCGTACTCACCCTTGCTCTATATAAATTAAACCCCCTCCCAGTTCTCAAAGACGAAGAGGTGGACCCTGCTGATGAAGAGTTCTTCCAGGAGCAAGCAGACTTCGAGCAGTAGTAGGGTTTCGGTCTTCCCCCCAAGGCTTTGCTTGTGGCTTAGGGCTAGCCTCCGCTTTCCGCTTTCGCCTTTTTGACATGCTGTTGTGAACTCGGGTGCTGTCCGCAGTTCCAACCTTGGTTGTAATCCTACTCTTAATAAAGAGACCGCTATGGTTATGATATTCAGTCTTCCTGTTGTACCAGCGCTATTTCCTGGGACTGGTACAGGTATACAGGTTAATTTGGATCGCCTTACACTGGTCTCCGCTCGGGGCTAGTTTGGGGCGTGACAAAAAGCCCGACACAGATATGAGTCATCGGTGATGGGCTTTAAAGCCATCTCAATCGGGTCATCTTTGGAGTCCATCACCGATGACCCTTATCTCTGACAGGCTCTGTAGATGGGCTCGATTGAGATATGCTAGGTCATCTCAATCGGGCCTAAATCTGTGCCCATCACAGATGAGTGTCATTGGTGATGGGTTATATGTACTTGGGCCTAGAGTATGAATGTACGAGTACATCTACAACGGTGCAAATTTAGGCCCGATTGAGATGACTTCGTTCTGACGGCTCAAGTAGTCCAGGCATAATTAAGCCCGTCACAGATGATAGGATCTGTACTAGTGTGTCCTGTAATAAATTTTGCCTACAAACTATACTCCTTTTGGAACGTTGTAGACAAAAAGCTTAAGCGAAGTTTAAAGTTTTTTAGAAGGAAGCCGCCTGGCCAGTTCACGTAGTTCTTTTGTAGGGGATGGTTCATGGCATCTGACTACTCTTCTTGGAGCTGGTGATGGTAAAGCTCAAGCAGCCATAGTCCATATATTTGTAGGATCTGTTTTGAGATGACAAATGTGTTGGGACTGATCAAGCCGATCAGCCTCTCCTCACAAAACACTCGTCTCTTTGAGTGGAAACACATGGCACACTTGAAGAGTACACGCACACACGCAAGAACACGAACTCCGGGAAGAAGAACTAGCACACAGAAGCTATTCGGTGCTGCACACCAGCACCAGCACACACTTGTATTCCCTTCACCACGGCACACACAGAACTGATTACATGCCCTGCTATTTAAACACACACGCACACAAGCTAGCTAGTGGCCACGGCTCAAACGGCCAGCACGTCTTGCCGTGAGACCCGGGCAACCCACAAGCTAATCACCACTAATACATCTACATGCATGCAAGATAAGCACGCGAACTGGCCGCACAACTCAACCAGCACCCGTCTCCCTGGATTACACGCAAGCCACTTCCACCTGCATGTCGCTAACTAACCCAAGCATGCAGATCACCACTTCTCGCGCCAAGGCTCCTCCACTTGACTCGGCACTCTCCAAGCCAAAAGGAACTTCTGCATGCAAGCACCTACATGCAGATCACAACCTGCACTAATCACTAATTCACGCACACCTGACACGACTGACAACTCACACAAATAGTAAACAACGAGATTATGTCTAACAAAATGTTGTAATGTTGTGGAGATGACAGCTGCGCCATCCATGTTTTGCTCGCCGTGTGGCACACCGGCCAGTAAAACATTCATGATGGCCGTGCCATATCTTTGTTGAATTCTTTGCAGTTGTATAGAAATTATTGATTTGGTTAGTGTTTATTTTTGCTATTCCTGTTGTTTGCTTGATTGTTGGGTCTATGTCTATGTGTAAGAATCCAGTTTGTGTTCTTCTCTTTAAGTTGTATCGCAAGATTTTTGCTCATTCGTAAAAAATAAAAAAAAGTTGAGATGTACCATGTCTTTGAACATTTTGCAAAATGTGTTCCTTACTATTAGAAGGACAGATTATGGAAGTGAATTATTGATCCTGTGAAAGGACTATCTTCAAGTATATGTGCATCGTTTGATATGAATTGGAACATGTAATACTATACTGAAAAAGTAAATCCTTAGTGAATCACTGCTGGCCATGGATGGTACCATTTATAATCGTGTTCTGTAGATATTGTATATATAAATAATGTGCAGCTCTGCACGCGAAATTGAACAGGAGCAAAACTGCAGATCAGCCTTGTTTGTAAATTCTAGTACTGACAATGAATGAGGACCGGGAAGAGAACTTGCTTTAGTTGCAGAGGAGATTGTTCAATGGAATGAGAGACAATGGGAATGTCAAATGTACCATCAATCTGGTACCGAGTTAGCCTTTGATTAAAGTTGAAGGTTAGCTCAAACAGATATGAGTGGCGAGGTGCCAATGATGTTGACATCCCTAGGAGAGTTTTCTTTCATTCTCTCTTGTGGCTAATGTGTTCACTTTAAAAGGAGACGAGGAACATTAGTGGTCTTACCTAGCTTGAATCACAGGCGTTTCTCTTTATTAATGCATGGTTAGAAATACTATGTTGTGTGCTCGTTGCTATCTTGACACTACCCATTTCCAAGTGACATGTGAGCCATTCATAACAATAATCCTGTAGAGAGATTTTGCCATGTGTATTTTGTTAGCATTGCAATTGAATACTTTTATGATAAAATTGCACAAACACATGCTTTCTTGTAGAATTCTAGTATTGACAACGGTGAGCACTTCACAAAGCACTCGTGAGATGATTGTGACTCATCTGAATGGGAAACCATATGAATTTCTGAGCTGGTGCCATTCGTTCAACACCTTTGATGCTACTTGCATGTCTATTGAAGATAAAATTGGTAATCTCTTGTTTCAATTGATCATGGTCAAGCTGATCTCTTGTTTCAACTGACAAAAAGGTGTCATCACGTTTATGAAAGTACTAGCAAAACTGGGCCTCTGGACAGGAGTCCATTAGACCATCCATTTATATGGGGTTGTTATCTTGGCACCATCTACTCTCTTATGAAACGATAGAAAACAAAATAGTCTGAAAATGGTTTCTTACTCTCTTAGAAGAATATATTATGCTCTTCGCCCCTTTTGACTCAATAGCTATTCATACATACACCGTTCGAAATGTTGCATAGTCAAAATAACCAATAATTAGTTTAAAAAACAAATGATTCTTATGATTCTAAGTATCGGCTCTGCTTGAGTGGATTCATAAACATTTTCAGGGATTGTAGAACCGTCATAAACAAGTGGCCGGTGTTGAAACTAGCTCTTTAGTACTCTGCTACAAGTTCATTCCTCAGCTTATTTGGGCCTGTTCTCTGATTACACTGTGGCTGTGAGAAGTTATGCTCATGTTGCATATTAGTTAGTACACTTTGTTTTTGATATTGAGATATATAGTAAGAGAATGTCAGGTGCCATGATGCAGTGTGGTGCTACTGTGCTAATTGCTATACCAATGCCAAAATGACTTGTATATATTATATATACACCATGGGTAGGTCATCCATAGAAAACAGCCAGCCAAAGGTGATTGAGATGTGTTCAATAACAATGAAAGAGTTGATAGGTCTGTTTGCTTGGTACTATGTATACGTAGAAAAGACACCATTATGCATGGACAGTGTGTGCAGCAGCTAGTGTTCTTGGAGTCAGTCACATGTTTTTCTTGTAAAGGTAGCTGGGAGTGAAAATTGGAGGAGATACCAATGAGAAATTGCTTGTGCTGCGCAAATGATGCTAGCAGCGTGTTGGAATGTGGGGCATTAGGAATTCTAATTGCTCGGAAGCTTTGGCGGGGTTACAGAGACAGAATCTGCTACTCCAGATTGCACTGAGACTTGGCAGTGTGAATGAAGGGGTCTGAAGACGTGAAAGCTTTGAGCCATTGACCATGACATCGAAGTAGTCTGACTATGTGAAGAGGATTAGTTGACAAGAAGAAGATTACAGCAATATTTTACTGTATGGAACTACATGATCTGTAATTGTGCATCCTTGATGTACCTGTTACACAGTACCTGTTTATAGGCTGAAAGTGGGGATCTGTAATTGTACACTTGATCCATAAAAGTTTACATTTTCAGATTTGAATAAACATATTGAATACCAGCTAGTTCCGTTGCTTGTTTGATTCATCATGATGGTAATCAACCTGTGGTTTCAAATATAAAATCTCCGTCTGTCCTCAGCTTGACAAGTTGTGCAGTGGCATTGTCACGCTATTCATGTTTCTTTGTTCAAAGAGGGCTAAAATGTTGACTAAGGAACAACAACATTTCTGTTTTTATATTCGCTCATCCCCTAATACTGACGAAAGCATATACAATCAATGGTCACAAATGTTTATTTCGCCTGGGTGAGCATCCACTGATTAGCCAAACAAATGCTTAATATTGAATCAAATCTCGGTTAAGTCAAACCCTTCACGCCCAAGTCGCAAGAATTTAGTACAAAATGCATACTGCGCAGTTGACTGCATTTCATCCTCCTCTACTTCTTCAGACAAGAGAGACGTTCAGAAATTGCTCGGGACTATGGCCGCTGCCGCCGCCGGCGGCGGGATTCCGGCCACCATGCGCGCGGTGCAGTACAGAGGCTACGGCGGCGGCGCCGGTGCCCTCAAGGTTTTGCTCTGCCTTTTTGTTCTTGAATTGAAGTTCTGCGAGTGATAGAGTTCCTTTCTTTTGATAGAGTAACAGATTGGACAATGCTATTTTCTTCTTTTGGGCGGGAAATTACATGAGTTTGCAAGTATGCATCGGTCTCGAATATATTGAACTTAGATTTTCATAGAATCCTAGTACACCGTACACATTATACATTACATGAGTTTGCAAGTATGCATCGGTCTCGAATATATTGAACTTAGATTTTCGTAGAATCCAGTACACCGTACACATTATACATAGTACATTAGTAGTTCATGGTTCCCATCATTTCCTCAACAGCATCAGTCGCTGCCAAAATTTAAATTTTTAAACTCAATTTTAAAGTTTTTTCATCGAAGTTTATTTTTCAGCATTGAACATATATATAAAAGTTTCACTTATAAATTATTATTATTTTGCTATATTTTGCTAACACGTTGAATTGCGTATTATTCGTATTTGGTAAACAATGGAGGCTGTAATTGCCTTAGGATAAGGACAGAGGATTTGACCCGGCGAGAGCAGGTGATAATGTGAGGTGACTTCTCTGCTCTGCGTGCAAGTTTGAATATACTTAAAGCTATACTACCTCCCGGTCTAGAATATATGACGTTTAGAACCAAATTGACTAGCTATATTTTCCTCTCCTAAACGTCATATAATCATTATTGGATGGAGTATATTCAAGCCTTATCCTTTTCCTAAGAGCTCAGCAGTCTGGCCGAGTGTTCACAATTTCGGTTCGAAATTTTAAAAATTTCTGAAATTTTTGTAATTTCATGTCCCTCCAGCAAGCAAATATACCGGCCAAAATTTTAGTTTTTCTCCAATTTTTTATGAATCTGGTCAAAAATTATTTAAATTTAGTCAAATTCATGAAAAAAATATGAAAATATCTAAAATTCTCGGAAATTTTGGTGCCACCGAAATCCCAAAATTTCAGCCCAAAAAAAATTTGAAAACAATGGTCTGGCCTCCATGGCTGATAGCATTCTCGGCAGTCATCGATGTGGTATTTTAGAGGGAAACATATCCTATGCACACAAACCTTCTCATATACACACCGTGCACACCAACTAATAAATTTTATCAAAAAATTTAGAAAAAAATATACAAGTACTTTCAATAGTATTATAGTTATGTGCAAAGTCTTAACCTCAAATTCATTATATTTTAGCCATAATAAAAAAGATAAAAATTTTAAAAGTTTTGATAGTATAAATTTGTCAAAATTTTGTTTTTTGTTACTCTTTATATATAATGAATTTCAAGATGAGACTTCACACATAGATGTAATATTATTGAAAGTATATGTACAATTGTTTTGAATTGTTTTGAATTTTTTTGATAAAATTTGGTAGTTGATGTGCATGGTATGTATGTGAAAAGACTTATGTGCATAAGATAGGATATGTTCTCATTTTAGAGAAGTAGACCTTTATGGGATCTATCAAGAATTAATTACCGAAGTGAGAATATACTAGCTAACAAAATGATTTTTTTAGAAAACAATAAAATAAAAATATGTTGTGTAAATAAAAGCAAAAAAAAAAGCTAAAGGCAAGGTGTTATTCAGAGCAATTTATTGCCTTTGGTTTTTGGGTAGCTTCAAAGATGTAAAGAGGACATGAAAATCCTATGTGTTGTACGTCATAAGTTAGAGTTAATAGTTATGTAGGTTTTTGTCAATTTTGGATGGAGATTTAGCGATAGACTTGAACTTTGAATAAGTTGCTATTTTTCTTTGGTTGGTGTGATTATTTCGGTTTTTCTTCTAACATTTTTTCTTTCAGTGTGGTTGGGCTTCGTGCCAATAGCTTTGTAATAAATGAGTGTAGCTTCAATAGAAGCAAATGCTACGTTTAATATCCATTATCTAAAAAACTTTTATTTTATTTTTACTTCAGCACGTGGAAATTCCCGTTCCTTCAGTGAGGAGACATGAAGTTCTTATTAAAGTCGAAGCTGCAAGCATTAACCCGGTTGACTGGAATATTCAGAAAGGGATGCTACGCCCATTTGTTCCCAAGTTTCCATTTATTCCTGGTAACATAATTTATTTATGAAACTAGACAGCGGCACTAATTAAACTAGTACTATGTACAGCCATTACAACACATATATTTATGTGCAATAGATTACAAATGAATGAGTCCACTACAGTAATGCACGCTCTTAATTATGAAGACAATTCATTTTTAGATCGGTGACGGAGTATATAACACCAATGCTAATCTAATATAATAAAATATTCTTTAATTGTTATCTCAATTTTCTAATTGAAACAGTAACTGATGTTGCCGGGGAGATTGTTGAGGTTGGTTCCGCAGTACATGAGCTCAAAGTTGGTGATAAAGTTTTGTCCAAACTGAACTTCTGGGTAATTTCAGACATCCAGTTTCTTCATAATTCATCTCATATAGCAACTGAATTTTCTGATGCAACAAATATACCATTTAACCTGCTCAAGAAAATGACCAATTCTCATCAGAGTAGTAATTGCAAATGCAATACAGAAAGGAGGCGGCCTCGCCCAGTACGTCGCTACACCCGACAGCCTCACCGCCGTCCGGCCCACCGGAGTTTCTGCCTCTGACGCGGCAGGGTTGCCTGTCGCTGGCCTCACAGCTCTCAAGGCCCTCATGTCCATCGGTACGAAGTTCGATGGCACGGGCATGGGCGCCAACGTGCTGGTCACTGCAGCCTCCGGTGGCGTCGGCACGTATGCCGTCCAGCTCGCCAAGCTCGGCAACCACCGTGTCACCGCCACCTGCGGCGCCCGCAACATGGAGCTCGTACGCAGTCTTGGCGCCGATGAGGTCCTCGACTACAAGACCCTCGAAGGCGCCGCCCTGACGAGTTCAGCCTCCGGCAAGAAGTACGACTACATCATCAACACCGCCGTGAACGTCAGCTGGTCGGCAATGAGGCCGACACTGAGCAGCCATGGTAGGGTGATGGATATAACTCCGAACCCTGGGAACTACGTCGCGGCGGGGCTGACCTTGTTCGCTAGAAAGAAGATAACCATGATGGCTCTCATGTCATTGGGGAAGGAGGAGATGAGGTTTCTGATGGAGCTTGTCAGAGAAGGGAAGCTCAGGACGGTGGTCGACTCGCGGTGTCCGTTCGAGAAGGCGGCGGAGGCGTGGGAGAAGAGCATGGGCGGCCATGCGACTGGGAAGGTTATCGTGGAGATGTGAAAGTAATATTTTAGTTTCTGGTAGAAAAAATTGATACAAAAGATTGAGAAAATAATATTCTGGTAATTAATTGTTTTTATTATTGTTGGAACCAAATTGTTGTGTTTTTAATTCTGTTTGAAAGATTTGGTTTGAATTATACTTTGTTTGATGTGAAATTGAAAGACTGTATTATCTCTGTCAATAATTGCGTCTCTAGAAAATCGTTACTTCTACAAACCAGATAAAACTTTAGATATAAAGTGGCACGCTTTTCAAACTTTCAAACGGTGTGATTCGTGCAAAAATTTTTAATATAAAAGTTGCTCTAAAATGTCAGATTAATCCATTTTTCAAGTTTGTAATAATTAAAACTCACTTAATCGCACGTTAATGTCACCTCGTTTTACGTGAAACACTTTATTTTTATCTTTATCTTTATGTTCATCTTCAGAACATTCAACAGGGCCACAGATTAGCAGCACATACAAATGACCATACTGCATGCACACATTACATACATATAAACTTGATTAAAAAGGAGGTTGATGCAATTAGTCTGTGCATCTAATTAATTTATTGGGTCCCATCTCACTTAAATGCACCTTTTTTGACAAAATTTGAATGACACAGAAATGCAAATATTTTGGGACCGATGTAGTACTAAACTCTGCCTGGGAAGTTTTATGGGTTCTTGGTGTGTAGTTTATGGCTGATTTATACCTAGCTATATATTTGCATAAATAGCAGGCACGTGTTTCTATGTGAGAAACATTCCAGAAGGAAAAAAGACTACATGATATATTTCTTGTGAAATTCTTTGGAATTACAAATGCTGCTTCCGTATCCGTACAGCCGGTCTCAAACAGTTGTGCATCGTAAGAATGGGAAGCACTAGGAATTTCCTCTGTTCCGTATTGTCACTGCATTGTGGGAATGTATCTTCAGCTGGAACGTTTTGTTTTCCACTGCTATAGGATTGATGGAGTCGTGGTAAAAACTTTTCAGAAAACTATCCAGGCAGAAAGCTTTAGTGAAATTTAAAATTGTTTAGATGGAAGCTGCCGGCCGGTCTGTTCATATCGTTATCTTGTAAGGGCTGGTTCACGGCATCTGACTATTTTTTTTAAGCTGGTAATGGTAAAGCTTAAGCAGCCATAGATTCGTATGATCTGTTCGAGAAGATAGCTGTTGTAACTATGTTGTGAAGATGACGGCTGCGCCATCCATGTGTTTGCTGGCCATGCGGCACATTGGCCCGTAAAACATGCATGATGGCCGTGCCAAACATGAGTGTTAGAATTCATTGTTGTTGTATTGAAATTATTGATTTGGTTAGTGTTTATTTGTGCTATTCACGTTATTTGCTCGATTGTTGGGTCTATGTCTATGCGTAAGAATCTAGTTTGGCTTCATCTCTTTTAAGGGATCAAAATATTTTGGCTCTTTCCTATAAAAAGAATATTGAGATGTACTATGTCTTTGTATATTTTGCAGAATATGTTCCTTATTATTAGGACAAATTATGGAAGTGATTTCTTGGCTCTGACATGAAAGGACTATATGCAAATACATTCCATTGTTTGATATGAATTGAAATATATAATATTGTATGTAAAATACTACTATTTATAACCAAGTTATGCACATATTGCATATAAATAACGCACATCTCTGTATGCCAAATTAAACAGGAGCAGCACAACAGATCAACATGTTTGTATGTAAAATTCTTGTAGTGAGAATGACAATGGGTGAGGACAAGAAAGAGAGCTTGCTTCAGTTATAGAAGAGATTGTTGTTCGTCGGAATAAGAGACAGTGAGAATATACTGTACCGTGAATCTGGTAAAGAATTAGCCTTCAATTAGAGTTGAAGGTTAGCTGAAACAGACATGATCTGTTAGATCCAGTGATTTTTTTAAGATAATAGGGTCCTAGTGATGTTGACTTATCTAGGAGAATCTTCTTCCATTGTTTGTTCTGGATAATGTTTTCACTTTAAAGGGAGATGAGGAACATTAGTGGTCTTACATAGCTTGAATCATAGGGGCTTCTCTTAATTAATTAATGCATGGTTAGAAATACTATACTGTATGCTCGCTGCTACTTGACACTACACAATCTCAAGTGATACATGAGCTATTCATAGCAAAAATTCTATTGAGAGATTTAGCCATTTGTACTTTGCTAGCCGTGCAAGGGAAACTTATGAAGAAAAACTTGCACAAACACGTTTTCTTGTACAATTCTAGTATACTGACAATGATGAGCAGTTCACAAAGCAATTGCGAGATGATCATGACTCGTCTGAATGGGAAACCAATGAATTTCTAAACTAGTGCCATTCATTCAACACCTTTTGTAATACCCAACCCATTTAATCTGTTTCGGCCCATTCGTGTTCCTATTCCGGTTTAGGCCCATTAGGCCCAGGTATTTGTTTGGTTGGAACAGTCCCATATGGAGAGTCTAGATAGGTTGGGCTCAGTTGAACCATTCAGTTGAACCATAGTATTTTCGAGTTAACCCTTTTATATGAATCGATAACAAAAATATAAATAGGGTGCTACATAAACGTGGGCCAACTCGATGTGTAGAGTAGACTAATTCAGATTTGGAAGCTGGGGTGTTACACCTCTGGTGCTACTTGCATGCCTCTCAGAGATAAACACAAGGTAATCTCTAGTTTCAATAGGTCATATGCAAGCTTATCTCTTATTTGAAGTCATCATGTTTATGAAAGTACTAGCAAACCTAGGCCTTGGACAAAAGTCCATTACAACATCCATTTTCATGGGCTTGTTATCTTGGCACCATCAACTCTTATGAAATGATGGGAAACAATAGCCTGAAAATGGGCTCTTAGTCTCTTAGAAAAATGTATTATGCTCTTAGCCGGTTAGCCCCTTTTGACTTGATAGCTATTCATCCATACAACACATTGACTTGATAGCTGTTCATCCATACACCACCCATAATATTGCACATCGTCAAAACAACAAAAAAATGTTTTTTTAAAAATAAGTTTTACTGTTCTATGATTGTATTATCAGCTCTGCTTGAGTGGTTTCATAGAGTTCTTAAGGAATTGTACTTAGGTGTTCCCTAGTTTGCTCATTATTTTCAAAGGATGAAGAATTTTCACCAATCACCAGCTGAACGCATGTTCATTGCAACGATTTATAAAAATATTGCGTAATTTAATTATGTTTATTTCTTTTCATCAATAAAAATACTTGAAAAATACACTATGTAGAACTTTAACTTTTTATTTGAGACCGACACTGAAGATAAAGAAATTCTTATAAAGCAGCAATCAAGTTCATGCCTCTGCTTGTTTGGGTATGTTGTCTGATAACATTAGGGCTATGAGAAGTTCTGCTCTTGTTGTTTCATATTAGTTAGTATACCTGTTTTTGATATTGAGATGGTAAGAGAATCTCAGATGCCATGATGCAAGTGTGGTGCTATTGTCCTAATTGTTATACCAACGACACAATAAATATATAGAGAAACTTGTATATATGTACACTTGTAGGTCCTCCGTAGAAAACAGCTGGCTGCAGGTGGTTGAGAAGTGTTCAATAACAATGAGAGATGTTAGGTATGTTTGCTCTATGTATATGTAGAAAACAAAACAATTATGCATGGACAGTGCGTGCAGCAACTAGTGTTATTGGGGTTACTCACATTCTTGCCGTGTCCTTCAGCAAAGAATGCAAACTTTGAATGTGCTGTAGCAAATTTTGCCTAATTTTGATGGCCATATGAATGATATGAAAACCCAATACCATATCACACTAGAGCGGGATCAGCTATCTCTAACGGGCATTAACCCTCATCATTATCGGGTAGGGCCCCCGTCACTGACCAAAGGTCAGTGATGTGAGAAACTATCTCAATCAGGTACAAGGCCGTCACGGATGGACGTTATCTCAATCGGGCCTAACAATATAGCTCGTCACAGATAAGATTGACCAAGAAATACAAGTCAAACCAGGTTGGGTAGAGCCCATCACGGATGACTAATCTCAATCGGGCAAACTACTCGGCCCGTCACCGATGACTACCATCGCTAACGGGCATTACCAAAGAGCCCGTCACCGATAGGTTTGACCCCACCTGTTGAGTCAAAATATTCCTGGTTCGGATGACTTATCTCTATCGGGCTTATATTAGGAGCCCGTCAGGGATGACTATATCCCTATCGGGCTTTCTTAGGAGCCCGTCACGGATTATTATCTCTTTCGGGCATTACTAAAATGCCCGTCAGGGATGACTATGTCAGCAAAAAAAATAAAATTCGTTTTTTTGGCTAGCCTCAGGCCTTTGCTAGCCATGCCCGCTGCAAAAAATAACAGTCCCAGCAACCCCATTCCCAGCATTCCTAATTCACAGCCAATTCACAGCCAATTCACAAAATTCTCAGCCAATTCACAGCCAATTCACAAAATTCTCAGCCAATTCACAGCCAATTCACAAAATTCACAGCCAATTCATAGCCAATTCACAAAATTCTCAGCCAATTCACAGCCAATTCACAGCCAATTCACAAAACCGCCAACATGCATCAAAACCTGTAAAACTGAGTTATAAATTGGAACAAGTATATATGTAATTAAGAAATGCAAATATATACAGAAGAACGTGCATAATTGTATTACAAAGAATATTTACAAAAATCAAATGTTTGTCGCAAAATCATTTGTTTCCGCTAGGACTTGACTCTAAACATTCCTTTCGGCGACAAGAGGTCATCTAGTATGAATTGTGCTATCTCCTCTCTAATGATATTGAAGTTGTTTTCCGGAATTGCCGAAAGTTTTTCCTGCATGCGAGGCGTCAAGTTAGTCTACATAATTGAAAAGTTAGTATGAATCGTGCTATCTCCTCTCTAATGTATATAAACAACTGAAGCACACACCTCAAGGTCGAGCAATGTCACCTTGTCTGCGAGGCTCCGCATGTTATGGCAGACGTGGAACCCACACTGGTCACCAACTTGTTGACGTACTGGAAAGTCCTTTTTGTGACCGAGTGTGGGATGCCCTTCCTTATGCCTCCCGCCTTTTGCCACGTATTGGTCCCAGGCATCGTTCAAGGCAGCCTCGATCGCTGACCAATCGTATATTTCTTTTTTGATATTGGAGTTAAGGTAGTATACCAAACTCCACTTCGGCACTATGACCAGGAGAATCCAATGACGACTGCGACATTAATAAATTGCAAGTTAAATACTAAAGCTATACGTGTCACAGGTTTGACTGTAAGTAGGGAACACGCTTACTGTTCAGAGTAGGCACACATAATGAAGTCCTTGTCTTGGCGGGACCATAAGCAGTCCTTGATATATTCTACCATGCTGGCTCGATCGTAATTCATAGTTGTCTCGTTGACGACACTTGAATCGAGCAAAGCAACATGGGGAGCATTATGATGGACATGCTTCCAAATTAACCTAGAAGCAAGACAAGAATTAGGGTAAGCGTAATACAAGGATAGTTATTACCATATCTCGTATGCAAGAATACTCACAAGGAGTAGCACTTAAGGAGGTTGGTGTCGACCACTCGCACCCTGTAGAGGTCCCATAGATCTTGAAAGTCTACGGCGATAAAGGCTTCAGGGCCGAGGAACGGCTGTCTATCGTGCTGGCCCGTCATGGAGGTCTCTCTATGCTTCCTCCTTGCGTTGGACCTCTCCATATAGTACCCATGCAACTCCTTGCATGCAGGGCCCATCTTTGATAAGGCGTCATCTTCGACCAATGGCATGCCTAATGTGAATTCTTTAGGAGCTGATGGCGCCTTGCCAAGATCTAGCTTCTTTGGAGCCAGAAGCGGCCCTTCCATATTTCCTCTTCCTCTCCCCCTTCTAGCAGCTCTTTTGCGTGATCCAAGCTTGGGTGGAGAAGATGCCGCCCTCTTTCTTTTTGTGGAGACTGGGGGGAGGAACGCTCTGCTACAGACCTCTTGTCCGTCATCCCCAAAATCTGTATCATACTGCAATTGGAGATCTTGATCTCCTTTTTCAACGGCAGGAGGGGCAGATACAAGAGCTGGAGGGGGACGTGGCGGCGGCGGCGCCGGATGAGCACTTGGTGCTGGCCTAGGAGTTAAATTTATCTGAATGTTCTGCTTGGGCCATTGGATAAAGGTCCCGCGTGCAGCTCCAAGGGTCAGAACCTCGTCATTTGGTGGGAGCGGGAGAGTGAAGCCAACCCAATCGGGTTTCACCATGTCCACTTGAACTTTTGCATGGTCGGCTAGCAGCTGGCCCCCATGCACTCGGGTCTCTGGCGTGGGCTTGAACGCTAGACCCTCTGCGGCAGGAATTGCAAAGTCCTTTGTCACCCTAACGACTAGGGTGCACGATGTGGGTCCCTGCATTAGATTCATACGTATCTTTATAATATGTTATAATGTACTATGGTTAGGGGAGAACATATACGTTTTGTGTTGGTTTTACCGTTATGTGGTCCACCGCATTGGGGGCTGGTGTTTCTTGTGCCGCCGCCCCAGTAGATGCGCAGCTGCTACGCCTCTGCGTGGGGCTCGTTTCTACTATGGGAGCGGCAGCAGGCTCACTTTCCCTGAGGCGTGCCTCCACCCGAGCCTCCACTTGTAACAACTTGTTATCGAACTCTTCTCGGAGCTCGTTTCTAATCTCATCCCGAAGTTGTGCCTTCAGGCGTGCATCTTTCTGCGCCTTTGAAAGCCTGTGCTTCCTGTACTGCCACGCGTATTGGGGAAACCCAAGCTTCCATGGAACATTGGAGCCAATGCCCCTTGTCCGTCCACGGTGTTCTTCGCTTCCCAACGCTTTCGTGAGGACGTCATCCTCGCGTCTTTGTGAGCAGACCTCTTGGGAGGACTGTCTCTCAGCAGTCAGGTCGACCTGCGATGCAGCTAGGACGAATTTATTCAAGAGTATGATAGAACCTACCGAAACATAATTTACGTGTGGTACTTACGATTTTCTGGTACACCGCTTGATCTTCGGGATTTGGGAACGTTAGTGTTCCATCACTATTCTTCTTCACCCTCGCCCTTGCCCAGTTCCTTGCTCGGGTGGTCGGGATATCACCAAGTACTGGCGGCGTGTTAGATTCAGCAGCAGCTTCGTCCTCCTTGACCCATTCGTGCTGCTTCCCGGCGTAGCCTCCGGTGCCAAGCCGGTGCGGGTGAACATTTTTTGCCTGCAACCTCCTATAGGCCTCGCTTTTTTCCCGAGACTCAGGGGTTGACTTTGCGGCATGGAACTCTTCCCACACAACCCGTGAGATGAACGGGTACTTCCCGAATGGTTCTGGCTGGGCGGCGTTGAGGACGTACTCGGTGACCAACGTGGTCTTGAAATTTTTCCACAAGTTGCCCATCTTGCGGATAGCCTGCCGCTTGAGTCTTGCCTCGGCCTCTGGGGGGTATTCGAAGCTTTCCTTGAATTGCTTCCATGCCTCATCTTTTTCTTCTTGTGGGACCAGATCGATGTGGTCCTTCAATATGGTGAAGTTCCGCCTCGCAAGGATTCCACATATTGTGGCGAACTTTTTGATAGCTTTCGCAGGAGCCGTCGGAAATCCCAGATCGTCCACCTCTGTTATGGTGTATACTTCCTTATGGATCTTACTCTGGGTCCTAGTAGCCCGGCTCGATGTTGTCCCACTAGCAGTCGCTGACATGGGTTCGCCTTGCTGCGACATTTTCTATACAACTTTTGTACGGCAAGAAAGTTAAAAAAATTTATAGAAAAACTTATTTTGGTTGTGTATATAACTTATGCTAAGGTTAAGATATGGCCTCAGTTTTGCTTAGAAATTGTGCATCAATTACAATCATTTGCAAGTGTAGTTCCCCAAAAAAAAGAACAAGTTTAGATGGTCTGTTCTTATGCAAAAAAGAGCAAGTGTAGTGCCCCCCAAAAGAAGAACAAGTGTAGATGGTCTGTTTTTATGCAAAAGAAACAACTGAAGTCCCCCCCTCAAAAAAAGAACAAGTGTAGATGGTCTGTTCTTATGCAAAAAGAACAAGTGAGGTCCCCCCCAAAAACAATAGAACAAGTGTAGATGGTCTGTTATTATGCAAAAAAGAACAAGTGTAGCTCCTAAAAAAAAGAACAAGTGTAGCTTCGTAAAAAAAAGAACAAGTATAGATGGTCTGTTCTTATGCAAAAGAAACAACTGAAGTCCCCCCCCAAAAAAAGAACAAGTGTAGATGGTCTGTTCTTATGCAAAAAGCACAAGTGAAGTCCCCCCCAAAAAAAATAGAACAAGTGTAGATGGTCTGTTATTATGCAAAAAAGAACAAGTGTAGCTTCCTAAAAAAAAGAACAAGTGTCGATGGGCTGTTTGTATGAAAAAAGAACAAGTGTAGTTCCCAAAAAAAAGAATAAGTGTAGATGGTCTGTTCTTATGGTCTGTTTTTGAGCATTCATCACTGGCCATTTATCAAGAAATCACAGGGTAATAGTGGCAGGAAGAGGACAGAGCAGAAGAAGGTAATATGTATGATGTTAGCACAACAAATTTCATCAATACAAGTTATATGTCAGCATGATACATATAGATAAATAACAACAAATTTGTATGTACACTAATAGATCAATATGTATGAAAATAGTTATATCTATGTCAGTACAAGTTAAATGTCAGTACAACAAATTTCATTAATACAAGTTATATGTCAGCATGATACATATAGATAAATAACAACAAATTTGTATGTACACTAATAGATCAATATGTATGAAAATAGTTATATCTATGTCAGTACAAGTTAAATGTCAGTACAACAAATTTCATTAATACAAGTTATATGTCAGCATGATACATATAGATAAATAACAACAAATTTGTATGTACACTAATAGATTAATATGTATGAAAATAAAACAACAAAATAGCAATATATGAAAATCAAAATGTAAAACTACAATCCTCCTAAACAGATCAATATGTATGTACACAAATTTGCACTTTGGGGGGCTAGGGATCAACAAGAAGTGGAGCCGCGGGGTCTCACCAGATCTGGACGGCCGGCGGTGTGGCAGCGGTGGATGTTGCCGGAGATGCTGCGGGCGGGGTGGGCGAGGAGGCGGCGGCGTCCAGGAGGCGGCGACGACGACGAGGCGGCGACGGCGAGGCGGCGGCGGCGTGCAGGAGGCGGCGGCGTCCAGGAGGCGGCGACGGCGAGGCGGCGGCGGCGTCCAGGAGGCGGCGGCGGGGTCGGGAGGCGCTTGGAGGGAGGAGGCGGCGGCGGCGGTCAGGAGGCGCTTCGAGGGAGAAGGCAGTTGTTGGTGAGGAGTGAACTTAGTCGGTGAGGCGCTTAGGAAAAACTTAGTTTTTCTACCGATCCAGAGTCAGATCTGGATCGGTAGAAAACCTAGTCGTAGGTCATCGCCATCGGGCAAAAGCATTAAGCCCGATACGGATGACAATTATCCGTGACGGGCACAAGAATGAAGCCCGATACGGATGATAATCATCCGTGACGGTCACAAGAAAGAAGCCCGATACAGATGACAATCATCCGTGACGGTCACAAGAAAGAAGCCCGATACGGATGACAATCATCGTGACGGGCACAAACAATAAGCCCGATACGGATGACAATCATCCGTGACAGGCAGAGCTAATACGCCTGATAGAGATAAGATCATCTCTGACGGGCATTATTTATATGCCCGATAGAGATAAGCTTATCCCACTATAGAATTAAAATATTCCTAATCAGTTGTATTTAATAATGATATTTAAGTTATAAAATTATTATAATTAACTTGTACCTGATTTAAAATTGCTATTACATTTTTAAATTGTGTAAAATTTCTGTTAAATTAAAATATGACTTATTAAATTAGTTTAAAATTGTCATTAAATTTTAAAAAATTATTATAGTTAACCTATGCCTTATTTAAACAGTGTAAATTTGCTATTAAATTTTAAAACACTCATGAATTTAAAATATGCAGATCATTAGGCGCCGGTACAAAATACTTCATTACTTATATCTATTTACAATTTACAGTACTACGAAGACTCTGTTTACAAGGATATGCCTTCCGAATGGTCAGAACGAGCGTATGCCACTTCGTCTTCGGGATCATCGTCAAGGTCGATCTGAGGTCTCACATGAAGATTCTGGTTATATTCTTCCTCATCGACGACGTTGTCAATCCCAATAATTCTTCGTTTGCCATCCCTAACGACGTGCAGCTTCTTGTTAGCGGGGTCTTGTATATAGAAAATCTGCTCGACCTGCTTCGCTAGGACGAACGGTTTGTCCGCGTATCCAACATTGGCCAGGTCCACTAAAGTGAATCCTTCCCTGTCGACTTTTACTCCAGTGCTGATATTCACCCAGCTGCAACGAAACAAAGGGACTTTGAAGCTCATGTAGTTCATCTCCCATATCTGCTCTATGCGGCCATAGTATGTTTTCGATCCAGCTTGATCCTGATATGCATCTATACGGACTCCACTGTTCTGCACTGTACTTTTGTCATCTTGTTTGACGGTGTAGAATGTGTATCCATTGATATCGTATCCTTGCCATGTGTCGACATCCCAGCTTGGGCCCCTTGCCAACCTTCGTATTATCTCACTTGGGCCATCGGTCGTCCGTGCGATACGATTCTTGAACCATTCGTTGAAGCGAGTACTATGTTTTCTGTTGATCCACGTATCTGATCGACCCATGTTCTCCTGTCGGACCTTCGCTAGATGCTCCTCAAAGTAAGGAGTTACTTCGGCCATATGTTGTAGCACAGCGAAATGAGCCTGTGCATAGGATGCCTGATCGGGTACAATTCTTTTTCTGCCTGTTGTGCCAAGGCCTGCCAACCTTCCTTTGTGGCGAGACGCAGGAACTCCGATAGGATCAGTCTCGGCCATGTAATCGATGCAGAACTCAATAACCTCCTCCGTCGTGTACCCTTCAATGATGCTTCCCTCCGGTTTTGCTCTATTTCGAACGTATGACTTAAGAACTCCCATATACCTCTCAAACGGGTACATCTCCCTTAGAAAAGCTGGACCACATAGTTTTGTTTGCTTCACTAGATGAACAGGGAGATGAACCATGATATCGAAGAAAGACAGTGGAAAATACATCTCCAAGTGACACAAGGTATTGACAATATCAGCCTGCATCTTATCTAGATCTTCGGGATCTATAATCTTCTGACCGATTGCATTGAAGAAAGCATAGAGCCGTTAGATCGTGTGACGGACTTTGGGGGGTAGAATGCCTCTGATAGCAACTGGCAAGATCTGTGTGATTAGCACGTGGCAATCGTGAGACTTCATTCCAACCAGTTTTAGATCCTCCAATTTAACGTACTTACTGATGCTTGCTGAATAGCCCGAAGGAACCTTAATATCAGCCAGACATGATAGTATTGTGATCTTCTCATCCTTCGACAATGTGTGGCAAGCTGGTGGGAGGTACACTCTGCCTGTCTCTTCGTCCGTAACAGGCTGAAGCTCACTGCGAATGTTCAATTCCTGCAGATCTAGGCGAGCATTCAACCCGTCCTTTGTCTTTCCAAGCATATTAAGTAGTAGCCCGAGCAAACTATCGCAGCAGTTCTTCTCTACATGCATTAGATCAATGCAATGCCGACCTCAAGGTCTTTCCAGTATGGTAGCCGCCAAAATATGGATTTTTTCTTTCACATACCCTTATCATTTCCCTTGCCACGTTTTCTTTTCTTCCCAAACTCTTTAGTTATGTCTTTGACCATGTCGTGGACTTCGTCTCCAGACAAATCCTTGGGAGCAGTTCCAAGTTCTCTCCGACCGTTGAAAATTTTCTTCTTTCTTCTAAAGGCGTGGCGTAGCGGGAGCCATCTCCTATGACCCATGTAAACCATCTTTCTTGATTTCTTCAGCCACCTACTACGTGTATGTTCCATACTGTCAGAGCAAGCCTTCTTTCCTTTCATGGTTTGTCCGGAAAGATTACCTAGTGCAGGATAGTCGTTAATGGTGCAGAACAATAGAACTCGAAGCTTGAAGTTATCCTGACCGTATGCATCCCAGGTTTCGACACCTTCTTTCCAAAGAATCTCAAGATCATCGATAACAGGCTCCAAGAACACATCGATATCATTGCCCGGTTGTTTTGGACCTTGGATTAACAAGCACAACATAATATATTTTCTTTTGAAGCACAACCATGGTGGGAGGTTATAGTTCGCAATAAGAACTGGCCAAGTGCTGTGAGAACTGCTCATATCTCCGAAAGGATTCATGCCATCCGTACACAGACATATCCTCATGTTTCTAGGATCAGCAGCAAAATCTTTGTGCATTCGATCGATATTCCTCCATTGAATCGAATCCGCAGGGTGCCTTAGCAAACCGTCGTTCCTTCTATCTTCGGCATGCCAACACACTAACTTTGCTTCCTTGGGGTTGGCAAATATTCTCTTGAAGCGATCAATGATAGGTAGATACCACACAACCTTCGCCGGGCCACCCCGCTTTGACTTCTTTTCCTCCCCCGCACTTTTCTTTCGCTTGTATCGAAAAGCCTTGCACATAGGACAAGCATATAGGTCCGCATATTGCTTGTGGTACAATATGCAGTCGTTTGGGCAAGCGTGAATTCTACGGACCTCTAACCCCAGCGGACACAGAACCTGCTTTGCTTCATATGTCGTCTCGGGCAATGTGTTCTCTTCAGGAAGCATGACCTTCAATATTCCCAAAAGTTCCGTAAAACTCTTGTCTGTCCATCCACTACTTGCCTTCAGCTTCATTAGGTCCAAGGTAACTGATAATTTGGTATGCTTTGCCTTGCATCCGGCGTATAGAGGTGTCTCGGAGTCACTGACCAACCTGTTGAACTTCATGGAATCTCTCTCGTTGTGAGCTTGCTCCTCAACATCACGTAACATCTCTTGCAGCATATCAGGATCCACATCAACCATTTCACCGCCCAATGGAGATGGTATAAACATGTTATGTTCATCTTCATTTTCATGATTGTCTGCACCACTTCTGTCTGCAGCTGCACCACTACCGGATTCTTGCTCTCCATGCTTCACCCAACATGTGTAGCCCTTCATGAATCCCCGTTGTATCAAGTGAGAGTGTACCTCCTCTCCGCTAAACATAATATTATTCTTGCAATCTCTACATGGACAACACATGTATTTGTTATTTCTTCTTCTCCTATCCTCCTCCGCAACGTTCATAAAACTTAAAACGCCATCTCTATACTCCTTGCAATGACGTTTTAGAGTTGTCGCATTCATCCAACTTCGATCCATCGCTGCAAAATTTAATAAAATATTAGTTAACATACTACTAAATTGAAAAAAATTATTACTACCTTTTTACTTACTTCTAAGATTTTTCTGTTTTTCTTTGAAAAAAAATGACAAAAATTCGCCCTTTTCAACCTCCCACCAAAATAGTGAATAGTGGGATAACTTCAGACAACAGTCGGGTGGTCTATTTATAGTGGGCGAAATATATCTCAATCGGGCCAATGAATCGACATCTCTAACGGGCGCACAGTTATCTCTAACGGGCATCAACAAAAAGCCCGACACAGATATGAGTCATCGGTGACGGGCTTTAAATCACATCTCAATCGGGCCATAATTGTAGCCCGTCACCGATGACTCATATCTCTGACGGGCTCTCTAGAAGGGCCCGATTGAGATACGAGTCATCGGTGACGGGCTTTAAAGCCATCTCAATCGGACCATATTTGGAGCCCGTCACCGATGATCCTCATCTCTGACGGGCTCTGTAGACGAACCCGATTGAGATATCGTAGGTCATTTCAATCGGGCTTAAAGCTGAGCCCGTCACAGATGAGTGTCATCGGTGACGGGCTATGTGTACTTGAGCCTGGAGTATGACTGCACGAGTACATCTACAACGGCGCAAATTTAGGCCCGATTGAGATAATTTGGTTCTGACGGCCCAATAGTACAGGCATGTGAGGGCCCGTCAGAGATAAGAGAATCTGTACTAGTGTCATATGCTGGAATTTATTAAGAAGGCCACACTATAGCATGCACCAGTATATATCTAGATATGATGCTCGAATTCTTCAATTCTCCTCTCGTTGTGAACTTGTGATGCTTCTACCGACAAAAAAAAAGAAAATAAAAGTGGAAGCTGCACCTTTGCTTATCAAAACATCCACCAAATTAAGTAACAATGGTGAGACGTCTCCTTGTCATTCTCTTTCAATCTCTGACTGGTCTCTTTGTGATTCTGGCACTATGGATCGTCTTCCACCTCGCCGGCAACCGTTCACCGCCGGGGCCGGTGGTCTGCGCCAACGGGACATCCGACTGCACGGTGACAAACATCTACGGCTCCTTCTCCGACCGCGCGATCTGCCGCGCGGCCAATGTCACGTACCCGCGCACCGAGCAGGAGCTCGTCGCGGCGGTGGCGGCGGCGGTGGCGGCGAGGCGGAAGGTGAAGGTCGCCACCAGGTACTCTAACAGCTTCCCGCGGCTGGCATGCCCCGGCGGCGAGGAAGGCACCGTCATCAGCACGCGGTGGCTGAACCGCACGGTGCGCGTCGACGCGGCGAGGCGGCTGATGACGGTGGAGAGCGGCGTGCTCCTCAGGGACCTGATCCATGCCGCCGCCGCGGCGGGGCTGGCGCTGCCGCACTCGCCGTACTGGTCGGGCGTCACGATCGGCGGCGTGCTCGCCACGGGCGCGCACGGGAGCTCGCTGTGGGGCAAAGGCAGCGCCGTGCACGAGTACGTGGTGGGCATGAGGATCGTCACGCCGGCGCCGGCGAGCCAAGGGTTCGCCGTGGTGAGGGAGCTCAATTCCGACGATACCGACCTCGACGCGGCCAAGGTCTCCCTCGGCGTCCTCGGCGCCATCTCTCAGGTCACCCTCGCGTTGCAACCGCTGTTCAAGCGGTCGGTGACGTTCGTGAACCGCAACGACTCGGACATCGCCGAGATGGTCCCCGTGTGGGGCGGCCTCCACGAGTTTGGCGACGTGGCGTGGCTGCCGCGGCGGCACATGGTCGTCTACCGCGAGGACGACCGCGTCGACGTCGCGACGCCGGGCGATGGACGCAGCGACTACCCGGCGTTCCGGCCGACACCGACGCTACCTCTCGTCGCCAGTAGACTCGCGGAGGAGTGGCTGGAGGAGAGGGGAGGCACCGACGCCGCCCGGTGCATGGCGTCGCGCGTGTTGCCGGCGACGCTCGAGCACCTGAGATTCGGCCTCACCAACGACGGCGAGGTGTTCACCGCCTACCCGGTGGTGGGCTACCAGCATCGCATCCAGGCGTCGGGTTCGTGCACGGACACCATGGAGGAGGACGGGCTCGTCTCCACCTGTCTCTGGAACGGCCGTGTCCGGGGACACCACTTCTACAACTCCGGCTTCAGCATCGCGCTCTCCCGCGCGCCGGCGTTCGTCGCCGACGTGGCGAGGCTCCGGGACCTCAACCCGGCCGCGTTCTGCCAGATCGACTCCAAGATGGGCCTGCTGATGCGCTACGTCAGGGCGTCGTCCGCCTACCTCGGCAAGGCGGAGGACTCGGTGGACTTCGACGTCACCTACTACCGGAGCTACGCCCGCGGCACGCCGCGCGCGCACGCCGACGTGTTCGACGAGATCGAGCAGATGGCGCTGTACAAGCACGGCGGCGTGCCGCACTGGGGCAAGAACCGCAACTACGTCTTCGACGGCGCCATCGCCAAGTACCCCAACGCCGGCGAGTTCATCAGGGTGAAGGACAGGTTCGACCCCGACGGCGTCTTCTCCAGCGAGTGGAGCGACCAGGTGCTCGGCATCGGCGGGAGCCCCGCCGTCGTCGGCGACGGCTGCGCGATGGAGGGGCTCTGCGTCTGCTCCGACGACTCGCACTGCGCGCCGGAGCTGGGTTACTTCTGCCGGCCGGGGAAGGTGTTCACGGAGGCGAGAGTATGCTCGTCGCGAGACGCTGCAAACAACGGCGGCGAGGACGAAAAACTTCGCGACGAGTAGTTTGCATGCGTGGCAACGTCAATGTGTGCGAGTCAGCGTAAGCAGTGTGGACGTAAGCATTCTGATCTTGTGCTGATCATTGCGATGTGGTTTGACTGTTGACACCAATGGATGTGGGGTATCGGAGACGGATTCTATAATGTTCCGAATAGGCGTCAAGTAAATGGTTATGAGAAAAACTAAAAAAAAATTGATAAGATATATAAATATGTAACATATCATTTCATAACTATATAATTTCAAATTCAAAAACAAAATAATAAATTAAACTATGGTTTTGTTTGGCATGGTTTCAGCTTCAGCTTTAGCTTCATCTTTTTTGAAATTGAAGCTCACGTTGTCGCAAAATAAATTAGTGAGGTGAAGCTAGGTACGTGGCGTGATTGATATATTTTTTGTTGTGTGCATTAAAGATGCTCTCACACAACTGTTATGTGATGACATTTATTTGGGTTATGGAATCAAATTAATTAATAAGCACGTGATATTGTGATGTTGAAATTCTATTCTTAATTTAGTATCTGACGTTTCTTACAAACAGAGGCAATTCCGGAATAGAAATATTAGGATGAGCTCAAAGTAAGGTATATACGTATATGCAAATCAAATTGAGCATGCACATGATTAGTAAAAAAGAAAAAAAAAGTACCTTGCCAATACACGACAGCATTCTGTTAGACGTTACCATCAACCAATGCTTCTGAATATCTCTCGCTCTGCATAGCATACTTATTGTTGAGATAATTATATATATATATATCTAAAATCTTGTCCTGTGCAAATCTATCCTGATAAGGTCCATAGGTGAAACTATCACGCCAGCCATTAAATACACTAGATGATGGGGCTTGGCACGTCTCCTGTATACAGTTGATTGCTTACATGCTGATAAATTATGACAAGTACCTCTCCATATCCAACAGATAATTCAACAAGCAAAAGTATCGTGAAAGGTACGGGACATTTCTTGCCAACAACATTATATGTACATTTACGATGTTGGCAATCTAATCAAATAGGTCGCAACAATGTGCATACCTTAACATAAAGATGTGTCCATTAGCAGCGTGATGATAATGTAGGTAGGTAGCATATATATTAGTTCCAGGACGTATATAGCACAACACAAGTAGATTGAAGCTTCGTTTGATTGCCTGCAATATGATGATGGTGTGATAATCGCACCTATATGATAGTATTCTTCCAGTGAATATACAATTGTCGAAACTTGGTTTCGGCAATAGGAATCTGGGGTAGCAGTCAAGCGCTAAGCACAATGGATTAGTATGCAAAAGGAATTTAGACAGGTTCAGGCCCTCTCTTCGAGAGGTAATACCCTACTCCTGTTTTGGGGTTCTATCCGCCGAGTGGTTTATTGATCTCTTGATCTCTTTCAATATGTGCTCTCGTGAGTTTGTGTGTATTTTCTTATGCGTGTCTTCTCTCTCCCTCAAGGGACGCTCTACCCTTCTTATATAGTCCCGGAGGACGGGTTTACAAGTCGGAGACCCTATCATACTCTATGTCGGACTCCTCAACCTTACCAACTATGAACTATGGGCCGTTATCTTATCTCAATGGTAACGTAACACCCAAATCTTAAGCCGGTTTATATCATCATGAGTCATAACTTATCCCCTATGATAAGTCGGATAAGCTAGCCATAAGGGTATCCGGTACCCATAATCTCCACAGTAGCCCTGAGACCTTCACAGCAGACGAGATAATCTTGCCTCGAACAAGAATAACACACAGCCGAGTGACTCCTCAGCCTAGTTTTTCTATCGCCAAGTGCCTCCATCACCTCTATTTGAGTCTCCCGAGTGCTTTATGATCCAAAAAAGGCTGTGAAGGGCTGAAATCATCTCAAAAATTTCAAAAATAAATATTTAGGTGCATCGACTGATGCACCTAATTAGGTGTAGCCCTCGACTATGTGTTTAGTTAAACAAACTAAGCATATAGTCAAGAACTATAATAATCATACTCTCCTGAGTTAAATAAACGCCTAGCCTAAGCAAAAAGCGATCATAAAAAATCATATAACACATAACCTTATAGTCAAGGCATAGTGTATAATGAACCCAAGTACTCGGCAAGCTCATGCTTATCCGAATCGTTCTATCCGAGTAATGGCAAGCTCATGTTTATCTGAGTCGTTATGCCCGAGTCTTCTCGGAGCATACAACTTAGCCAACCTCAGGAATATAAAATCCAAGTTAATAAACTCATAATTTATTCAGTCATTTGAAAAATGTGACCAAATATATTAAATAGCTCTTGCCATAATATTGGTCTTAATCGAAAAAGCACACCAAGGTGGCAGAAAAGCATTGTCATAATCATAGAATCAAATGCTTTGTAAAGAACCAAACAGCTCCTGTAACCTATAAAAAAGTTACCAGGACAGTTATAAAAAACTTTACTGTTCGTCACCTTCCAAATTGCATCGTACCAACCTTCAACAAGTTGTGTAACTGCTGTATGAAAGGATTTTAAAGGTATTGGGCAATGAGATACACGCATATTGCCAGAGCAAATCTGCTTAAATCCTTAAAGAAACGTGTCAAGCCACACCTGTAATATGGGCCGTAAGCTTCTCATGGGTCTCGGCCCAATCACGAGAAAACCTAGTGGTACCCTAATATTTCTGAAGTGCCGTCGTCTTCCCCGCCGCTTCATCTCTTGCAAAAATTTCTCCTTCCGCGCTCCTGTTCACAGGTTCTTCGCAAAAACCTAGAACTTGCGCGCATCCAAATCTATCTCTCCAGAAGCTTAAGCCCCATTAGGATTTCTCGCGCGCAACCAATCCCCGGCATTTCCCTCAAAAAATCCCCACTCCCAGCGCCAGATTCATCTTCCCCAATCTGCATCCATAGCTGAGGAGAGAGAAATCCCCTTTGACCAATGGGCTACCTCCGACGTGAAGGAATCGACCCTGCGGGAGATGGTGAAGGACGGAGTTGTTCCGGCCAAGGAGATCATCGGTTGGCGTCCGGCATTCGGTGAAGAATTCCCGACCCCTAACACCAGTGAGATCGTCGTCTTCACCCACTTCTTTTACTGCGGGTTTGGTCTTCCAACTTGCGATTTCTTCTGCGGCATTTTGGAATATTATGGCCTTCAACTCTACCATCTGAACCCTAATTCTGTGCTGCATATCGCCATCTTTATCCACGTATGCGAGGCCTTCTTAGGTATCCACCCGCATTTCAATCTCTTTCGCCGTATGTTCTCTATCAAAGCCCACCCAACTGAAGACAATCCTTGCGTTGTTGGTGGCGCCGGCTTTCAACTTCGGGGAACTCTCCGCAAGGACTATTTCCCCCTTCCTTTGAAATCCTCCAACACAGGCTGGCACACAAATTGGTTCTACATCTCAAACCTAGCCCCCAGATTGCCCGATTTCATCAGCCTCCCACCTATCCAACGGACCAACTGGAACACTATGCCGGAAAACCAAGATTGGATCGAAGCAAACAACCTCTTGGCGAAGATCCTTGAATTGAAGAATAAAGGTTTCCAAGGAGAGCAGATCACTCGGCATTTCATCAAGTGCCGACTGGCTCCTATTAAGGAGAGGTCTAAGCCAACCTTCGAGTATGAAGGCCAAAGTGATCCCAACCGGGAGGACAGCGAGTCTTTAAATTTTCAGGTCTTGTGCGCTCGCATGTACAAGATCTTCTCATCTGGAATTGCGGTGGATTACAGCCATAAGCTCCCGGTTGCTCCCTTCAGTCTTCTCCGACCACCTCCTCTGGTAAATAGACTCTTCAACTCGTATCATTCTTCCCTTTTTCTCTATCTTCCAATGTTCCTTAATAGTACTGCTTGGCAGGCAAATGCTCTAATCATCTCCAGGCCATACAAGGTCTTCCATGAAGATGCTCCTGCTCAGCCAGCAACCAAGAAACCAGCAGGCGGCCCAAAAATCAAACCACAGACTAAAAGCAAAAGAGCTGTTGCCGAAGAGGAAACCAGCAAACGGGCCAGCAAGAGAAGGCTGGTCATAGATGACTCGGATGAAGATACTGGGGAAATTCAGGCTCCAAGAACTAACATAACTTCTCTGAGGCCATCCACACGGTCTGCTCCAAAAATCAGAAAGTCCACTAGGTATCCCTTGCTTCAACTTATCTTCTCGTCGAAAATATGCTTGTTCTCACTATCTTCATCCTCTCTTGCAGAAAACCCAGGATATAGATCCCGCCGGGCAGACAGAAAAAACAAGCCAACCTGCAGCGCCTGAAGAACCAAAACCTGCAGAACAAGGGTCTCAAGACCCTCTCCCGAGTGAGGACACTCCTGTGAAAGAGCCCCCGACTGCCAGCCAGGAAGTCCCGACTGGAAACCAGCCGGACGAAGACAGGGCTTGTGTGATCAAGAAACGCCGGTCGAGGACCCAGCTCCAAGGATTGGTAAGCTTCAAATAGTTTTCAGACTTTTGTCTTCAGTATATTTCTGTTATCCATCTCACCTGTCATCCTTAGAACGAGCGACTGAAGAGGAGAAAATCATCCGACTGAAGTCTTCAGAAGACTCAGTCCCTCCTATAAAGATCGAGTGGCGGGATGCAGAAGGCAAAAGGCAGGGCATCGTGCTAAACAAGGAAAAAGAAGCCGAAGAGCGTGACATGCTCATTGCCAGCCTCAACGAAGCAACCCAGCTGATGAATGTATGTGTTGCTTTCTCATATCTTGACCATATAACCTTGTGTAGCTGACTGATTCAATCTTCGTGATGTAGAGAATACACTGCCGCTCACTGGCTAAGTTGGACACCCTTGAGAAGCTAGTGCCTCGTGTCAACTCTCTGGAAAATATCCAGCAAGATCTCAAGAAAACCAAAGAAGAAGCAGTTGCTCGAGAAGTAGTCTTGAGGGAGGAAATTAAGAAGCTTCGAGACATGAACCTAGAACTTCGTGGTTCAATCGGAGGTAAGATAACTTAACCTATCTTGCTCTTGTATAATCTGTTTGACTCTGATTATTCCAAGTCTTCATGCTATAGCCAATGCATCTGAGATCGACTCCCTCAAGGCTCAATTGAAGAAGGCAGAAACTGACAACGCCAAGCTTGAGTCCGACAAGAACCAGGCTTTGGAAGAAATTGAAGGTAACCCTTGAAACTCATACTTGTCAATCCATCTGATCTTGGTTATTCATGTAATCCGAATCATATCAAACTTGCAGCTAATAGGGTAAAATCCCAAGCTCAATTTGAGGTCTTCACCGAAAAAGTCCAGTGAGCCGAAAGGGTTAGAGATGACATCGCCAACGCAGCCACGCCAATTCTGTTGGCACTCTACGAAAACGGCCTCGGGACAAGCTCTTTAGATGCGGTTGAAGTCTTCGATAAACTTAGGACAGCACCGAAGAAGTATATAGAAAATATTACGGATGCTACTGTTATGAGTGCTAGTCAAACCTTGGCTATGACGAAGTCGCTCTATCCTCGGGTAGACATAAACTCCATAGGAGAAGGCTTCGCTAATGGTACCACCGACGAGCAGGCCTTAGAGCTGATTAGTGAAGCACAAGAGACGGCCAAAAAGATTGCTGCTGACGTGGTAGATAACTTCCAAGGGTAGATTAGCTGTTGTAAACATTGTAGAGACATGACTTGTGATTACTTAATTTATTTATGCTTATGCCCCTCTGAGTCTTCGCATTTAATTTCTTAAAAATTTTCGTCCGACTAACACAAAGCCTAGACTTGATTAAGCCATCGGAAAACTTTCAGTCCTTATCTGCTGAACTCAGACTAGAACAATAAACAATGATAAACTAAGTATTGAACAAGTCAGTACTGATAAAAAGAACATCATATTTTATTGATATGTAGCCCCCGACTGACAACTCAAGAAGTCATCTTACTTGAAGTTGGCAGTCGAGAAGAGTATGATACAATAAGTCTAAGCATAATATCGACAAAGGTGCTCAATATTCCAAGAGTTCTCCACCAGGGCTTCGTCTTCACGCTTCAAACGATATGCTCCCGGTCGAGTGACCTCGGCAATTATATAAGGGCCTTCCCATAGCGGAGATAGCTTGTGTCTATCTTTTGTAGTCTGAATCCTTCGTAGAACCATGTTTCCAACAATAAAAGCTCGTGACCGAATGTTGCGATTATGATAACGTCGAAGTCCTTGAAGATATCTTGCCGACTGAACCAATGCAGCCTCACGAGCTTCCTCCAGTCGGGTCAAGTCGTCAACTCTGTCTTGATCATATCGTTCATCGTTGAAACTGCGAACTCAAAGAGACTCATACTCCATCTCACTTCGGCAGCATTGCTTCGGCCCCATAAACCAAGTAAAAGGGAGATTGGCTGGTAGCCCGACTGGGTGTAGTCCGCAATGACCATAATACCGAAGGCAACTCTTGAACCCATCTTCCAGCATAAGGACGTAGTCTGTCAAACACTCTGGCCTTGATGCCTTGAAGAACCATACCATTGGCGCGTTCGACTTGTCCGTTGCTTCTGAGGTGTGCCACCGATGCATAGCAAATCTTGATTCCAAAATCTTCGCAGAACTCCTTGAAAACGCCTCCAGTAAACTAAGTTCCATTATCGGTTATGATTCTGTTCGGGACACCAAACCGGTGCACAATGTTTAGAATAAAATCTCGCGCCTTATCCGCAGTGATCGTAGCAACCGGTTTAGCCTCAATCCACTTGGAGAACTTGTCAATTGCGATGAACAGATGCGTAAATTCTCCCGGAGCCTTCTTGAAAGGACCAACTATGTCTAAGCCCTATACGGCGAAAGGCCATGATAAAGGGATTGTTTGTAGATCTTGGGCTAGAACATGGCTTTGCCGAGCGAAAAACTGGCAACCTTCACACGTTCGGACCACCTTGTCAGCGTCGGAAACCACCGTGAGCCAGAAGAAACCTTGTCTATAAGCCTTGCCTACCAGAGTGCACGCCGTAGCATGACTGCCGCATATTCCAGAGTGAATGTCTTGCAATAATTGTCGTTCTTCCTCAGGCGTGATGCATCTCATCAAAACTCCAGAAGGGCTTCTCTTATACAATTCCGAATCGACCATGACATAGCCTTGACTGCGACGTCGGACTCGTTCCGCATCATCCCGGTCTTCCGGCAGCTCTTGCTGAGTTAAAAACTTGATGAACAGTGTCCTTCAGTCGGCGTCGAGCATGGCAACCTGGTTTGTAGCTTCTTCGTTGGGGATTGATTTTTTAGCAATAGTCGGCTCGTAAAGATGCTCCACGAAAACGTCAGTCGGGGCTGCTTCTCGCTTGGACCTAAACTGCGCCAACTGGTCTGCTGCTTCATTGTTGTGTCTCAAGACGTGGGATAACTCCAGTCCGTCAAACTTGTCCTCAAGTTTGCGAACTTCTTGTCGATAGGCCTCCATGGTATCATTTAAGCAGGACCAATCCTTCATTACTTGGTTGACCACCAGCTGGGAATCTCCTCGTACAACCATCCGTCGTATCCCGAGTGAAACAGCAAGTTGTAGGCCATGAAGCAAGGCTTCGTACTCGGGAAGTGAATATGAAGGACATACCGTGGCCTCTCTGCAGTCGGGGAAATCAGCACGACTCCTGCTCCCAAGCCAGTGATTCTTTTAGATCCGTCAAAGTGCATGGTCCAGTACTGCAGCTCCTCCCTAGGTACATCTTCTTGTTGCTCGGTCCACTCGGCTACAAAATCCGCCAGGACTTGAGACTTTATAGACGTCCTCGCCTTGAAAGTAATATCCAGCGGCATCAACTCCAGAGCCCACTTCACAATGCGCCCAGTAACCTCCCGGTTGTGGATGACATCGCCGAGTGAAAAAAACATGACTACGGTAACCGAGTGACCCTGAAAATAATGGGCCAGCTTCCTAGCAGTAATTAGAACTCCGTATAATAGTTTTTGTACCTGAGGGTAGCGGGTTTTGGCTTCTGCCAGCACCTTAAATTCAAAAAGGACAAAGGGTATGTCTTTCAGTAAAAGTAACAACTTGCAAATTATAACTTGTATATGCCAGGAGTAGTAATATATAAATATGTTCTCAAATAGAATCAAGAGGGCAAGAAACATGGTGATGCATCAATTTGTTTTGTCCTTTCAAATACTGCCTGTAAGGCTACCATTCAATATATAGAAGTATATAAAAGTCCACAAATTTGGTAAACCAGAAAGCACACAGATCTCACCTCTAACCCTGAGAACAATTACAATTTCTGAAACAAATGAAGAAAAATATTTCTCACCTTAAGCGGACGTGATCAACGCCATACTTGTCCCATACTTTACCTAGCTTCTACACTTAAATGCTCCAAGTTATTTAACCGAAAGAAATTATGAGCATGCGATGTGGCATGTCAATTACTGATTTTAATACGTGACATTTCGTAGAGGGCATTGAAAAGGACAGATAAAGCCATATAAGCAGGATAGAAGTACATACCAAATATGCATGTGCTAGCAGATTTCATTTGGAACAATTTCCATCATATCTTGTCTGAAAGCAAATGAAATATGATGCAGCGAAATTCATCATATTTCTATAGAATTACACAAAGAAGTTAGTATTGATTAATTCTTTCTTGTTCTCAGCTACATGGCATTGACTAATAAGAAACCATCATAATAGTTATTTCCTTGTAATATACAAATGGTAGTATTTTAGGAAAAAATTATAGATATACAAAAGGCACAATTTTTTTGGCTGAGAAAGAACGTTAATAATTGGGGACATAAAGGATACATTTTTATCTGGTTAACAGAAAAAACTGTAACAAGGATGATGGATCTAGAAATATATGCAGTGTATGTATCATACCTTGAACTGTAAATAAATACTCTCAAGGATACCATACGAATTTACGTAAGTCCAAATCTATAATCTGACACCAGTGATATATTCATTTTTCAGAAGAAGCGCTCGAGAATATCATAAAAGAGAATTGTTATTAATATAAGGAGGACACGAAGAGTAGAACCTTCATATGAAATCATCGCACGGAAAATGCATTACAAATCAAGCTTAGCACTTCGCACACGCTGCCTATATATTGACTTTAAGCACACTGCTACCAATGCAAGAGCTCTCTAGGATTCCTAATCACATATTATACATCGTTTAGAGAAAAGCCACATGACAAGGTACATCGGTTACTCATTAACACATTTTTTTTTGTTTTCATAGGTCGACTGGATGGTTTCACTTCCTAAATCCCTTTTGGAATAAACAGAATGCAATAGTAAATACATCTCACTCCACTTTCATATATAAACCTTATTGCATTGCCCTATTAGATTATATAGCTCTGCCACCTCTGTATATATAAGATTACTTGATACAACCCTTTTGCTTTACACCCCTGTATCGTTACTGTACCTCTACATAATGTGCAGCTCTCTATGTAACCATACTTACAGTATGGCCTTTCTAGCTTCTACAGCTCTGACATGACTATTTCCATATATAATTCATGGTACTTTGTAAGAATTATGTATTGCAGTACTTGATCCCCTAAAACCACCCTTTTTTAGCAAATACTTGAATTTGAATACTACACAGAGTAAATTGTGTTTGTCATTTAATTATTTTATAGGAAACCCATACAATATCCACATAATTTGGTCGGCCGTCACTATAAACCTTCACCATGTTATTCATACTCAACTATTGAATGAAATTTATTTTCTTTCACATCGCACTGTAATACATTCCATACATACATACATGCATACATACACACACACATATATATATAACCATGTATAGTATGAATCAAGCGCAAGACAATGTCACCAACTGCCGTTTCATAAAAAAATAAAAATAAATCACCAACTGGAGCATCCCTTTCTTCAACATTGAAGTTGCATCTGCTCAAATGTGTTTTTCTGCTATAGATTTCTTGTCGTGTACATCTTCAACATTGTAGTCATTCAAAAACAGAACATCTGGGGGCTGAGGGCTAAGTTATGCGCTTCCCTAAACATGTGGACTCTAAACGACCCTTCTTGTTGTTCACGATATTTAAACGAAAAAAGTCCATTTTACTCTCACAAACTATTTCAGCAAAGCATTTAACTCTCTAAACAATTTTTTTGCTCATTTTATATCCCAAATTATAGTTTAAATAAAATGGACTTCTTTTTTATGATTAAACTAACATCTCCCGCTTTACCTAACCATATCCTCTAGTATATTAACATGACTATTGACATAACCTGGACCTACTCTATGTTCAACCTTTCTTTACAACAAAAACCAAATCAGTCTATAATCTAAACAAGAGAAACTCAAGACATGTTAAAAAATTGACATCACCAAATCATCTTGTAAAATTTATTTTCTTCTGAATGAAAAATCTTGTAAAATTGTTAACGTACATATGAATCTCTTGCTAGATCAAACAACAAACAAAACCTACAATCAGATCACCACCGAAACCCTGAGTAAGGGAACACAAGGAGATATAACAAATGCTCACCTGCAATCATTCCATAATACATGCAATGAGCGTGGAAGATAGGGAGCAGACCAATGTAGGATATGTTAGAAATGTAGTGACAGGTTAAACAATATTTTTTGAAAGCAGTCAAGGAACATGTTTCCTAGAAAAGGAATCATAGATAGTTTCAATGAATTTCTTCATTTAGTAGAGTATGAAAACTGCGTAATTAAATACATAGTTGCACAAATCTACTAACTCTGAAAACTTAATTGAGAAACATGTGTGCATGACCTTGCACAAATTGATATGGAAGAAGTTTAAGGTCAGACATAGGAATGGTACATGAATCATATAGCATCTTGTCATGATTTATATTGTATAATAAATAGGCAAAAGACTGATAGGTCATGTATAAACCATGGATAAATTACAATTGATATGCATTCCAGCCTACATAGCCACATGGAATAAACATGGCCTAATCAATCTTTTAGATAAGCAACAGCCTGTGCTCATACCCAACAGTTGCAACTATTAGACAGGGATGATGCAGTGTTCTAACCGGGGCAGAAGTAGTTGTTTGGCAACTTGTTGAAGGGAGTCCTATCCTTGTATATGTACCTGCAACGAGCAAAGGGTTTTGCACATTATTAAGCACAGCACAATAAAAGTCAGTTGGTCTATGGGGCAGTGCAGAGATAGCAGCTCAAACGCAGTCATGGAAGATGTAGGATTGCTTCGACATGGCGCCGAAGCACATCTGATCATTGTCCCTGCGGCCAACTGCACTGCACCATGCCACTGATCCTTGGCGAAGGTGGAGGCGGCGGTGCGAGGTGACGGGGATGACAATGGCGACGACACGAGGTTGAGGTGGCGGCATGAGGGGCAGCCGAAGGCAGCGCTCATCGGCGGTGGCGGAGGGACAGGGAGAGGGAGAGAGAGCGAGCGGGACGAGAGGGAGAAGGGACGCCGGCAGCGGCGGCTGCCTCACTGCTCCATCACGACCATCCCCTCCATCCGTCGCCAGACCATCAGTTTCGTCAGCCATGAACTCGCCGTCATCAGATCCAGTGGCCTTGAGGGCTTGACCATCGGATCCAGCTTCTCCAATGGTGGCGTCAGCGAAGGTGGGGCGGCAGTGCGAGGGGGAGGTGACGGCGCGAGGGCGATGGGGAGGTAGAGGTGACAAGGACGACGATGGCGACGGCATGAGGTGGAGTTGGCGGCGTGAGGCGGCGGCAATGAAAAAGCGAGAGGGAAGGTGAGGGTGAGACGAGAGAGAGGAGGAGATGCGGGCAGCGGCAGCTTGGGTTTGGGGGTGAGTGGGTTAGTGGGTGTCTTTTTGCAAAAAAGCCCCTAGGCTTTCAATTTTACAGTGCGGCTCTAATTCGTAATTCTTCTCTCCTTCGTATGTAATATCTAGATTTTCGAAGGGACTTTATGTAAAATATCAGCTGTTCATGAGGAACCTAGATCAAATTACACACAAAATGAAGGAATTTTTCGTAAAAATCCCACCACGCGCACTCATCCATTCATACTTAATCGAACGGCAAAAAAAAAGGTGATGTGGCCCACGCGTCCGTTGCTCCAGTCTGCCAGCCTTTATATTCTCCGATTACTCTCCTAACATTGAGAATGAATGTTTGGAGCCCCTCGTCCATCAATTTCTCTAGATCCAATCAATATCATCTCCCAGTTAATTTAATATTTTAATAGACAAATAGATTCGAGAGAATAGTAGCGACTCACTCATAGTAAGAATGTAGCACCAGTAGTACTAGTAGAGTAGCAGATCAGCCTCCTGCCTCGCTTGGCGGCCTAAATTAGGAATCTCACGCATATAAAACACGTCAGATACTAAATTCCAAGATCTCACGCATTACCGTGAGAGATATACTGTCTAATTTGACAGTCGAGTTGACAAATTTAAGTCAGGGTCTTGCCTCCAACCCACCAAGCAGATATACTCCCATTTTATCTGAATCCTAGGCAGCGATGGGTGTCGCATGTGTAGATTGTTCTTCTCTACGACACCACGAATCTTTTTGGCTGACCTGTTTGGTAAAGTTTCAACTTCTAGATCCTTGCTTCAAACTCTAACTTCAGTTGTAGCTAGCTTCTGTTGGAGCAATAGGTGTCCCTAAATGTGTCAATACAGGAGAATTGATCTTTGTTCGGGTTCACAAAAACCGAAATAGTCCCGGTTCGAATAGCAACCGGGACCAAAGATTATCTTTAGTCCCGGTTAAAAAGTGTAACGGGTCGCGATGATCTTTAATCCCAGTTGGTAATAGGTTGGTATTACCAACCGGGACTATAGATCATCTTTAGTCCCAGTTCATACCTTCACCGACCATGTCAGGCTCGTGTCAGGGGGCCGGGCATCTTTAGTCCCGGTTGATGTCATCAACCGGGACTATAGATCCTCACTTTAGTCCCGGTTGGTAACACAAACCGAGACTAAAGTGATCTACACTTTTATATGTCTTTCTCCTCCTCTAGCCTGAGCCATTGCTGCCAAGAGGAGGAGGAAGAAGGGAGGTGCTGCCGAAATTTTTGATAAAATTGTTTTGGTGATAATATACAAATCGGAGAGATCGAAAAGGTAGTAAATCTATTCTCTAATAATATATGCTTAGCATATTACATTTATAGCTTTGTTTCTATAAAATATTGTCTTCAACAAGGTTTATGCAAAATGATGAGAGAGAAAAGATGTGTAGGTAAAATTAGGTTGATTTTGAAATTAGAAAATTTGGATACATATGTTATAAAAGAGAGGACCGAGAGAAAATATAGAAAACTAAGATAAAAGAATTGAAAACTAAGTTAGTTTAATAAAATAGTTAGAAAAAAGTATAATTCGTTTAAGATGTGTTTTCAACTTCACAAACAATTAAAAAGAATAATATGTGGGATTATTGTAAAATTTTTGTATGATTATTTGTAAAAAAAGTAGAAAACAAAGGTAATTGAAAAATATGTAATATAGGTAGAAATACTGTTCGTACTATAAAAAAATATGTTTAGCACTTTAATAAAAATGTAAAAATAATTGTAAACTTCTCTTCCTTCTCGTCGTCATCTTTGTAGCTCTTTTCTAGAAATTAGTTTCACTTTGAATCATGATGTTTTAAATTATTATATGATTATTTAATTAGTTTCAATTGTGTGGATTTCGTTAGTAACATTGGACTATTTGATGTATAGATGGATCGGCAATGGATGTACACCGCGGACCGACGGTCGAAAGAGTTTATTGAAGGCATGCATTATTTTTTGAAAGTGGCCAATGCTAATAAGTATAAGGGTTTCATGTGTTGTCCATGCAAAAAGTGCAGTAACCAGAAGGAGTATTCATCATCAAGAACTATTCGTGCGCACTTGTTTGAGTCTAGATTCATGCCTCGATATAATTGTTGGACCTCTCACGGAGAGCTAGGGGTTACAACGGAAGAAGATGAAGTAAAAGATAAGAATATTTCGGACTGGGTTCATCAATACGGTGGATTTGAAGAAAATCCAGGAGGCGAGGTGGACGAAACTGTTGAAGATAACGACACTGTAGATGATCTTGGTCAGATGTTGCGGGACGTAAAGGACGACTGCGAAAGTGAGAAGGAGGTCCAAAAATTGGACTATGTTAGCGGACCACAAAACTTCGTTGTACCTAGGTTGCGAACAGGGGCACAAAAAGTTGGGTACGACGCTAGAATTCTTGCAATGGAAGGCCAAAAATGATGTGAGTGACAAGGCATTTGGCGAGTTATTGAAACTCATCAAGAACATTCTTCTGGAGAGAAACGAATTGCCCGAAACAACGTACGAAGCTAAGAAGGTGGTATGCCCTCTAGGACTAGAAGTACATAAGATACACGGATGTCCAAACGATCATATCCTTTATTGCGATGAGGAGTACGAGAACCTAGAAGCATGCCCGGTTTGTAAAACACTACGATACAAGATTAGATGAGATGATCCAGGTGATGTGGACGGATAACCTTCGAAGAAGAGAGTTCCTGCTAAGGTGATGTGATATTTTTGTATAATACCACAGCTCAGGCGTTTGTTCAGTAACAAAGAGCATACTAGCATGATGCGTTGGCACGCAGAAAAACGTCAACAAGACGGGATGCTGAGACACCCCGCCGACGAGTCGTAGTGGCAAAACATCGACAGTACATTTTCAGACTTTGGAAAGGATGCCCGAAACGTAAGGTTCAGTTTAAGTACAGATGGCATGAATCCATTTGGAGAGATGAGCAGCGGCCATAGCACTTGGCCTGTGACCATGTGTATCTACAACCTTCCCCCTTGGCTATGCATGAAGCGAAAGTACATCATGATGAAAATTATCATTCAAGGCCTAAAGCAACCTGGTAACGACATTGATGTGTACCTAAGACCATTGGTTGAGGATCTGCTTCTACTGTGAAACAAAGAAGGTGTTCCCGTGTGGGATGAGGATAAATAGGAGCAATTTAACCTACGAGCGTTGCTGTTCGTGACCATTAACGATTGGCCTGCACTTAGCAACCTATCCGGACAGTCAAATAAGGGGTACAAGGCTTGCACCCATTATATGGATGAAACTAAGAGTACGTATCTGAAACACTGCAGGAAGGTTTTGTACATGGGTCATCGTCAATTCCTTGTTGCAACCCATCCTGTACGAAAAAAAGGCAAGCATTTCGAATAGAAGGTAGACCACTGTACTAAACCTAAACATCGCAATGAAAAAGCCGTGTTTGCTATGGTGAAAGATCTGAAAGTAGAATTTGGAAAGGGACCTAACAACTAACCTATAGAGTGCGAAGATGGTCACGTGGCGATGTGGAAGAAGAAGTCTATTTTTTGGGAGTTACCCTATTGGGAAGTCTTAGACTTCCGGCACACAATCGACGTGTTGCAGCTCAGTAAGAACCTTTGCATTATCTTGTTGGGCTTCCTAGGTGTATATGGGAAGTCGAAAGATACACTTGAAGTACGTAATGATCTCAAGCATATGCAACAATGCGTGGACCTTTACCCGGAACCGAAGGATAAAGGAAGCCATTACTTGAGTCCTGCAAGCTACACCCTGAGCAAGGAAGAGAAGGAAAGTATGTTTTAATGCCTGGAGAGCATCAATGTACCGTCTGGATACTCCTTGAATATAAAGAGAATAATAAGCATGAAGGAGAAGAAGTTCACAAACCTAACGCCTCATGACTGTCACGTGTTGATGACACAACTACTTCCTGTTATAATTCGTGGTATCCTTCCTGATAATGTCCGGGGAACAATAACAAAGCTATGTGCTTTCATAAACGCAATTTCGTAAAAGATCATCGATCCGGACAGTTTAACAACCATTCAAGATGACGTGGTCCAATGTTTTGTCAGCTTTGAGATGATCTTTTCACCGTCATTCTTCAATATAATGATGCATCTTCTATGTCACCTTGTGAAAGAGATCGGTATTCTCGGTCCTGTGTACCTACACAACATGTTTCCTTTCGAGAGGTACATGGGCGTTCTAAAGAAATACGTTCGTAACCGTTCTCATCCGGAAGCAAGCATCGCCAAGGGTTATGGAACAGAGGAAATCATTGAGTTCTGTGTAGAATTTATTGAAGACCTTCGTTCAATCGGGGTACCCGAATCAAGCCATGAGGGAAGACTACGGGGAAAGGGGACTCTTGGAAGGAAAGCAATAATGAATGTGGACAACGATTTATTCCGTAAAACACATTTCATGGTTTTGAACAATCTTTGTTGGTGGCTTCTTACATCAAGGAGCACCTGGCGATTGTTCGCTCAAAAAACATTGGCAAATCTGATGCATGGATTACACGCCATCACATTGATATTTTCCCCGCTTGGCTACGACAACATCTAATGGGTACCGAAACCATTGACCGACAATTAGCCTTCTTGGCGAGGGGGCCTTCTTGCTTGATATCGACATTCCAAGGATATGAAATCAATGGGTATACATTTTACACAAGAACCCAAGACAGAAAGAGCACAAACCAGAACTTTGCTATTTGTATCGACGCCATGAGATACGATGGTGCAGCTAGCACGTATTACGATGTCATCGAGGACATATGGGAACTAGACTATGGACCCCTGAAGGTACCTCTGTTTTGATGCCAATGGGTTAGGCTCACTGGTGGAGGTGTAACGATTGATGACAGTGGGATGACAACGATTGACCTAACCAAGGTTGGATACTCAGACGAACCATTCGTCCTAGCCAATGATGTAACATAAGTTTTCTACGCGAAGGACATGTCTAGTAAACCAAAGAAGAGTAAAGGACCCGACGAGCCAAAGCGCCACGTGGTTCTCCCAGGCAAAAGGAAAATCATCAGAGTCGAGGACAAGACTGACGAAGATTACGATCAGTTTGACGGGCAACCTCTGTTCGCAGTGACGGTTGACCTGAGCATCCTCCTATCAAAGCAGGACACCCCTTACTCACGTAACGATCATAGCGAAGGAACATTAGTGAGGAGAAAGTACGTGAGAAAAATAGTGACATAGGTTGTTGTATGGACGATGCAAATGATTTATAATGTATTGAAGGCCATGCAATGTTTGTGTTTTTTACTAATACAATTATATATGTAATAGCAATTTTAAACTATTTAAATAGGTCATATGTTACGTACATATGGTTATTACTATTTAAATAATATTTAAATTGGTTATATTTTAATTATATATCATTATTGAAATGTAATAGAAGATTTAAATTATCTAAATTGGTCATATGTTAATTATATATATATTTTAAATGTAATAGCAATTTTAAACTATTTAAATAGATCATACGTTATGTACATATGATTATTACTATTTAAATAGTATTTAAATAGGTCATATTTTAATTATATATCATTATTGAAATGTAATAGAAGATTTAAACTATCTAAAATGGTCATATGTTAATTTTATATATATTTTAAATGTAATAGCAATTTTAAACTATTTAAATAGGTCATATGTTATGTACCTATGATTATTACTATTTAAATAGTATTTAAATAGGTTATATTTTAATTATATATCATTATTGAAATGCAATAGAAGATTTAAACTATCTAAATAGGTCATATGTTAATTATATGTGATTATTTATATTTAATAATAATTTTAAACTATTTAGATCGGACATATGTCATTTAAATGTTTTAATCTTTAGTCCCGGTTGTTAACCATAGCCGGGACAAAAAGAAATTTTGAAAACAGCGGAAAATTTTCTTTAGTCCTGGTTCGTGGAATCAACCGGGACTAACTAACCGGGACTAAAGATCCGGACTATAAATAGGTCTGCGCATCATCTTCTCCACCGATCCACACTTAGTCGTTTCTCAACGCCGATCGTCCGCCTCTGTCGCAGCTGTCGTCTTTGTCGTCTTCACCGCCGAACGTGCCGAGGTTTGTGCTACAGCCGAGGTTTGTGCTCATCCTCTCTCCTCTCTCTCTATGTCTCCCTTGATCTCTCTCGCATCCGTGCGCGGCTGCCACCGCCATGCATGCAGCCGCAACACCTCGCACTGCAACCGGCGCCACTCCGCGGCGCGGCTGCCACGCCCTGCGCCACCCCGTGGCTGCTNCGCCACCGCCACCGCCACCCCGCCGCCACCCTGCGCCACCCCGCGGGGCCGCCGGTACCACGCGCCTGCCCGCGGCGTCGTCCGCACCCCACGACGTAGCCTCCACCCTGCGCTACGTGGGCGGTAGAACGTGAACGAACATGAAAGATAGAACGATAGAACGTGAACAAACGTGAATGATATATAGAACGATAGAAGGAGCATGACCACGAACGATAGAACGTGACCGAACGATAGAACGAATGACCGAACAAACGATAGAACGAATGACCGAACGAACGATAGAACGATAGAACGATTGAACGAATGAACAAACAAACAAATGAATGATAGAACGACCGAACGAATGACCGAACGAACGAACGATAGAACGAATGAACGAACGAACAAACGAACAAACGAATGAACGAACGATAGAACGAATGAACGAACGTCAAATTTTTATAGGAATTAAATTAAAGTTTTAAAACTTTCATTTGGACGACATATAATGAAAAACATACAAACTTTATGCCATGGGAACTAAAATACATGAGACATATAGAACCTCACTAGTTTTCCTAAAAAATTCTATGAAACGTCTCATTCCCTAGAAATTTCAAAGACTATTTCTTTGTTTTTCTTTGTTCCAAAGGGCCTACGGTAAGGGTGGAACAATAGAACGTGACCGAACGATAGAACAAACGAATTAACAAATGATAGAACGAACTCGACCAAACGAACGATAGAACGATAGAACGTGAACGATAGAACTAACGTGACCACGAACGATAGAACGTGACCAAACGATAGAACGAGTGACCGAACGAACAAGAACGTGGCATATATATGTATATGTTTTCAATGTAGATATGCAAGCATGATGTGTAGATTAATCATAGATGTACCAAATTGTTTGCAATAGATTAATCATATATGTGGTTTCAATCATAGATGTATCACATTAATCATAGCTATGTTTTCAATGTACATTGTTAATGATATAATCTAACCTTTGTTTTGTTTGCAATAGTTTTCATGTTTTCACGTGGATACACTGAATATAATATTGCACATCTTCTTTTGTTTTTCCAATAGTGATTCATTATTTTTTTCTAATTTCCATCTTAAAGAAAGGGCTGAATTATACTAATTCCATCATCCCCAAGTCTAATGTTTTCACTTACGACTGTTGTACATCTTTTAACTAAAGTTTTATTTCTTTGTCAGACATGGTGCAGCTGCTTACCGCCGTCGTCGCTCAAGCTTAAGTGGCCCCAATAACTCCAAGCAAAATTGAGGTAAGTTTCATTAATTCCCTGGTATATATATATATGACATATGCACGTAGGTTGCATGTATAACAATTAATTAACTGGTCATCATACGTATTTCTCAACAATGTCAATATATGTATAACAATATACTCTTAGTTGATGTGTACTAGTTAATGTTACGAACAGATGGCAGATCACGATGATGAACAGATCCTCATGGACGAGATCGCAGAGGGCAGCAACCAATATTGGGCGGATGAGGAGCAAGAGGACCCCAACCAATACCTAAACGAGGAGAGAAACGAGGGCACAAACCAAGAGAAAAGTGAAAGGCAACCGACCGTTGGAGAGGAAGCTAGAGGGCAGGCACATTATTAGTGAAGTGGCCCCAGACGGCGAACCAGTAGCCCCAGCCGATATACTACAGAAGTTTATGGAACACAGTGGTTGGGTCGTGAGGGATCACGTGCCCATTAGCACAGTGCATTGGCGTCAATCAAGGTCACCCAAGGATGACCAAAGTTATCTTCCAGATACGGAGAATGTGGACCACCATGCTCGAGACCTTCACTGTCCCTGAGGCAGATAAGCCAAGATTGAAAGAATGGACGATGAAGAAAGTGGCTGAACAATTCCAGAAGTACAAGTCAGCTCTATACAAGAAATACGTCCTGAAGGGTCTGACACCTGATTTCGACAAATTAACCAAGCCGAGGGATCATTGGGATATGTTTGTCGCACACACCTTGTGAGCTGCACAGTCCCTTCAAGAACATATCACTCAAGGTATGCACATAGTTTTATGATATATGTCTTGTAAATTGCAAAAGGTGGTGCATGCATCTGTTAATTACTAAGTAACCTTGATTCTCGTGAAGGTGGCGTTGGGCATGGCCATACCAGTGGACCCTTCAGGGACATACCATTGCAGACCGATTCCACCTTGGTACTCAAGGGTCGAAGTTAAATTGGTGGAACGAGGGTTCGAGGATCTCAAGCTGGACATCCCCGGAGGAGACGGGGAGACGAAACTAGGAGACACAGCCCATGCCATTATACTATGGTGCAAGCGGTACATCGTGTTTCCCGGGCAAGCAGTGGCGTCTTCTCCTCCATCTCCTCTGCCCGCACCCTCTCCTCCGCCTACACCGACTCCTCCACCTCCGTCTCCTCCGCCTGCACCTTCTCCTTCGCCTGCACTGGCTCCTCCTGTTGGTAGTATGCCCTAGAGGTAATCATAGAGATGCTGATGCTACGGTTGTATCCATGATATATTTATGTGTTTATTGAATATCCATTAAAGACAACTTGTATTGATCAACAGTTATGTGAATTGTTTGTGAAACTCTTTTACTTGTATGGCTATTCTAAACTTATCCCTGAACGGAGTTCGTGTAGTTATTAGATCAGCACATTATTAGTTGATGACTACGTTTCACAAGTCATGGACATAGAGATGTCAAACTAATAATGTGGGTGCATGTCTGACATGTGAGCTGGACTGACCCGACGTGAGAATTGTCTCTATACACAACATATACGTTATGTCCTTAGACTTGAGATTGTTGTATGTGCTCAAGATGTGAAACGACTTACTTAGGGACTATCAAACGCTACTCCGTAACTGGGTAGTTATAAAGGTGGTCTTCGGGTTTGTCAGGAAACATGCTGTGAGACATAAACAATCAAGATGGAAATTGTCCCTCTCCACGTGAGAGAGATATCACTGGATCACTCTAATAATTGGATCAACAAATGCATGGCCATGCTTAGGTTAAGTGTTAACCTATGAGTGAATCATATATCGAGAGGCAAGGGAATAACATGTATATGGTATTGTGGTGGTTCGTCTGATTTGATCTTTGCGTACGCATAGGAGTTGACATGTCTTGCTAGAGGCCGCTGTCAACTATTGGTCGAGTAGGAGTATTCGGGCCATGTCTATGTGTACGTGAACCCATAGGGTCGCACGTTTAAGGGCCTAGAAGCCTTATTCGGGTTGGACCCGAATTAGACTAGGTTTAGGGTCGCTGATGGGCCTCCAACTCGAGGCATACCAGGACGCCTATATAAGCAAGGGGTGGGCGCGAGGCTAGGGTAATTAACTCCCCCTGCCAGCAGCCGTCGCGTCCCCCACGCTCACGCCTAGCGCTCTTCGCGGACCTAGCAGTCCGGAGGCGCATCGCTTTCTCCCCGTACGTGTGAGATTCCTCGGAGGTGCTGCATCTGGAGCACAAGGACGAATCGCACAAGGGACGATTCGCGAGCAAAGGACAGACGTGTGACGGACGACCACGCAACTGCACGGCACTGCTGCGACGCGTTCAATTACATCGAGTCATCTCCACTGGACCTGCGCGTCTAGTGGTAATCCCGTAACCTGTAACTAGCAGTAGATCTTGGTTTATGAGGTAGAAAATTTTGATTTGTCGGCTAGCGTAGCAACCTCATAGCCCTACAGTGGTATCAGAGCCAGGTTACTGCCTCGTTATAGGTTCGGTTTTATGCATATGGTGATATGCGCGGTTGTAGATGAGTCTCTAACCTTGGTTCGTTATCTTGCCGTGTTGGTATTGTAACGATCTAGTCGTACCGGTCGGAATTCCGCCATCCGAGTTAAGTGATACATGTAAATCCATTCATGGCGAGTTTGAGATCAATCAGATTGATCAAATCAAACCCTAGGTTAGGTGCCAGGCGCATGTGATGCGCGACGGTGATAGATGGGATCTACTACCAGGCGCCGGGCGCATGTGTTGTTCGGTAAAACAACCATAACTTTTGAACCGTAACTCGGATTGAGAAAATTTCCGCGTTGGGACGTAGAAAACGAAATTTTGAAGAGAGAGAAAACTATCAATAGCAGTTTCGCTGATTTCAGAATCGCGAAATACCTCTAGGAAAATAGAGTTTTTGCCCCTGCAATTTTAGACGACGGAATCGGATAACTCTGTTTTGTAGGAATTCATGATTGGTATAGCCCGTATGTGTATGTGATGCATGTATGTAATTAATTCATGGCTTACATGTCGTGATTGTGACAATATGGCTGGAGCCACATAGATATTGTCCACCTGATGTGGAAGAAGACGTCTATTTTTTGGGAGTTACCCTATTGGGAAGTCCTCTGGCTCCTCATCCGCCCAATATTGGCTGCTGGCCTCTGCGATCTCGTCCATGAGGATCTGTTCATCTTCGCGATCTGCCATCTGTTTGTAACATTACGAGGTACACATCAACTAACAGTATATTGTTTTACATATAATGACATTGTTGCGAAATACGTACAACGGCCAGTTAATTCATTGTTATACATGCATATGTCATATATATATATAGACACACATGAAGGAATTCAAGAAACTTGCCTTCGTTTTGCGTGGAGTTATTGGGGTCACTTAAGCTTGAGCGACGACGGGGGTTAGCACCTATTAGAAAAAAATTAGACAAAAAATTAAAACACTATTAGCAAAATATACAAAGATGTGCAATATTATATTTAATATATACAATAAATAGATAGTGACTCAAGATATTGGGTGAACACAAGACCTCGCTCTTTCGAGCGAACCAGTACCATCGTACGTTCGTTTGTTCGTTCGGTCGCTCATTCGTTCCAAACTTTTCTACACCGGGACTATCACGTTGCATACACTAGTCTACTCCTTTAATTTATTGTACTCTCTCCTGCTCTGTAATACTTGACGTTTTAAATAATAACATAACCTATAAAATATATCTTTAATATATACAATAAATAGATAGTGACTCAAGATATTGGGTGAACACAAGACCTCGCTCTTTCATGCTACAAACGGATAATTTTCATAACAAATTTTGTCTTGACTCCCGATGTATAGGAGTCAAGACAAAATTTGTCTTGAAAAATCTTCGTTTCTGTTTAGTGATGAAAGACCGAGTGCTTGTGTTCAGCCAATATCCTGAACCAGTACCTACTTCGAACGAGCGAACTTCGAGCGAACCAGTACAATAAACCCTAAACCCTAAACCCTAAACCCTAAACCCTAAACCCTAAACCCTAAACCCTAAACCCTAGTTTCTTTAAAGTTATTGATCTTAACCTTATTCGAAATGAAATGTTAAGAATTATGTAATTGGAGGGAGTACACTTGTAACTAAAGTAGTATAATATTACTATACTAGAGTAGTAGTACTGGTAGCAAGAGTATAATATTACTATACAAGCGAGAAAGTTACAAACTCCCATAAAATAAGACCATGCCTGACTCTCAAAGCGAAGGGAAAAGATGCAGTTACGATTACTAATAATTACTCCTCATTAATTACCGGCAACTGTTTAGGAGTGTACTGTCTATAAGTGAAGTAGTAGTATAGTATGTAACATACGGAGGTTAGCTAAGCTAATTAAGCTAGACGAGCATGCATGGAAGCAGTTGCTCGTTCGCTCGCTCGTTCGGTCGGTCGTTCACTCGTTCGCTCGGTCGTTCGCTCGGTCGTTCGCTCGATCGTTCGTTCGGTTGTTCGCTCGATCGTTCGCTCGCTCGATCGTTCGTTCGGTCGTTCGCTCGCTCGCTTGTTCCATCGTTCGTTCGTTCATTCGCTCGTTCACTCGTTCGTTCGTTCGGTCGTTCGTTCGATCGTTCATTCGGTCGTTCGCTCGGTGTTGACGCCAAATCCGTACCGCCGATGAGGATCCGGCGCGCGGACACACGAAGGCCTGGGAGATCTGCTTAGCTCCAGTGCAGGTCCTAAAATTGATGAAGCGCGGGCGTGCCAGTCAGTTTGATCCTGCCACTGACAAGATATGCAAAACAGCAGAACATATAGCGTATCGGCCTATCGGCCGATAGCAAAAAACAGCCTATCAGCCGATCAGCCGGTAGGGCAGAAACAGCCGATCGCCCGATGAGCTGATGGCGCAATTCCAGCCGATGCCGATGCCAACCGATGCGGTTAGGGTTTCGAACCATCGACCGTGTACTGAGCAAACATCTATTTAAAGGCAATCGGCTGACGATAACATGATAATATAGCAATATAATATAGCATAATCCAATCATATGATAAAACAAATATTGATCTGAAGATTAAAACACACATCGGCCGGAGGTCCGATGGCATAAACTCTCAATAAGCAGATAAACAATAAATACTCTGTTGTCATCGGCCAGATCCAATCTATACATAAAACTCTTAGGCCGATGCAACGTCCAGATAACTCACCGGCTGAAACCCCGGTGAAACCCTTATTGGCAGCCAACAAGCAGGCTAGAGATTACGGTTCTAATCACGACTTAGGAGGTCAAACCGAACTGATGCAGCACTAAGTATGAAAAGAAACACAAGACCTAGACAATCAAGCCCTTGACTGATTTTCAGGGTGGTGGATACCTTAGCCAATCTAATCTAGCAAAATGATTTAGTTGATACCGGCATAAACCCTAAAGCGAATGTCGGCCGATAAGACTAAATCGAGAAACCAAACCAGATTGACTAAGATATATGATAGTAGGTGCTTACGTTGACGAGATCAGAACGTCGAAGCCCTAGCCCCGATAACGTAGGCAGCCATAACGAGACTTACCCCTCGTGTGAAGGGCATGAACTCGCCGAAGAAGACGAAAGTAAAAAGGTTGGCGATGCGCCGAAGTAGATTGATCGTGAGATTCTTTACATGAACCTTGGGCTTACATATTTATACCCATAAACTAACAAAGATCCTAACAGATTAGGACTCAAACTTTCCTAAAGATAAAAGGAAAAAGATAAAGTCCTTGCCGGACACTAACACACTTTCCTAAAGATAAAACAGAAAGCTAACAAACTCTTCCTAATTAAGAGATACAAGCCGCATCCTCCTCAAACTCGGTCTTCTCTAGATAAGATCTTCCCGAATCTAACAAGAATCTGACTACTGTTAGTATGGATAACTCCTATCGGCCGCTTGTAGACCTCTGAAGCCGATACAACCTTTGAGGCCGATACGTACTCTGAGCCAATACACACACTAGGCCGATGATAACTTTGGGGTTTACCAAATTCTGGCGTTAACACTCGGTCGTTCGACCGTTCGCTCGTTCAGTCGTTCGTTCGTTCGTTGCCTTCGTTCACTCGTTCGTTCGCTCCTTTACTCGTTCGTTCGCGCATAGGTTCTCTGGTTCGTTCGTTCGCTCGGTCGGTCGTTCGTTCGGTCGGTCGTTCGCTCGTTCGGTCCACACATGTCGTTCGTTCGTTCACGTCCGTTCATGTTCGTTCTAATGTTACGTCGTTCGTGGCGCGGCCGTGGTGGTGGCGGCGGCGGCTGTGGTGGTGGCGGCGGCTGCCGTGGTGGTGTGGCGGCGGCTGCCGTGGTGGTGTGGCGGCCGTGGTGGTGGCGGCGGCGGCCGTGGTGGTGGGCGGCCGTGGTTGTGGCGGCGGCCGTGGTGGTGGCGCGGGCCGTGTTGTGGTGGCGGCTGGTGGCGTGGCCTGGTGGTGGCGGCGGCCGCGCCGCCGTGTTGCGGCGTGGGCCGGCGGCGGCGGCGGCAGCGCGGGAACGAGCGAACATGGCGACGGCGGTGCGGACGGCGCGGCGACGGCGGTGCGGTACGTGCCATTGTTGAAAACGGACGGAAGAAAAGATGGAGATCGGTCCAAACCTCGGCCGGGAGACGCGGTGCGGACGGCGACGACGTACGGCGGCGGAGACGACGAAGACGACGACGGCGGCAAAGACGGAGGACGTGAGCGCTGAGAGTGGAGAGAAAATGAGAAATGGCTAAGTGTGGATCCGGAGAAGACGATGCGCCCAGCATTTTATAGTCGGGATCTTTAGTCCCGGTTGGTGCCACCAACTGGGACTAAAGATGTTTTCCCGCTCGTCCAAATTTTCTTTTTGTCCCGGTTATGTTTAACAACCAGGACTAAAGATTGAAACAGTGCCCATGTAAATGTTAGTATTAAAATATATAATGCCATATTACCTATTTAATAGTTCAAAATTGATATTACATTCCAATAACGATATATAATTAAAATTTGACCAATTTAAATACTATTTGAATAGTATTAAAATATCTACTACCATATTACCTATTTAAATAGTTTTAAATTATAATTAAATATAAATAATCACATATAGACCAATTGAAATACTATTTGAATAGTATTAAAATATCTACAACCATATTACCTATTTAAATAGTTTTAAATTATTATTAAATATAAATAATCACATATAGACCAATTTAAATACTATTTGAATAGTATTAAAATATCTACTACCATATTACCTATTTAAATAGTTTTAAATTATTATTAAATATAAATAATCACATATAAATAACATATGACGTTTCAATTTGATATTAAATTCCAATAATTGATATTACTATCTAATACTATATTACCTATTTAAATAGTTCAAAATTGGTATTACATATATAATTGTAGTAGTAAAAAACACAAACATTACATGGCCTTCAATACATTGTAAATAATTTGTGTCGTCCATACAACAACCTATGTCACTGTTTTTCTCACGTACTTTCTCCTCACTAATGTTCCTTCGCTCTGATCGTTGCGTGAGTAAGGGGTGTCCTCCTTTGAAAGGAGGATGCTCGGGTCAACCGTCAGCACGAACGGAGGTTGCCCGTCGAACTGATCGTAATCTTCGTCAGTCTTATCCTCGACTCCGACGATTTTCTTTTTGCCTGGGAGAACCACGTGGCGCTTTGGCTCGTCGGGTCCTTTACCCTTCTTTGGTTTGCTAGACATGTCCTTCACGTAGAAAACCTGTGTGACATCATTGGCTAAGACGAAAGGTTCGTCTGAGTATCCAACCTTGCTTAGGTCAATCGTTGTCATCCCACTGTCATCAATCGTTACGCCTCCACCGGTGAGCCTAACCCATTGGCATCGAAACAGAGGTACCTTCAAGGGTCCGTAGTCTAGTTCCCATATGTTCTCGATGACACCATAATACGTGCTAGTTGCACCATCGTATGTCATGGCGTCGATACGTATAGCAGAGTTCTGGTTTCTGCTCTTTCTGTCTTGGGCTCTTGTGTAAAATGTATACCCATTGATTTCATATCCTTGGAATGTCGATATCGAGCAAGAAGGCCCTCTCGCCAAGAAGGCTAGTTGTCGGTCAATGGTTTCTGCACCCATTAGATGTTGTCGTAGCCAAACGGGGAAAGTATCGATGTGATGGCGTGTAATCCATGCATCAGACTTGCTGATGTTTTTCGACCGAACAATCGCCAGGTGCTCCTCGATGTAAGGACCCACCAACGAAGATTGTTACAAAACCGTGAAATATGCTTTACGGAATAAATCATTGTCCACGGTCATTATTGCTTTTCTTCCAAGAGTCCCCTTTCCCCGTAGTCTCCCCTCATGGCTTGATTCGGGTACCCCGATTGGATGGAGGTCTTCAATAAATTCTACGCAGAACTCAATGACTTCCTCTGTTCCATAACCCTTGGCGATGCTTGCTTCCGGACGAGAACGGTTACAAACGTATTTCTTTAGAACGCTCATGTACCTCTCGAAAGGAAACATGTTGTGTAGGTACACAGGACCGAGAATACTGATCTCTTTCACAAGGTGACATAGAAGATGCATCATTATATTGAAGAATGACGGTGGAAAGATCATCTCAAAGCCGATGAGACATTGGACCACGTCCTCTTGAAGGGTTGTTAAATTGTCTGGATCTATGATTTTTTGCGAAATTGCGTTCATGAAAGCACATAGCTTTGTTATTGTTCCCCGGACATTATCCGGAAGGATACCACGAATTATAACAGGAAGCAGTTGTGTCATCAACACGTGACAGTCATGAGAGTTTAGGTTTGTGAATTTCTTTTCCTTCATGCTTATTATTCTCTTTATGTTCGAGGAGTATCCAGACAGTACCTTGATGCTCTCCAGGCATTCAAACATACTTTCCTTCTCTTCCTTGCTCAGGGTGTAGCTTGCAGGACTCAAGTAATGGCTTCCTTTATCCTTCGGTTCCGGGTGAAGGTCTTCGCATTGTTGCATATGCTTGAGATCATTACATGCTTCAAGTGTATCTTTCGACTTCCCATATACACCTAGGAAGCCTAACAGGTTGACGCAAAGGTTCTTAGTGAGGTGCATCACGTCGATCGCGTGCCGGACGTCTAAGACTTCCCAATAGGGTAACTCCCAAAAAATAGACTTCTTCTTCCACATCACCGCGTGACCATCTTCGCTCTCTATAGGTTGGCTGTCAGGTCTACTTTCAGATCTTTCACCATAGCAAACATGGTTTTTCCGTTGCGATGTTTAGGCTTAGTACGGTGGTCTGCCTTCTGTTCGAAATGCTTGCCTTTTTTCCGTACAGGATGGGTAGCAACAAGGAATCAACGATGGCCCATGTAAACAACCTTCCTGCAGTGTTTCAGATACGTACTTTCAGTTTCATCCATGCAATGGATGCAAGCCTTGTACCCCTGGTTTGACTATCCTGATAGGTTGCTAAGTGCAGGCCAATCGTTAATGGTCACGAACAACAACGCTCGCAGGATAAATTGCTCCTGTTTGTCCTCGTCCCACACGGAGACACCTTCTTTGTTCCACAACAGAAGAAGATCCTCAACCAGTGGATTTAGGTACACATCAATGTCGTTACCAGGTTGCTTTCGGCCTTGAATGATAATTGGCATCATGATGTACTTTCGCTTCATTCATAGACAAGGGGGAAGGTTATAGATACACATGGTAACAGGCCAAGTGCTATGGCCGCTGCTCATCTCTCCAAATGGATTCATTCCATCTGTACTTAAACCGAACCTTACGTTTCGGGCATCCTCTCCAAAATCTGGAAATGTTCTGTCGATGTTTCTCCACTACGACCCGTCGGCGGGGTGTCGTAGCATCCCGTCTTTTTGACGTTCTTCTGCGTGCCAGCGCATCATGCTAGCATGCTCTTTGTTCCTGAACAAACGCTTGAGCCGTGGTATTATAGGGAAATACCACATCACCTTAGCAGGAACTCTCTTCTTCGAAGGCTGTCCGTCAACATCACCTGGATCATCTTGTCTAATCTTGTATCGTAGTGCTTTACAAACCGGGCATGCTTCTAGGTTCTCGTACTCCTCACCGCGATAGAGGATACAATCGTTCGGACATACGTGTATCTTATGTACTTCTAGTCCTAGAGGGCATATCACCTTCTTAGCTTCGTACGTTGTTTCGGGCAACTCGTTTCCCTCTGAAAGAATGTTCTTGACGAGTTTCAGTAACTCGCCAAATGCCTTGTCACTCACACCATTTTTTGCCTTCCATTGTAAGAATTCTAGCGTCGTACCCAATTTTTTGTGCCCCTGTTGGCAACCTGGGTACAACGAAGTTTTGTGGTCTGCTAACATACGGTCCAATTTTTGGACCTCCTTCTCACTTTCGCAGCTGTCCTTTACGTCCCACAACATTTGACCAAGATCATCTACAGGGACGTTATCTTGAACAGCTCCGTCCGCCTCGCCTTCCGGATTTTCGTCAAATCCACCGTATTGATGAGCCCAGCCCGGAATATTCTTGTCTTCTACTTTATCTTCTTCCATTATAACCCCTAGCTCTCCGTGCGAGGTCCAACAATTATATCCAGGCATGAATACAGACTCAAACAAGTGCGCATGAATAGTTCTTGATGATGAATACTCCTTTCGGTTACTGCACTTTTTGCATGGACAACACATGAAACCCTTGTACTTGTTAGCATTGGCCACCTTCAAAAAATAATGCACACCTTCAATAAACTCTTTCGACCGTCGATCCACGGTGTACATCCATTGTCGATCCATCTAGACATTAAATAGTCCAATGTTACTAACGAAATCCACATTCTCGAAACTAATTAAATAATCATACAAAAATTTAAAACATCATTATTCAAAGCGAAACTAATTTCTAGAAAAGAGAATGGAGAAAATATTCTAATTTTGCCTAACATATTTTGCCTAACATCATTATCCAAATTTTCTAATCTCAAAATCAACCTAATTTTGCCTAACATATTTTCTCCCTCATCATTTGCATACACATTTATGGAGAAAATATTTTATACAAACAAAGCTATAAATGCAATATGCTAAGCATACATTATTAGAGAATGGATTTGCTAACCTTTTCGATCTCTCCGATTTGTATATTATCACTAAAACAAATTTATCAAAAATTTTGGCAGCACTTCCCTTCTTCCTCCTCCTCTTGGCAGCAATGGCTCGAGCTAGAGGAGGAAGAAGAAGTATAAAAAGGTGGATCACTATAGTCTCGGTTAATAACACTAACCGGGACTATAGATCTAAATTATCTTTAGTCCCGGTTGATAACACCAACCGGAACTAAAGATACAGCCTGACAGGGTCGGTGGGATCTTTAGTCCCGGTTGATACCACCAACCGGGACTAAAGTTAGGATTTTTTGTCCCGGTTGATTACACCAACTGGGACTAAAGATCCCAGCCCCCCTGACACCAGCCTGACAGGGCCGGTGGGATTTTTAGTCCCGGTTTATACTACCAACCGGGACTAAAGTTAGGATCTTTAATCCCGGTTGATTACATCAACCGGAACTAAAGATCCCCACCCCCCTGACACCAGCCTGACAGGGCCGGTGGGTGTTTGAACCGGGACTAAAGATGATATTTAGTCCCGGGTGGTGTTACCAACCGGGACTAAAGATCATCGCGACCCGTTACCTTTTTTAACCGGGACTAAAGTTGAACTTTAGTCCCGGTTCATATTCGAACCGGGACTATTCCAATTTTTCTGATTCCAACCAAAGATCAGTTCTCCAGTAGTGTAGCTGTCGATCACATGTGAGAGCTACATGCCGCTAAATCGATAGAGACTAGATTAGATTATCTCAAATATTGTATTTCTGTGATATTGATATATAAAGGCAACACCGGGTTCGATCAACAGGAGTAGCGCTATTACTTGTCAGTTAAGGAGTTCGAACATGTATAAAAATCTCTGCCTCCCATCTCTTTGACCTTAATCTCGCGTATACTCTGGTACTAACGATCTCATAATCTAGAAATACCGTAGACAGGTATAGCTCATCGACAGTTAGGCACCTGTCTCACTTGATTTTTTTTGTACCCACAATATATCATATTTATTTAAATATTATACAAATTTTGTTGAACTTTTCTTTTTCATTTTTCTACATTTTCTTTCTTCATATATCTTAGTTGCTCGTGCATGCTTAATTAGCTGCAGTGTCCAACATGTAAATTGCAGACAACCAGACCCAGGATCACGTGACTGGGCTGTACAGCCCATCTCCTCGTTGTCACCATGAGCTTTTTTCGTTTTTATTTTTCATGGTGTGACGTCAAGACTCGAGACTAATCGACAGAGGGGCTGAGGGCAAAACCAGCCAGTTGCGAGAGACGGGTATTCAGATTCACCAAGATCGGTGAAAAATTACATTGGTACGTGGACCAATTAAATGTGGGCATAACAGCCAACTTTAGATTAGTAGATAAGAGCAAGTATAATAGCAGGCTACAAGTTAGCTATAAACATATGTCATAGAGATAAAAAAAGGAAAAAGAAGTAAAGTGTGCTATAGATTTATAGTTAGCTGCAGCACGAACTCCAAAACATCATGTGTGTATGTGAGGTGAGACCATCTATTAATGTAGTATATATTTTTAGGTAACTATTGTATCAATGAGCTATTAAATTGACTGTAGATTATGTGAAACTAGTAGTTAGCTATACTATTAAACTTGCTCTAAGAATATACTCTCTCCGTCTCCAAATACAAGAGATTTTAGATAAATATGACACATTTTAGTACTATAAATCTGAACATGTGTCATATTTATTGGAATACAAAGCAGGAGCGATCGAGACTGAGCGAGAGGAATCAAATCTTGTATTCCAAAATGTGTAGTTTCTACATGGATGATTACAAGTATTTATAGAGTAAGAAGGGATGTGAAGATAGTGTAAACATGTCCTAATAGGACATGTCTCCTCATGAAAAAGTGTCTCTTCATGGATATGAAGATGTGTCTCCTATGAAGAGGTGTCTCTTCATGGATAAGCATAATTAACATGTGTTAATTGATCATTAAATATTCTTAACACTCCCCCCTTGATCAATTTGCTTTTGGTAATTATCATTTCATTTATCTTATCAGAAAAACTCCTCCAAAACTATTGTGGGAAAACATGAGGAGAAACCGTAGTGTCGATATATCAGGTAAACTCCTTAAAAATCCAATGGGAAAAATAAGGAGAAGAACCATGATATATTATTAGCTATTTTTAGACTTTTATGAGTAAAGCTCATAGTATAGTCCAAAATAGTTTAATGTCTATAATTACCATTTAGTAAAAACCTTAGTGAGGAAAAACAAAATGATAAGACATAGAACTTATGTTGATATTACCTCATTAAAAACTTTGAATGAGAAAACCTAAAGGGTAAAACTCATACAAAGGAAAAAGAGTATAATATGACGAAAATAGGTTATTTTTCGGAGAGAGGTACTCTCCCTGAACTCTGCAAATTTTAAGTCGTCTCATACCAATTCCTTCAACACATTTAAAGAATGTGGAGTATGATAGAGATTTTGTGAATAAATCAGCAAGATTATCACAAGACTAAGTTTGCAAGATGTTTATCTCTCCATGTTGCTGAAGCTCATGAGGATAAAATAATTTAGGAGCAATATGTTTAGTTATGTTGATCATAATATAACCAGTTTCCATCTGAACAACACAAGCGGCATTATCTTCATAGATAATTGTATGTGATTCTAATGAACCAGTACCACAAGATGTTAATATGTGGGTAATCATTATGCGAAGCCATACACATTCACGTGATGCCTTATATAATGCAATTATTTCAGAATGATTGGTGGAAGTAGCTACGAGAGTCTGTTTAGAAGACTTCCATAAAATAGCGGTCCCACCTTGTAAAAATACGAAACCTGTTTGTAATCTAGCGTTCTAGGGATCGGATACATAGCCAGCATTAGTTTACCCAATTAAAATCAGATCCTGATCCTTTTTAAAGAGAAGTACTAAATCTCTTGTGCCATTAAGATATTGAAAGACATTCTTAACTCCAGTCCAATGACGTTTGGTAAGAGCAGCGCTGTAAGTTGCAAATAGGTTTACCGCGAAAGCCAAATCTGGTCGCGTACTATTTGCAAGATACATAAGTGCGCCAATAGCACTGAGATATGGAAAATTAGGTCCTAGAACATCCTCTCCATCTTCCTTTGATCTAAATGGATCTTTCTCTATGTCTAGAGAGCGAACCACCATAAGAGTTTTGGAAGGATATGACTTATCCATATTGAATTTCTCTAATATTTTCTGGCTATATGCACTTTGGTGCATAAGGTAAATGCTCAAGTTGTAGACCTAAGAAAAATTTGGTTTGACCCAAATCATTCGTCTCAAATTTCGTCTTTAAATGATGACGTGCTTCATCAATATCTCGTGTATTGCCAATGATGTTAAGGTCAACGACATATACTGAGATAATACAAAAAACCTGTGGGAGATTTTTTTATGAAGACGCACGGGCAATCATCATTTTTAGAGTATCCTTTTAGAGAAAGAAATTCACTTAATCGATTGTACCACATCTTGTCCGATTGTTTTAAGCCATAAAGTGACTTTTGCAATACATGTTGCGATTTACCTTCTGATTCGAGATGTCAATTCCGTCAGGAGCCTTCATGTAAATATCAGAATCAACTGACCCATAAAGATATGCTGTCACTACGTCCATCAACTGCATAGAAAGATGATTTTGTACCTCCAATGATATTAAATATCAGAAAGTTATACCACTTATGACCGAAGAATAAGTTTCGTTGAACTCAACGCCAGGTCTTTGTGTAAAACCTTATGCTACAAGCCTTGCTTTATATCTCACCACCTCATTGTTTTCATTCTGTTTTCGGACGAAAACCCATTTGTACCCCATAGGAAAGATACCATGAGGAGTAGGCATAACAACCGAGAATACATCTCTTTTATAAAACGAAGCTAATTCCACGTCAATTGCGTCCTTCCATTTGATCCAGTCATAACGTTTTTGACACTCTTTTATAGACCTCGGTTCTGGATCAACTTGGAGGCATTCGGCAATTTGTTCGAAAAAATATGGAGATTAGTTTTTTGGAAAATCACAAAAGCCTATCTCGTGAGATGACATGCATGGGATATTTAGTATCACCTTACCTATTATAGGAGAGAGATATCTCCTTGTAAGGGAGGATGCTCTCCTAGCCACTTGAGGCATGTGTGGTGGAGAGAACAAGAGGAACACACGCGTGCGCTCGCTCGCCTCGCCTCCCCAAGCCAGACTAGGCGACGCGCGTACGCGACATGCGCATGAATAGTCCGCCAAAATTGGTTCCTCACACTTGCGCAGATACAGTTTACTCTTGCAGTTTTGTTTTGCTATAGAATTCGGTTTTGTTTTTTGAACCTTAGTTTTTGGAAACACATCAAATTATCTGATGCATGTAGCGGCGTAGAGTTTAGATAAGTTACACCTGACTTATCCAACTTGGTTACATGGAGTAGAGATCATGCATGCGTCCTGATCACGTGTTCTGATATTTCTATATAAACTGAGCCACTGCCTCCTTGCAACACATGCGAAATCAATTTAGGGTTTTTCTTCTCCTCTGTACTGCGTTGTCGCTCGGAGTCTACTCCATCCTGCTTGTTGGTGTGTGCTGGCGATCGGGAGAGCAGGTCTCCGGAACAGTCGCCTTCGATGTCTTGCACTGGAAAAAGGCGGCAATAAGGTTTTTGGAAAATGCTTTTCGCGACTGCTTGCTGTTTGTGCACCATGGCTCATCTTTTTCGTCACTCGGGTGCTGCGTGCCGGCGTCAACATCCGGTACCACGAGTTTTTTCTACTGTGCAACTGAACGTCTAGAACCCTTGGTAGGTGTTAACCATGTTTTACTATCTAGTTTATATGTGTACATCATATAATGCGATTTTGGTACTTTATGTGTTCAATGTAATTATTTATTTATGGAATAAATTAAATCTAGATGCGCTTATATATTCAACAAATCTGATTGGAATACAAAACATTTGGGAAGTCAAATTGAACTATACTTTGACGGTGAACTCCAATTGAAATGTTTCAAGGCTAGGTTGAGCCCATCATTGTGATAGTTTAATTAAATTTATTCCAAGCTTGAGATCGGCTTATTGTAAAGTTTAACTCTTACGCAAGCCCATATCATGGCAAAATCAGCCATTTTGGCCTTTTGTGACAGTGGAATGTTCCATAAGACATTATAAAACCGAACGCTCGAGGACAGGACACGAAGTTCGTGGTTATTCTTTAATGATATTTGCTCATCATACTAACAAGTTCAATAGACGAGTCGATCATTTGTTGCCAATTTCTTGAACAACGGGCCTCTGTTGCCATGCATGTGTCAGAATTTCAGTTTCTCTTGGGCTGCTCTGGCCAACAGAACACAGAGGCAATCGAGCATGTAGGCTGGTTGCAACATGAGCACCATGGTTGCTGATCATAGTGGCGAAGCCACCGGGGGTACTGCGGTTGGCCTGGCACCCCATGCTCCAAGCCTCCAACTGAAACAAGCTAGCATGCAAGGTTATTGATAGCTAGGAAGGAGCATTAGCAACTCATTACTCAGCATGCAGCTTGGGGAAGGTTTTTATAGGATGTACTGATGTGGCTGATTAACAGGGTGAAATCTTTCCATGTGAAGAAGTAAACTATGAAATCTTGAAATTGGAAAAGTAATCTGGATGTTGTTAGATAGATCTCCCTCCCCTTGAGCCCAACGGCACAAGGGGGCCTTGACCCGCGCCCTGATCGGGGGCGCCCAGCCCATTGGCTGGTGGGCCCCCATCACCCTGCGCCATACTAATAGGTGTGGAGGCCGGGGCGGCAGCACACACGACACGAGGTTCGCTGCCGCCGCCAACTCCACCCACAAACCCTAACCCTAACCGATCGAGGGGGCGCAGCTAGTGACGGGAAGCATCATCGTCGCACCACGCCTCGTCAAGCTCGCGACGTCAACGACGATGGCCGGCGCCTCTTCATCCTCCAACACCTCAACTGGTCAGCCGCTCTAAACCCTATCTCTCAAAGTTTTGATTCCAAAACTCACATACAAGAGAAACTCCACCGATCTAAACCTAGGCGATCTCCTATAGAATTCTAACAATGGTATCAGAGCCTAACCTAGCGATTAGATCGAGTTCGGAGATAGAAATCCAAAGAAAAAAGAAAGAAAAGAAATGATCCGAACGGATCGAAAAGAACCCAAACCCTTACCTCGTCGCCGGTCATCTCCGACGCCGGCAAAGGGGGAAAGGGGGAGGGCACAGGGCACCGCAAAGGAGCCCCTCGACGGCCGACGCCGCCATCTCCGTCGCCGCTCTCCGTGTCTCACTGCACGAGGGATAGAGACGGTGGGGGGGAGAAGAGAAAAAAGGGGCCGGCGGCACGAGGCCTCCGGCCATGGCGCAGCGGCGCGAGGACTGCCGGCGGTGGCGACACCGCTCCGCTCGCCTGGCCGCGCGTGCAAGAGAAGGGGGCTAGGGTTTTCGGCGGCTGGCGACTGGGGGTCGGGTTTTGATCGCCCGATCTCCCCGCTTGGCTGTCCGATCAAAACCCTAGCGATCGGACGGCCGGCGTCGGCCGGGCCAAATATGGCCCAAGAGGGCGCTCGGTGGGGGCGGCTTTCCCGGCCCAGGCCTAGGTTGCGGCCTGGGGAAAGGGGGGCCTGCCCGCCCATGCAAAGGGGTCGGGTTTTGATCGCCCGATCTCCCCGCTTGGCCGTCCGATCAAAACCCTAGCGATCGGACGGCCGGCGTCGGCCGGGCCAAATATGGCCCAAGAGGGCGCTCGGTGGGGGCGGCTTTCCCGGCCCAGGCCCAGGTTGCGGCCTGGGGAAAGGGGGGCCTGCCCACCCATGCAAAAAAGGCCGTGGGCAGCCGGAACAAGTCTGTTTTATGTCCCTCGAGGGCCGAAAATAGCGAAAAGATTTTTTTTCCTTTTTAAATTTTGTCAATTTTCATGCAAATTTCAATAAAATTTTAATTGTTTTTTGCATGTTTTACCTCTGTTTAAATTTGAACCGATGGGAGAATTTTTACAAGAGAGTAAAGTTATAGAATTTGCTGCTGTTCGTGTGAATTTTAATAGAGATTTCCGCTGCAAATAGATGAAATTGATAAAATTAGTGTTTCTAAAATTAAATTTCGAACCAACGGGAGAATTTAATTTTAGGAACATTAATTCTGTGCTATGATGTTGTAATTTTCTGACCAACGTTGATAATTGCAATGTTATAGCTATGGCTCTATGTGTTATGTCTATTTTCTGCCCAACGGTGATGTAGACTTAATACATAATATTTTTAATGTTAATTTTGTTCTCACTGTACATGATTATTTCAGGTGGCTACTCCTTGATGGGTTGCATAAAAGACATTCCGACCCTGAAGGGAGATAACTACGGAGAATGGAAAAGAAAACTCGACCTTGCTTTCATCTTGGGAGAGGTGGACTGGGTGTTGACCACCCCACGTCCTATAGCACCTGCTACACTTGTCAGAGGTGAAAACGAGTCAGATGCTGACTGGCAAAAGAGAGAGAGGGACAATACTCTCCTCATCATGTCGTATGACGTTGAGCATGCGAAATGGTCCCAAGCCAACAAGAAATGTTTGGCTGTGGTAAAGAACACGATTGAGCCAACCATATTGGGCTCAATCCCAGAGTGTGACACCGTCTCAGAGTACCTCAAAAGAATAAAGAGCCAGTTTACTGGTTCTTCAAAGACTTATGCAACACAACTGATAAAGTAGCTCGTGACAGAGAGGTACCATGGAGGTGGTGTCAGAGATCTCATTCTTAGGATGAGCAACATGGCTTCCAAGTTGAAGCCAATGGATTTGGGCATTACAGATGACTTTCTGGTCCATCTGGTTATGGCCTCATTGCCAAAGTTTTTTGACAACTTTGTTGTCAACTACAATATAAGTCCAGAGAAATGGAATTTTGAAAAACTCATCGCTAATTGTGTGCAAGAGGAGGAAAGAATTAAAGAGGCCAATGGTGGCTCAATTAATTAAAGATAACAAGAAAAGGAACCCTAATTCTCCCTCCTCAAAAGCCAAACAACCTCAGCATCTACCTCAGCAACAATAGTTTGCTATTGAAAAGAATCAGTGTCTACACTGCAAGAAGACAGGACATTACAAGAAAGATTGCCCTGACTTCCTGAAAATGATCATGGCCAAGAAAGGTGAGAACATTATTTCATTCGTAAATGAATCTCATTATGTTGGTTATTCCAGATCCACATGGTGGATTGACTCTGGAGCAGCTATTCATGCTTGTAATTGTTTAAAGGCATTCCGTTCGACGAGGACTACGCAAAGAAGCGAAAGATCCATTAGAGTTGCCAATGGAGTTGAAGAAAAGGTTGAAGCTATTGGCGATCTTCCTATAGAGCTCCCGAATGGCTTCACACTTTTACTTCGAGATGTTTTTTATGTTCCTTCTTTGCAAATAAATTTAATAAGTGTATCCAAATTGGATTTTGATGGATATGATTGCCGTTTTGGAAATGGCAAATGCGAACTATGGTATAATAATGCATGTATTGGTCTTGCTGTGTTGCAAGATGAGCTTTATTTGTTATCTCTTTCTGAGAATGTGAATGTTGTGTCCTCGTTGACAAAAGAAAACAAGAAAAGAAAGCGAACTCCTGATGTCTCATCGAAATTATGGCACTGTCGTTTATGCCATATTTCGAGGGGGAGAATTGAGAGACTAGTTAAGAATGAAATTCTTCCTCCATTGGAGTTCTCAGACTTAGAACAATGCGTAGAATGCATTAAAGGAAAATTTGTAAAGAGCATCAAAAAGGGTGCACAGCGAAGCACAGGAATATTAGAGATCATTCATACAGATATTTGTGATCCATTTCCTGTGAAAAGTGTGGATGGCTATGACTCGTTCATAACATTCACAGACGATTACTCCCGATATGGTTATATTTATCCAATTAAAGAAAGATTAGAAGCATTGGATAAAGTTAAGATATTCAAAGCTGAAGTTGAAAATCAGCATGATATAAAAATTAAAGTAGTAAGATCTGATCGTGGGGGGGAGTACTATGGTCGGCATACGCCGTATGGGCAAGTCCCCGGACCTTTTGCAAGGTTCTTATTAGAAAATGGTATAGTAGCCTAGTATTCAACACTGGGCGAACCTCAACAGAATGGGGTAGCTGAAAGGCGTAACCGTACCCTTATGGATATGGTGCGTAGCATGATAAGCTATTCCACCCTACCATTGGGTTTATGGATGGAGGCGTTAAAAACCGCCATTCATATCCTCAACAGAGTTCCAAGCAAATCGGTGCCCAAAACACCGTATGAGCTATGGACAGGAAGAGTACCCTCACTAGCTCACCTTCGTATGTGTGGGGGAGTCCTACGGAGGCTAAAGTATTCAACCCAAACCTTGGCAAGTTGGATCCCAAAATAGTGAGCTGCCATTTTATTGGCTATCCTGAAAGATCAAAGGGTTATCATTTCTACTGTCCAAACAGTTATACAAAGTTTGTAGAAACGAGACACGCCATCTTCTTGGAAGGCGAAGTGATTAAGGGGAGCTCGGTAGTTCGAGAAATTGATCTTGAGGAGAGGCGGGTGTATGTACCCGCTCCGTCAATTCAAGACCCTTTGTTCTCTCTACCTGCTGACGTTGAACCCACAATGCATGATGTTGCGGTACCAACACCTGTTGTTACCTCTCCTGTGGCAACAATGAATGAAAGTGAGGAACCTGTTCTACAGGATTCAACAGAAATCGCTGCCACACCAGAGGAGGAGCTGCAACAGCCTCAAACAGATAATGTGCCAGAACAGGAGGCCCCTAGAAGGTCTGAAAGAGTCAGAAGATCGGCTATCCGTGATGACTATGAAGTTTATAATATAGAAGAGTCACATATGCAGGATGATCCCACCTCATATGAAGAGGCCATGAGAAGCGCTTGCTCATCTGAATGGTTGGAAGCCATGAAAGATGAAATGAAATCAATGAAACTAAACGATGTCTGGGATTTGGAAGAAATTCCTAAAGGAGCCAAAACAGTAGGCTGTAAATGGGTCTACAAAACTAAATATGACTCCAGAGGGAATATAGAAAAGTTTAAGGCACGACTTGTGGCAAAAGGTTTCACGCAAAGAGAAGGGATTGATTACAATGAGACATTTTCTCCAGTCTCTTGTAAAGATTCCTTTAGGATTATAATGGCACTGGTGGCACATTATGATTTAGAATTATATCAGATGGATGTAAAAACAACATTTCTAAATGGAGATTTGGAGGAAAAAGTATACATGGCACAACCGAAAGGTTTTGTTGTGAAAGAAAACGATAATATGGGATGCCGTCTAAAAAGATCCATTTATGGATTAAAGCAAGCTTTGAGACAGTGGTACTCGAAGTTTGATGGGACAATAAAGAAATTTGGGTTTCAAGAGAATGTTGAGGACAACTGTATTTATACAAAGTTTAGGAATGGGAGATTCATTTTCCTAATTTTGTATGTAGATGACATTCTACTGGCTAGTAGTGATGTCAGTCTATTGCAGGAAACAAAGAAATTCTTGTCCTCAAACTTTGACATGAAAGATCTCGGTGAGGCTTCATATGTTTTGGGCATAGAGATTCACCGAGATAGAACGAAGTATGCCATTGGGACTTTCTCAAAAGGCATATATAGAAAAGGTGCTGAAGAAATTCAATATGTATAGATGCAGTGCTACACCTGCTCCTATAGTCAAAGGAGAAAAGTATGGGACATGGCAATGTCCCAGAAATCAGTACGAGCTCAACGAAATGAAAACAAAGCCATATGCGTCAGCTATGGGAGGCCTACAGTATGCGCAAGTGTGCACACACCCTGACTTGGCATTTGTCACCGGGTTACTTGGCAGATTTCAGAGTAATCCAGGCCCAGAGCACTGGAAATTAGTAAAAAAAGTTTTGCGTTATTTACAAGGTACAAAAGGCCTCATGCTGTCTTACAAAAGATCAGAGTCACTCCAGATAGTGGGTTATTCTGATTCTGATTTTGCAAAAGATAATAGAAAGTCAACATCGGGATACGTGTTCACCCTTGCAGGAGGAGCTATTTCATGGAAAAGCTCAAAACAGACTATCACTGCAGGGTCTACGATGTATGCCGAGTTTATAGCATGCTATGAGGCCACGGGGCAGGTGAACTGGCTAAAGAAGTTCATACCCGGTTTAAAGGTGGTTGACAGTATTGAGAAACCACTAAAGTTATACTGCGATAACGAACCCGCAGTAATGTACGCTCACAACAATCAGTCAAGTGGTGCTACCAAACACATTGACATAAAGTACTATGTTGTGAAGGACAAAGTCCAGGATCAAACAATCAGTCTCGTGCACATTAGAACAGAAAGAATGCTTGCGGATCCGCTCACAAAAGGTCTACCACCCAACGTGTTCAAGGAACATGTAGCCGGCATGGGTTTAAGGGAAGCCTTATGAATCCAAAAGTTAAAGTATCTGTTTCTGAATAGAGTTGTGTATAGTGGCTGTCGAATCCATCGGTGATTGACCGTGACGATGAAACATGCTCTATGTGCAAATCTGTGATGGAATAGAAAAAGGCTAAAAGAAATAGTGAGATCAAGGGGGAGAATGTTAGATAGATCTCCCTCCCCTTGAGCCCAACGGCACAAGGGGGCCTTGACCCGCGCCCTGATCGGGGGCACCTAGCCCATTGGTTGGTGGGCCCCCGTCACCCTGCGCCATACTAATAGGGGTGGAGGCCGGGGCAGCAGCACACACGACACGAGGTTCGCTGCCGCCGCCAACTCTACCCACAAACCCTAACCCTAACCGATCGAGGGGGCGCAGCTAGTGACGGGAAGTATCACCGCCGCACCACGCCTCGTCAAGCTCGCAACGTCAACGACGATGGCCGGCGCCTCTTCATCCTCCAACACCTCAACCGGTCGGTCCCTCTAAACCCTATCTCTCAAAGTTTTGATTCCAAAACTCATATACAAGAGAAACTCCACCAATCTAAACCTAGGCGATCTCCTATAGAATTCTAACAGATGTTTGTAGGAGTATCAAATCTGCATGCTATTGTAAAGCTGGAGAAAAAACAATATGTTCAATTCTCTCTCTTGTACGATTCTTGTACGAAACAATCATGCAATTTAAATTGGCGAAGCGGACAAACAACGACGAACCAATAGCCCATGCAACAAGAATTGACCTAACAAGATCGAGGGCGAGCTGAGGTCGGAATTCCGTAGGAGGTCGGCATGCCGAGTGCTTACGGTTGTCCCCTCTAATCTCTAAATCCTAGCGTCGCCACATCATGGTCCATGAACATCACAGGACTATATCTTTCACACTCCTAGGACGTGCCGACACGCTTGCAGAATCGTAAGCAATAGTATCACTGCAGTAAGTCGAAATCGTTTCATTTGGTGATGCATCAGAACTAAATTTGACGCGGCTCTTCATATTGATCTGAGGAATCTGATCCTTTCAATGCCTGGCTAACGAACCTTTAATTTTATGATGGAATGGAAATAAGTTATAAGTTATAAGTAGAGGCACCTAAATTTTAGCAGCCGCGTACTCTCCGCATGCAGCTTGCAGATTCTAGCTAGAATTAATAAAAGTGACATGGTTTCAGGAATTTTGCCTAATATAAATACAAATATTTACACCTAGCTAGTGAGAATAGGAGGTATCGGTGATTCTAGTCACACAACTCTGAAGTGGTTTTCCACCATATAGCTAGCTTTCCTGGGTAGAATTTTGTTGCGAGAATCAAGAACCTCAAGCTAGAAAGGGCCATATTGAAAGCGATGCCATGCAACCTAGCTAATCATCGTGAAGTGCGATACCAGGGAAAACTAGCTAGCAGAATCATGATGAGCGCACCGGTGAGGAGTTCCTCATGCTCATCATATATAGCTGGATTGGGGAGCCACTACTACAAAAACCCTTATAGGGACCGAGCTTATAGGTGCCGGTTCATTTAAAACTTGTATCTATGGGCCTTTTCCTACCCCCACGGTGAAAAAATAAAGAACCGATACTTTTAAACATAATAGGTACCGGTTCTTCAGGAAAAACCGGGACCAATACTATAGATACCGGTTTTTTAAAATAACCGACACCTATAACATAGGATATGTACCGGTTTTCTAAAAAACCGGCACCTATAATATATTATAGGTACCATTTTTTTTTAAAACCGGCACCCATGAGAACTGACCAGCCGAGCCGATCCACTGAGCCGAGGTGCATAAGAACCCGGCCCGCATGCGATCCGTCCAAGACTCTGAGTCCTTATCCTCTCTTTTCCTCCTCCTTCCTTTCCCTCCTCCCTTTCCTTCTTCTCTATCCTTCTCTCCCTCTTTGCCCGAGGGGAGGCGGCAGGCAGCAGCACCTGAGGGGAGGCAGCGGGCAGTGGCACCCTCCCCTCTGCCTGATCCGGTGGGCGGGGAGGCGGCAGGCGGCGGTGCCCGGCGGCGGCAGCGCCCTCCCCCTCCTTCTCTGCATCCCCTCTCTAGATCCAACGGCGGCGGCGCCGCCGCCGGTGGCGACTGTGGTGGAGGAGTCTTGCAAATGGCGGGCGGCCTCCATGGTGGCAAGGTGCGGCCTCTCCTCCACGGGGCCCGGTTGGTTGCGGGCGCTCTACCCTCTGGCGGGGCTCGGTGGCAAGATGAAGGTAATCTCCTCCTCCACCTCCACCAACTAGCCGTGATGGATTCCATCATGGCTGCTATCCTTGATTGTGAGTACTATGGTCCTGCTGAGTAGTGTAATTTCCTGCTAAGTAGTGTAATTAAGGAGGGATTAATAATGAAGGTTTTGATGACAAATGTCTTCAATGTCTGTGTTGATGCTTTGGGATGTTGATGTGGATGATGTTTGTTGATGGCTCGATCGAGCCGATGCATCGATCGAGCCGTCGAGCCTTTTTTTTGTTTCGCATATGTCTCTTAGGTGCCGGTTGTTAGTGATGAACCGGCACCTATAATCGCTATAGGTGATGGTTCTACAACCGACACCTAGAATATCAGGAATAGGTGCCGACAAATTGGTGTCAGTTGGACAACCGACACCTATGATCAGTTTCCAACCAACATCAATGACTGTTTGTGTACTAGTGAGCATAAGAAATTTGGGCTCATAGCAAGGCATCCGGGCTGCATGGTGGCATATGGAACTGCATCGTACTACCCAATTTCTGGTTTATTTGAGGTTCCATCACCTGGTCCACTGAAGGTAGATCAACAGAAAGGCCATAGGCGGTATATTATTTGGCTGGACCAATTCGACGAATACTTCTTGGTTGTTGTGAAAACTAGATATACAGAGAACGGGATCAATATGTTTCGAGTGATAAATTTAATTGTACTGAGAATGTGACGGGATAATCCTACGGACGCAATCAGATTATTCTTCTGAGCATATATTTATTTCTTTTGGGTTCAACTAAAGTGCTCCTATAAATAAATTAACACAAACATAAATTATGTGATATTTATATCGACCTTAAATTTTTGAAAGATAGACAAGTGATCTAGGATTACCTATTTCATTCAGAGCTATTTCATTCAGAGCAAACAGGATTGTTAACCTCACACTACTACAGAAAGCATTTTTCTGTACGAGGGGGCTATAGGTTCCATGCGGACGACCTATGGGCGCGCCTGCAAAAATTGCCCCCCCGGGGCCGAGTCAAACAGCCGCATGCGAAGATGCATTATCGCATGCGGCTGCTTAGGACAATTATCGCATGCGACCGTCTTAAGCAGCCGCATGCGATAATGCATCTTCGCATGCAGCTGTCTTAACAGACCACATGCGATGATAGGCCCATATATCCTTCAGCAGGCCCGAACTTGACCATTTGAAACCGAAGCTTTCTCTCTCCTATTGCAAGCAACAAATAGGGAGGAGGTTTTCAACTCAAAATCTTTGCTTGAAGTTTATATGAAAGGTGAAGAACTCTCTCTCCTCCTTCATTTGGCTCTATTTTTATTAAATTTCGTTGGTGGAAATTGGATTTTTTAAAAAATTTTGACAAGGTTTGTTTTAGCTAGTTTTTGCAAAATCCAGCTTCAAAATATATCTTTTGATGGGCAAATTTTGGATGTAAACACTTGTACATACTAATTACTTGTATTGTTGTATTTTTTTGGAGGGATAAATGTATTTACACATTTTTATAAAATACCTGTGATCTATTATTTGTATCTGTAATTTTTTTGTCTTTATATATAGATGGATTGGTCGTCATGAATGTATGAGATGCGGAGAACTTAGCCAATATTTATGAAGGAAACATTTAAATTTATTGATCAGGCTAAGGCGCATGCTTTGAGGGAGAATATGACAAAAATCTTTTGTCCGTGCCGTCATTGCAAGAATCAGAAATTGTTGGTAGATCATGGTGAAATATTAGGACACATAATGCAACATGGATTCACCGTCAATTACAAGGTTTGGACCTATCACGGGGAAATCGCCGATCCCCAAGATGATGATGAAGAGTTAAGTCTCAAGATGAATGAGGCAAAGAATTTTGTAATCAAAGACATGTCCCGTGAAAGGATGAATTTAGATGTATCCATAGATGGTGATGATTTTGAGGGTGGTTTTGATATAGAAGATATGCTACACCATGTTGAACCAGAGGTTCTAGCGGGTAGATCACGAGGGTTAGAGAATTGGCAGGCATTGGAGAAGGCATCGAAGGATATTCTTTACGATGAAACGAAGGGATGTGATAAGGATTTCATGGTACTGCGTTCAGTGCTTGAACTTCTGAGATTGAAGGCTAAACACGGATAGTCGGACACAAGTTTTAATGATATGATGAGCTTGTTGAGTGTGTTGCTTTCTAAGCCTAACGTTGTACCATCGAACACGTATCAAGCAAAGAAACTCATATGTCCTTTATCTCTTGGTGTTGAAAAGATTCATGCTTGTGAGAATCATTGTATATTATACCGTAAAGAATATGCAGACTTAGAAAGTTGCCCAACGTGTGGCACAAGTCGGTATAAAACGGGAAATGGGCCCGTTGATACAGAGTCTACCGACCCAGATTCATTGGAGCATAAGCGAAGAAAGATTCCGTCAATGGTGATGTGGTACCTACCAATTAAGGACCGCATGAAGCGTCTGTACTCAAACCCGACTGATGCTGAGTTGATGAGATGGCATCAAGAGGGCCTAAAGACAGATGGTATGATTCGACATCCTGCCGATGCTTGCAAGTGGAAGACATTTGATGCAAAGCACCTAGAATTTGCTAAGGATCCAAGGAATGTAAGGTTCGCGTTGAGCACTGATGGAATGAACCCGTTTGGTGATTTAAGCAGCTCACACAGCACATGGCCAGTTCTTCTCACAATGTATAATCTTCCAACATAGATATGTCAGAAATGAAAGTATATTCTTCTCACTATCCTCATACAAGGTCCGAAGCAACCTGGAATCGATATAGATATTTTTCTTGAGCATTTGATGGAGGACATGGAGGAGCTATGGAAAGAGGGGTTATGGCTATGGGATGAGTTTAAGCGGGAGCACTTCAATCTACGTGCGATCATATTCGTTACCATCAATGATCTACCTGCAAACTTTTCATTATCCGGGCAGATTAAAGGGAAGACTGGATGTCTGATATGTTTGGATAAAACTTCGTACAAATACTTGACGTCGTCTAAGAAGACAATGTACATGCGACATCGATGGTTCCTACCACGAAAACACAAGTATCATAAGATGGCCAGATTGTTCACAAGGCAATGGATAACGAGACTGCCCCTGAAATACGAAGTGGTACTTACGTGTATGAGATAACAAAGAAGATTAAGGTTATATTTGGCAAGAGAAAGAAGAAGACAGCAAAGAGGAAGAAAGTTGTTGATGATGAAGATACTACATTGCCATTCAAGAAGCACTCAATTTTCTTCAGATACTTAGAATACTGGAAGGACCTAGAGATTCGTCATGCAATTGATGTTATGCACCTCGAGAAGAACGTCTTTGATAGCACCATCGGCACCTTGCTGGACATCTCGAGTAAGACAAAGGATGGACTGAAGTCACGTAATGATCTTGTAAATTTGGATATAAGGCATGACCTTCACCTAGTAGAGCTGGCAAGTGGAAAGACCAAGATTCCTCCTGCTTGTTACTCGTTGACACTTGAAGAGAAAAAAACATTCTGTAAATGCTTGCAAGGGGTGAGAGTGTCTACTGGTTTCTCATCGAACATCAGGAAGCTAGTCTCAACGAAAGATTTGACCATTTCCGGATACAATGCGCATGACTGCCATAGGATGCTAACGGTATTCCTACCAATTGCTATAAGGGCAGTCAAACCTGTCCATACCAAGGTGGTTATAACAAAGTTGTGCTACTTTTTCAATCGAATATCACAAAAGGTATTTGATCCTCTCGAATTAGGTCCCCTTCAGACATTTGCTGTGGAGACCGTATGCCAGCTTGAGATGTATTTCCCACCATCATATTTAGATATGATGGAGCATTTGATCGTTCACATCGTCCCTCAGATTATTGTACTTGGTCCCTTATACTTACACCAAATGTGGGCGTATGAGCGTTACATGTCGATCCTCAAAGGCTATGTACGCAATCGCGCTCACCCCGAAGGATCAATGATAGAGGGATAAAGGATGGTAATGCCATTGGGATTCCTGTGCATTGACACGAAGGGAGATTATCTGGAAGGGGTACTATTGTTAGGAAGCAGTTCTTCAATAATGATTACAAAACGGTGGTCGTGGCACAAAGCAGCGTTCTACAATAGCTCGCTATCGTTGAGCCATTCATTGAGCGACACATTGAAGAAATCAAAGCCTGTTTTGCAGGACGATCCACTGATTGGGTTTCAAGACAGCACAGGCATCGATTTCCTCAATGGTTCAAAGATCTAAACTTGCCAGTCGGTGATTCTATGGAGCAACTTACTTTACAAAGATTGGCAAGTGGGCCTTCAAGTATTGTCAACTCATGGCAAGGGTACGACATCAATGGATTTACCTTGTACATGACTACGAAGGACAAGAAAAGCACAGCACAAAATAGTGGGATTCGTGTCGAAGCGATTGACATGACTGGTGAAAAGAAGATGTATTACGGGACCACAAAGGAAATATGGGAACTCGACTACGGCCTGAACATCCAGATCCCTGTGCTCCGTTGTCAATGGGTGAAAGACACAACAGGGGTTTCCGTGGACGACTACGGACTAACGATAGTCGATCACGGTAAAACAGACCACAAGGATGATCCTTGGTTTTTAGCAGAGCGTGTGGCTAAGTTTTTTATGTGAAGGACCCTTCAGATGAAAGGATGGATATTATTGTATCCGGAAAGCAACAGATTGTTGGCATCGACAACATCGAAGACCCCGCTGATTACGACCAGTTCGACGATGTACCATTGTTTACTGATCTTCCTATGTGAATTAAGAAGGTTGAGCGAACCATCGACAAAGCTAATATGTCGTACGTTCGATCAAATGGTGTTGCAAAGATAATTAAGCCCTAGTTTTTTTGTAACCTTTAGTTGCCATGGTGTTCCAAATTTAGCGGGATGAATTAAAGTGGCACTTCTTTTGTACTCATTACCATGTAACATTTGGTAATGAGTTTATTTATTGCCAAAATATATGAAATTTTAGTTGTACGAATATATTGAAAAAATTATCTGTAATAAAAAATTTGTGTTGTACCAATGAAATTTTAGTTTACTTAGATGGAAAACAAATGTGTAACTTATTATATGTAGTAAAATAAAAAATTATTTTTGCATGCGGGCCCTTAAGCCAGCCGCATGGAAAGATCATTTTCGCATGCGGCCGTCTTAAGGGGCCGCATGGTGAAGTTAATTTTCTTATGCGGCCGTCTAAGCCGGCAGCATGGGAAGATCATTTTTCATCTAGGCCTATATATAGGGAGCACGGGGTGCCGAAATTTTCTAAGTCCCAGCGCCGCCGAACCCTAGCTGCCAGGCTGCCAAATTTTTGCACCACCCCGCCGCCGTTGGTCGCATCCACGGCGCCGACGCCGTCGCCCTTGTCGCCGGCCTCCTCTCCTCCCCTCCCCTAGCCGCTGGCTCCTCCTCCGCCCTCGCCACCGCCGGCTCCGGCCTCCTCCTCCTACCCACACGCGCCGACGCCGCCGGCTCCTCCTCCTCCGCCTCCACGCTGATGCCGCTGGCTCCTCGTCGTCCTCCTCCACGCTGACGCCGCCGGCTCCTCCTCCTCCTCCTCCACGCTGACACCGCCGGCTCCTCCTCCTCCTCCTCCATGCTGACACCGCCCGACTCCAAGTCCAAGACCTCCCCTTCGTCGTCGCCGCCGCCAAGTCCTCTCCCCCCGACGCCTTCGGCCTACAAGTCCTCCCCCTCCCCGCCGATAACATTTTTTTTACACATAAATTGTGCAATGTGATATATGTATAGATAAATTTGTGAAATGTGAGATATATATGTGCAATGTGAAATGTGAGATATGTATATATAAATTTGTGAAATGTGTGATATATATGTGCAATGTGAAATGTGAGATATGTACATATATGTGCAATGTGAAATATGAGATATATATGTGTGAATTATGTGTGAATTATGTGTGAATATGTGTGGGATTTTGTGAATTTGTCTATGGGCTGCAGCATGGGAGCAAAATTACAGTGAATTGTACATGGTAGATAGTATTTTGTTGGAATTTTTCATGAATTTGTATTGCCCCATTTATTTTTAGAAATTCACCAAGCATAACTTTATATATATGTTCCTACTATTTGTGTGAATTAAGGTGAATCAAAATTAAAATATTTGTGTGAATTAATGTGTTTACACATCTTTGTGTGACAATTAACGTGAATCAAAATATTTGTGTGAATTAATGTGTTATTATACCTTTGTGCACATGCAACCATACACTACGTTTTATTTTCATTTTAGGTTAGTAAGGAAAAAGTTTTTAGATTATTCCCAAAATATTTGTGTGAATTAATGTGTTTGCACTATGTTTTATTTTCATTCTAGGTTAGTAAGGAAAAGTTTTTAGATTGTTTCCAAAATTTTAGAAAAAATTTATTAACATATTTACTTATAGTTATATGAATTTATAAAGATACTCATATGTATGTGAATTTACAAAGTATACTCATATTATCCTTCATATATATATACTCATATGAATATATATATATGTATGTATATATATATGTGTATATATCTATATCTTCAAAGCTTGCTACATCGATTAGATAACCATTTCTAAGCTAACTGTTAGCTTTATAATATTTATTTCATACATAAATTTCTATGACTAATTTTCTTCTGTCTAACTAGTCAAATATTCAAGGCTGTCAATGAGTTATTCATCATGAATTATATGTGTAATATTTTTAAAAATAATATAACTATTTTTTTGTACTGTTAGCTTTTACTGTTTTTGTAAGAGATCTTGGACGTGCAAATAAAATCCTAAAATAAACGACACATGCTAAAAACATACTATCTGATTAGAAAAGTGTTATCATCTGGTATCAATATTTCTTTTGTAAAAGATAGTAAGACAGATTAATCACTTCACAAGCATATCATGTTTGATGAGAAATAATATTCAGGTTTATGTATTCATTTGTTTTTACGTCAATGTGAAAGATGTCGAACGACAATGTTCCATCGAACGCACCAGTAGCGCCTAAAGAAGGCAAAGCTACTCAAATTTCCGGTAGCAACAATTAGGCTGACGCTTCTAGCGAAGAAACGTGGGGCACACCAAGTGACCCGATGAAAATAACATAAGTCGCCCCTTGCGATGATGATCCGGACTACATACCTATGGAACAGGCCATAAGTGTTGAACATCGTTAGCCATATATTATTTCGTACCTAAATACCAAATCCGCCTAATGGTATAGAGAGTTACTTATATTGTGCAAATGGTAGTCCGACGCCACTCGAAACATAAAGCTGCGAGGACTTGCAGAGCGGAAGAAGTTGAAATGGACACTGCTACATCTGCCCCGGATCATACGGATATATCTGCGAGTGCAGGCGGGAGTAGGAAAAGAAGACCTGGTGAGAGAAGCAAGAACAAATTACCAAAGAAAATCTGCAACGTGATTGCTCTCGATCAGGATGGGAAGCCCGTCGAGCCATCAATTGTGAGGTCCAGGTTCAGCAACACCTATGGCACTCTAGTCAGGACACGTTGTCCAATCAATGTCAAGTTGTGGGAAAAGATGGACGACAACATCAAGACACTCCTCTGGAATGATTTGCAGAAGTATTTCGTGTACCCTCCTGGAGCGGAGGTCAGAGGCAGAGAGTACGCACTGAAAAAGATGGGAGATCGATGGCGACAGTGGAAGTCCGATCTAAATCGGGATTACGTTCAGAAGAATCTCCTTCCCTTCAACGACTATGGACATATATCGCAGGCTAACTAGGATACGTTCGTTGCAGATCATACCACAACTGAAACATTGGTGTTGAGGAAAAAAATGTCAGATCTGGTGAAGAAGAACAAATATCCCCATCGATTGGGGTTGAGCGGATACGCTGGGCACGTCGATCAATGGCGAAAAACCGAGCAAAAGTTTGCAGCCGCTGGTAAACCTTTGCTGGTAGACCCCATGGTGGAACGAAGCAAGAACTGGGTTTGGGTGCGCAGCATAGGTCAAGTCTCGGAGTAGGGAGATATACTATTCGAGACTCCAGACATAGAACAGGTGACAACTAATTTGCAGAAGATCGCCGATAAAGAAAGATCAGGACAGTTCGTCCCATGGAGGGAGAATGACCAACTTACTACGGCGTTGGGGACCGCTGAATACTCCAGACGTGTAAGGGGTTTGTCCTCAAAGACGAGTTGGAGGATAGGGTTCCCACAGGACGCATCAAGTTATAAGAAGAGAGACAAGTACAAAGAACAACTATTAGACAAAATCTATGCACAAGTGAAGGAACACTTCTCCTCGTTGGCAGCTGAAAACCCCACAGCCTTTCCAAGGTTATTCCCTGACAGCCAGCAAACCATCCAATCTCCCCAGCAAACAAGTCAAGTACGTAGCAGTATAGGCTCAGTGGACACAACTCGTTGCGTTGTGGATGGTATAACTGAACCAACTCCATGCTCACTCGTAGTACCTATCGGTCGCGCTGGAAAGACTAAAGAGGTTGCAACGGGTTTAGCGATACCCGGCCGGCAATTCCACAACACGACAATCCCTGAGGATTATGCCAGGGTACAAGTCGTTAAGGTACATAGCGAGCACACTTCTATGGAACTAGACATCCCTGCACCGGAGGGGATTGAACTTCTTGGTGATTAAGTAAATCGGTTTATATTGTGGCATCGTCGAGACATAATCCTCACAGCTGCTGCTCCAGCACCAACATCTTCAACTCCATCCTCAACGCAAGCAAAGACAGCTGCCGCTCCAGCACCACCGTCGCCTCCTGGACCACCTTCCCCTCCAAATCCAGCGTCACCACCACCGATTAGGTCCCTGCCTCGCCTACCTACTCCACCGCCCTCCCCAGCTCAAGAGGCAGCTCCTCTAGCTCCCCCTCTCCGCGAACAGTTCAACCCTCTCCACCCACACCCTAATCTGCTCTAGTTGAACAAGTGCCCATACCTGAAGAAACTAAATCAGGACCGAAGTCTAATACCTTGGAACCTCGTCGTCTAATTCCAAAGTTGATATCAACATACGACCCAAAGGAGATTGACAAGGATAAGGAGAAGTTCATGTTTTCAGCTTTCAGGAATTTTGATAAGTCAAAAGAACTTGCTCATGTCATGTCAGACTGTTAGAAGTCAGTACTAAGAGTCCAAGATGAAGTGCAATCTTGGGTATCTACAGATGTGCCTGAAAATTACGAATATGGCAAGCCATTCTTACCAACTTATCTTCTGAACAACCTACCCTAGGAAATGAGGGTAATGCATGAATAGTACATCAAGGCAGCTAGGAAGGGTCTCGGTTTCATAAGCGTCGCCGTCCCGGAATGCGCTTTCATGAGTGGCCCTAATGGGATATTCTTTATCTCTTTCCGGGACCTGTACGCCATCTACAAGCTAGATAAAATGGATGTGAATCTCGTTGCCGCGTTCTGCCTGTAAGTCTGAACTCTTATATGTTACACGTATCATTCCAAAGAAAAAAACCATATCTCATTACTTCAATTTACATTATACAAGATGTAATTCCACGAAGCTGATAGAACTAGATAATCGGTTGGATACCTCGATCCAACAAGGATATGCAAAACGCAACACACCGTACAGATGAGAGCCGACTGTCCAGAATTGGTTGACAAGACCCTTGAACAAAGGAAGAATATATCAAGAAATTGCACAAGACCAAGAAGCTAGAGGTAGCAACATACTTGGCAATAGCAATGTTAGCGCATGCCGACAAAAATGTCTTAATGGTCTCTTACGCGTTGAAGTAAGCTTTCTCTTCTATGTGTTAAATTAATTTATCATTTTTGGAATTCTCTGTCTAATTAGTCTTTCTTAATTGCAGCGACCACTACATATTATTCCTCGTATATCCAAAAGACCAATTGATTCTATCGTTGGACCCCGCACACTATGACAAGGAGACGTTTATGGAATTCCTCACTATTTTGAATTTGTAACTGATAAACATTTCAATAGACATTTTTTGCGAGTTCCAGTGTTCTAAGTACTGAACAAACAATTGTTTTGTTCAAAAAGAGCACACAAGTACTACCACAAAAGAGGTGGACCAGTACATGACCTGGCCAAAAAGAAGTTATCCGTCAAGACTGGTTGGCCAGTACGAACATATTTATGCCAATACAACAAACTATCGTTCATTAGTTCCTGAATTATGTCTAATGGTTGGTCCCTCGTAATTATATCATAATGTTACAAACAATCAGCAGGAACCAACTTGTGTGGATATTACGTGTGCGAGATGCTCAGAGTCAACGGGAGGTACCAAACAACTAGTGACCGAGTAAGTCAGCATATTCTTCTTTACAAAGAAACCCAACTAGAACACACATTTCACTTAGTAACCTTTCATTGACTTTTCTGTGCACAGATTCCGGAAATCCCTTATATTGCACAACGATTCGATGATAGGACTATCTAGAACGTGTGTGCAGACCTCTGCTGATTCATCCATCGTGATGTCTGCAACGCAAGAGGTCTCTTCTATGACAACCAAAGTGAACTCGCATTGGAAGACAAATTTCAACCTATTAGAAAGTGGGAGAAAGAACATATGCAATGACATGTACACTACTTATATATGTGATGAAACAATGGTGGCATTTGTGATATATGCTTCGTATGTAAACAACTTTTGAACTTATGGTTATGTATTTGATATTTGTTACAGTAATAACATTAATCCGACTATCTCATATGCTTACTATTCGAAAATACGATAATAAATCATACAAAATATAATATTAAATACGATAGAATATTAATTTTGCTGTTGAAAAATTTATTTTTCCAAACGGTCCACTTAATAAGACCGCATGCAAAGATCGATTTTAGCATGCGGCCGTCTTAAGTGACCGCATGCGAAGATCGATCTTCGCATGCGGCTAAGCCGGCCGCATGCGCAAATGGTGATCTTCGCGGACCATTTCACGCATGCGGGACGGCCAACCGCATGCGAAGATCGATTCCGCCCGTCTGCGAAAACCATTTCTGTAGTAATGTCAAGACTTCTTTGGAACACTGGATTTTTAAACAAAATCATAACAACAAAAAACATAGGATTAGAGTGCCTTTGCCACCTCAAATCCTATCGACGAAAAAACACGCGGAAAATGAAGAATAACCATTTGGATAAACCCTAAAAAAAACACGTGAATTAAAACAGAGGTAGACACACGAATCTTGTTGAAAATCCTCTAAAATCCCTATGAAATCCTAAGAAATTTCATAGAATTTTGAAACGGTTACTCCTTCGTACAAAATTAGGACGTAGAATTTTTTTCATAGGATTTGAACCCTATGAAATTCGTCCAAAATTCCATTGTTCCAATATAACCTTAATTCAACACAACATGCTTAATTCAAGAAACTTTGGTTCAAACAAACAAGATGACAGTCCATGTTGTCATTGACTCTACAAAATTGGTTATTTGTAGTGGGCCATCCGTAACGGTGCGGGCAAAACTGTCTGCGATAATTTTATCTATAAAGGGTGGTTAATTTGACCCTTTCATATAGCACTTGAAGGAAAAGCCCCGTTAGGGCTCTCATGTCATTTCTACAGGTTCATTTACATCATCATCGGTTCAGCTCATGCATGATTTGTTATAACATGTACGAATGCCTATAACGGGTCAAGGGACCAACCAATACAATTTATACCAAGAAGGCAAGAACGCCAACTACTCTCTCCCAAAGAACCTCGATGCATGCAGACTTGGTCCTCACTCTCTTTTACTCTTTTGCCTCCTTGTCGTCTCCACTACTATTGCCTCTCTTCTAACGCCTCCCCTCGCCCCTCTCGTCTCCGACGAAATAGCTCATGAGCCAACAAGACAGCAGCCATGCTTCCACCACCCCGTCTCCTCTTCTTCCTAACAAAAGCACCGCACATCATGAACACCGCAAGCCGCCGCTGCCACATCCTCACTGCACCATCGTGGCCTGTGCTTGGCGTCCACCTTTATCCTCCTCTAGCCGTCCCCATGTCATGCTGGAGAAGTCGAGATTGGCCTATTGTAAACACAGAGCAGACAAATTTAACTCTCATGTGAGCTCATATTATGACAAAAATATCTAATTTTGCCTTTTGGGGCATGTTCCGTATAACACGGTAAAAACGTGAGCTGGTGGACACCGAAGTAAGTGGTTGTTCTTTTAGGATATTTTCTCAGCCTAACAGCTTCAACACATGAATCAATCATTTATTGCCAATTTATGGATTCAACTAGTCTTTGTAGCCATATGTTAGAATTTCAGTTTCGCTTGGGCCGCTTGGCCAACAGAACACACAATTCAGTTCAGTTTGGCTAATCATTTATTGTAGAGAATATGATTCGGGGTGTTATTGACTTATTGCAACTTGTATACGTTCACAACAGAGAGAAACACTCCTCTGTAGCTCTGTACTATACCAGGATGAGGGGCTTGTTAAACATGATTTAACTGCAGTATGTTGGGCCTTTTCTAATATCAGAAAACGTTCTTGTTTTGAGAACTGGCGTCTACAAGGATTCAAACAAACAAAAATGATGCCTTCTCTGTGAAGCGAGTCGGTTCAGTGAGCAATAATGTGGTTGATGCATCTTGCAAATATGCATTGTAAACCTGACCCATTTAATGTCTGCCAGGTGAATCAAGTGAAAGTTGGCATATGTACTGGAACAAGTTATAAGTTGCAGTGGCAACTATTTGAGCCCCCAGCCGGCCTCTGCATGCAGTATAAAATGGATGGAGCCAGGGCTACCAATAAACAGCCACAAACAGCATCAAAATGTCGGACTTCCTAATTAACTAGAATGGGAATGTCATGCTTGGTTGACTGATTTGCGCAAGCTGTACTTTAGACGACGGTGAGTCGTAGTTGGAATGGAAGGTATCAGTGATTCCAGTCATACAAAACCAAATTCTGTGTCCACGGCGTGTTCTGCGGCGGTAGTGCAAGAACGTGGAGCAACAAATGTCCATCTTAGAATTAGCACCACTCAGTCTAGAGAGGTGCGCTAATAAGGACACTAGTTAGCAGGATCATGATGTGCATACCCTGTAGAAGAAGCTCAAGTGTGACATTTCTTTGTCGTTAAAGCGTACCACAGTAGTGGAGCTGCACGCAAGGGCTCATATCGTCATCCTTCATGATATGGTTTGATGTTTCCATCCCCAACAGATATGGTGTGGTACTGATTAAACAAGTTCTGGTTTTTACTCAAGTTTTTAACTACCATGGCTGTTGTCGCGCTATATCTACAACATGGCCATTTATACATATATGTGGAGATTATGGGTACCATATATCCACACGGCTAGCTTATCCGACTGACTATAGGGGATAGGTTATGAGTCATGATTAAGGCTTAGGACTTAAGTATTACGTTACCTTGTGTATTAAAGAATGGCTTATAGTCCTAAGTCGGGAATTTTATAGAGTCTTATATATAGTATGTAGTTAGGTCTTCGACTTGTGAGCAGTGGAGGACCCACGGGGTATGCAGGGTGGGCCACCGCATACCCCGGGGTCCAGCCGTCATAGAGACATAACGGCAGCGGCCGCCGGCCTGGTCACCGGAATTGTGTCGCACATCGCAGCATCGGCCGTTGGCCGCCGGGCCAGGCAAAGCGCAGCACGCCGCGTCGCCGCACCAGCACGTCGCGTACGTAGTTGCAGGCAGTAATCGACTAATCATGCAGCAAGCGATCAGCACTAGGATCAGGCAGGTATATATTGTCTATTGATCTTGTAAAAACCTTTGTTTTCTCGTATTCTGGTAATCGTATCAGTATCGTATAGACCTAATTAGCAATTTAGCTAGTTGTCGTACTCATGTTGCCTATTTTTTTTCCAGAATTTTTCAATTATGAAGAGAAGTGGAATTGCGTCTCTTTTTGAGAAACACGCAGCAAAGAGGGCAGCAGCTGCAGCTTCAAACATTGCCCCGTCTTTGGTTGAAGAGCAGAATCCAGAGCAAGATAGAGTGGTGGTTGAAGATCCTTTGCCCTCGTCCCCGTTACCGCCGCCGCCGCCGCCGCCGCCACTGCCATAGCCGCCGCCACCGCCAGCAATTTATGACATCAATCTACTTCCATATGATCCAGGTGAAAGGCTGCCCATACAACATTATCATGTTAATGATAAAGATGCAATCCGTAGAGCATATATTACTAAAGGTCCTTGCAAACCTTATATACATGATTTTCCATACCGAAACATTGGAGACACACCTCGTCGATTCAGTTTGCAATGGTTGTATAATTATGAGTGGCTTGAATATAGTATCAAGAAGGATTCTGCATTTTGCTTTATATGCTACTTGTTCAAGAAGGGCAGTGGGTCAAATGCATTTGTTGTTGATGGATGGAACAATTGGAATATAGGAAACAGTGCACTCATCAAACATAGTGGTTCAAAGGCACACAATGTAGCACAGGAGAGGTATATTGGTTTTATAAATCCAAAGGTAGCAATTGATTATCACATTAACAAGTGGACTGATGAGGATCTTCGTCTTTACAAGAAAAGATTGACATATTCGCTTAGATGTATCAAGTTTCTTTTGCATCAAGGATTGGCATTCCGTGGACGTGATGAAAGTGAAGAGTCTAGCAATAGAGGCAACTTCATTGAACTTTTGAAGTTTCTTGCAGGAAATAGTGATGAAGTGAACAAGTATGTCTTGAACAATGCACCAGGTAATTGCACTTTGACTAGCCCAAAGGTACAGAAGCAAATTATTCATTGTTGTGCCATAGAAACCAGAAAGAAAATAATTGAGGCACTTGGTGATGAGCCCTTTGCAATTTTAGCCGATGAATCTAGTGACATATCACATAAAGAACAACTAGCTCTTTGCTTGCGTTTTGTTGATAAACTTGGAAGGCCATGTGAGCACTTCATTGGAGTTGTTCATGTAGATGATACTGCCTCTTTGTCACTTAAGGAAGCAATCGAAGGTTTACTTGTTAGTCATGGATTGAGTATGACTCGGATTAGAGGCCAAGGTTATGATGGGGATAGCAATATGAAAGGACACATTAAAGGGCTGAAAACAATAATCAAGCAAGAATCACCTTCTGTTTATTATATTCATTGTTTTGCACATCAACTCCAACTAGTTCTTGTAGCTGTTGCCAAGGGAAATACTGACTGCAGTACATTTTTTTGATCAAGTATCTATCTTGTTGAACATTGTTGGGATTTCTTGCAAGCGTCATGGTATGCTTCGAAATGCTAGGCTCGAGAATGTGAAGAAATCACTAGAGTGTGGTGAGCTTGAATCAGGGAGAGGACTAAATCAGGAGATGGGCTTGCCTAGGCCTGGTGACACTCGGTGGGGATCACATTACAAAATTATATGTAGCATCATCACTATGTATTCCTCAATCCATGATGTGCTCATTGAGCTTGGTGCAGATAATGCATATAGGGATGATTGGACTAAGATTCATTTTGTGCTTGGAGCATTTGAAAACTTTGAGTTTGTTTTCTTTGTGCACTTAATGTTTGTTATTCTTGGATACACAAATGAGTTATCCGAGTGTTTGCAGAGAAGGGATCAAGATATTCTTAATGCAATCTCACTTGTTAATGTGGCAAAGAGCAGAATGCAGCAGTTGAGGTCTGATGGTTGGGATAACTTTCTTATGAAGGTCGCCTCTTTTTGTATTACACATGGTGTCGAAGTTCCTGCTATGGATGGTGCCTATGTGCCTTATGGAAAATCAGCAAGGTATGCCCGTGCCCGGAACCAAACAAATGATGACTATTTTACAAGAGAAGTGTACATTGGTGTCATTGATCAAATTAGTCAAGAGCTTGATAATCAGTTTGATGAGATCAACATGGAGCTACTCTCTTGTATGTCAGCTTTTAGTCCTTCCCAGTCCTTTGCTTCGTTTGATGCACAGAAGATACGTAGATTGGCTGAATTTTATCGTGATGACTTCTCCAACAACAATTTGCTACAACTAGAATTGCAACTTGACAATTATATTGATGACATGAAACGAGATGAATGCTTCCAAGGTCTAGACAACATTGTTGATCTCTCAGTTAAGCTTGCTGAAACAAATAGGCACAAGGTGTATGATATGGTGTACTTGCTTGTCAAATTGGTATTACTTCTACCGGTGGCAACTACGAGCGTTGAAAGGGTATTTTCTACACTGGTTATAGTGAAAACAAAATCAAGAAATAAACTAGGTGATATTGTTTTGGATGATTGTCTACTCACATTTATTGAGCGGGAGATTTTCTTCCAAGTTGATGAAGATGATATAACGGAGACATTCATGTCATTGAGAAAGCGACGGATCAACAAGTAATATTGTAAGTCTCATTTATGGCTATATTTTGAAGTGTTTTGTATTTCTTTGGAACAATTTATATGGTTTTAGAATATAGTTTTACCGATTCAGAATATGGTTTGTCCAATTTGTAAATGGTTTACCGAATTGCATAAGAAAAATTTTAGAGTCGCATACCCTGAGGTAAAATCCTGGGTCCGCCACTGCTTGTGAGCCTACCCTCTAAACCTATATAAGAAGGGTAGGACGTTCCTTGAGGGGCATAGAGACAATAGCAACCCAGTCAAGAGATCAATATACAACTCGGCGGATCTAATCCCCGAAACAGGAGTAGGGTGTTACTTCTTCATAGGAGGCCTGAACCTGTCTAAACTCTTTTGTCTACTAACCCATCGTGTTTGGCACTTGAGCGCTACCCCATGTTTATTATTATGAAATCAGGTTTCGACAGTTGGCGCGCCAGGTAGGGGTTGCGTCAAGTTTTCTTCTTCTTCTCGCCGACTAGCGCGATGGGATCTGCATCAGGCATTGACGACTTCGCCTTCCCGCCAGGACTGTCATTCCGCTTTGGCAACCTCGACTTCATCACCGACAACCTCGGCAAGATTTCTCTCCTTGACACGGATCAAAACCAGTCGGGAGGGGAAAACCACTCAGCACCGTTCGGGTTACCAAACGATGCCGAGATCTAGTTCAACCTTCTATCTTCTAAGTTGGGATCAAACCACTCGGGAGAATTTTCTGCATCACCGTCATGCTGCGGTCCGAGCTCCAGGGAGATCACTATCATGATTCAACCCGTCGGATCGTGCTCATCTACCGAGATCGCCGACAATCTTAGCTCTTTCGACATCGATGATCTCTACGACATCTCCAGGGAAGATCTCAATGACTCCGACTTCGACAATGACTACGCTCCGCTATTGTTCAATGTCCTAATGGCCTAAGTAGCGGAGACCGACTTAGCCGTGGCCCGCAGGGTTGCGGAAGAGGAACGAGCCAAGTTCGAAGAGGAGCGCAAGTGCAAGGAGGAAGAACTCAAGTGCAAGGAGGAGGAGCTCAAGTGAAAAGAAGACAACGACAAGAGAAAACGAGATCTAAGGACGGCTGGGCGCTTCGCTCACGAGGCCATAGTTCAGACCCGACTCGACAACACCAACGTTTTCCTCATGCCCTAACAGAACGCGGTCGCTGCTCTCGCCCTCATCGACACCGTCATCGATGTGGCACCCCCCAGCGTAACTCCAATCCTAGATAAAGTCAAGACTATCGTCGCAGCTACAGCATTACCCGCCGCTCTCGTGGGCTCTGCTCAGAGAGCTACCGAGTCCATCACCGAGACACCCGACGGTAGCCGCCTACCACCGATACGATCCAAGGACTACCGGAGACCTGAGCTCAGCAAAATGCCCGCCAAGTCCAATGACCCCCATCATCACGCAATCTGGAAGCGTCGAGATCAGTCGGCCGACTCTCGTGAGAGAGGTCACGGCCGGCCACCCGTCCATGATCAGATTCGTTATGGCAATAGCTCAAACTACCAGAGTGGCTCTCGAAGGCCCACACCCAGTGACTTGAGGGAGGTACTTGACCGACGTCATCGTGAACGCAACAAGCCCTATCATGAAGACCGGAGGGATTCCTCCGACAACTATGATGATGGAGTACCCGCATTCACTCGGAACCTGCGTCGAGTGAATTGGCCAAGTGGATTCAAGCCCACTGGGATTGACAAGTATAACGGCAAAACCGATCCCGAGTCATAGTTAACCATGTACACCCTCGCCATTCGCGCCGCAGGAAGAGACAACAAAGCAATGGAAAACTACCTGCCCGTCGCTCTTGCTGACTCAGCTAGGAATTGGCTCACAAGTTTACCAAGAGGTTCGATTGATTCGTGGAGCGAGCTCCGAGACCACATCATTGCCAATTTCCAAGGTACTTTTGAAAGGCCCAGGACTCAATCCGATCTCTACAACGTGATCCAGAAGCCCGACGAGTCATTGAAAGACTACATTCGAAATTTTTCGGAGAAGCAAAACAAGATCCCCGACATCACCGATGACGTCATCATAGCTGCGTTCCAGAAGGTGTCCGCAATGAGTTGTTGATCAGCAAATTCGAGCGCAAGCCTTCAAGGACAGTCAAGAAGATGTTCGAGACAGCCAATTCCTACACTAAGTCAGATGACGCAATCAAAGCTGCACGATAGGACAAGCAATCCGGGAGTAGTTGGCGCCCTAAGAAGGACAACAACAATGGCAACGGCAACAATGGCCAAAAAGATCGCAAGCGTAAGCCCGAGGATCTGGTCGTCGCAATGTCAAACTACCAACAACAGCGTCCACGAGTCACCACCTACGACAGGATCATGAACGCCCAATGCACTCAGCACCCGAATGACAAGCACGCGGCCAAAGATTGTTTCATCTACAAATAATTCGCCGAGCAATATGCCACTCAACTCCACCAAAAGCCGTCAGATGGAACCGACACCTCAGGAACCAAGAAGGACGATGCAGCTGGTGGCTCAGAACCTTTCCAAGATGACAGGACCAGGTTAAACCATATTTTTGGAGGGCCACTAGCATATGAATCGAAAAGGAAGCAGAAGCTGATTGACAGGGAAATCAACGCAGTACAACCTGAAGTCCCACGATACCTACGATGGTCGGAGGTGGCTATCACGTTTAACCGCTTGGATCATCCTGACCGAGTGGTTCACCCGGGGCGGTATCCCCTGGAACTAGACCCGGTGGTTCGCAACGTCATGCTCAAGCGTGTCCTCATCGATGGCGGTAGCGCCCTCAACATCCTCTTCACCAAGACATTGGACAAGATGCAAATCCCGAGATCTGAATTGAAGCTAAGTTCAGCCCCTTTTCACGGAGTCATCCCAGGGCTGTCATCTACGCCACTCGGGCAGATCACTCTTCCAGTAACCTTTGGCACTCGGGAAAACTTCCGAACAGAAAACATCAACTTTGAAGTTGCCAACTTTGAAGCCGCTTATCATGCAATCCTTGGAAGACCTGCGCTCGCCAAGTTTATGGCGGTCCCGCACTACACCTACCTCATGATGAAGATGCCCGGTCCCAAGGGCGTCATCTCCTTGCGCAGCGATGTCAAGCAAGCCTTCACTTGCGACAAGGAAAGCTGCGACATGTCCCAAACTCGTGAGAGATTACTCGGCCAACAGGAGGTTCGACTGGCTGCATCAACGTCAGGAGAAGGCGAGATCCCAACAAAGAAGATGGCCAAGTCGGGAGAAGGCGACGCCAAGACAAAGAAGATTCCACTTGATCCCTCTGATCCTTCCAAAACTGCTGTAATAGGCACCGAGTTAGATCCTAAATAGGAAAGCACGCTCATCACCTTTCTACAAAATAATAAAGATATATTTGCTTGGAAACCATCTGATATGCCTGGTATTCCTAGAGAGGTGATTGAGCACTCATTAAATGTTAAAGAGGACGCGAAACCTATTAAACAACGACTTCGCCGCTTTGCGCAAGATCGAAGAGATGCTATTAAGGAGGAACTCACCAAGCTTTTGGCAGCTGGATTCATCAAAGAAGTTTACCATCCCGATTGGTTGGCCAACCCAGTTCTAGTTCAAAAGAAGACAGGACAATGGCGCATGTGTGTTGACTATACCGACCTCAACAAGTTTTGTCCGAAGGATCCCTTTGGTTTGCCCCGCATTGATCAAGTTGTCGAATGGACCGCCGGCTGCAAGCTTCTGAGCTTTTTGGGTTGTTACTCGAGATACCATCAAATCAACTTGAATGAGTCCGACTGCATGAAGACATCGTTTATTACCCCGTTCGGAGCTTATTGTTATATCACGATGCCCTTTGGCCTCAAGAACACCGGAGCTACTTATCAGCGCATGATCCAGAGATGCCTTCAGACTCAACTTGGGAGGAACGTGGAAACTTACGTCGACAACGTTGTCATCAAGACCAAGCAAAAACAGGATCTGATTGACGACTTGGAAGAGACTTTCTCAAATATTCGAGCCTTTAGGATGAAGTTGAACCCGGAAAAGTGTACCTTTGGAGTGCCGTCAAGCAAGCTACTCAGTTTTATGATGTCTCATCGTGGCATTGCAGCTAATCCAGAGAAGATCAATGCTATTCGGAACATGAAGCCGCCGAATACCCAGAAAGATGTCCAAAAGCTTACTGGTTGCATGGCAGCGCTAAGCCGTTTCGTTTCTAGACTTGGTGAACGAGGCATACCCTTTTTTCAAGTTGCTCAAGAAGACAGACGAATTCCAGTGGACCTCGGAGGCCCAGAAAGCTTTTGAAGACTTCAAGGACTTCCTCACAACACCACCCGTGTTGGCGTCACCTTATCCTCAAGAGCCTTTGTTACTCTATGTTTCCTCAATCTTTCAGGTGGTCAACACGGTTTTGGTCGTTGAACGAGAAGAGGAAGGACGAGCTCAAAAAGTTCATAGGCCGATGTACTTCGTTAGCGAGGTGTTGGTCGGATCCAAAAAACATTACCCCCAGGTACAAAAACTACTATATGGAATTTTAATTACCGTCAGGAAGTTAGCCCATTATTTTCAAAGTCATTCGGTTACTATGGTCACGTCCTTTACACTCGGCGATATCATCCATAATCGGGAGGTTACCGGGCGTATTGCAAAGTGGGCTCTAGAATTGATGCCATTAGATATTACCTTCAAGGCCAGAACATCTATAAAGTCTCAAATCTTGGCCGACTTTGTGGCTAAGTGGACCGAGTGCCAAGAAGATGTACCTAGGGAGGAGTTGCAATATTAGACCATGCATTTTGATGGGTCTAAATGTGTCACCGGTGCAGGAGCCAGAGTCGTCTTGGTTTTCCCGACTGGGGAGAGGCTACGGTATGTTCTTCATATATATTTTCCTGCTTCACACAATGTGGCTGAGTACGAAGCTTTACTTCATGGGCTACGACTTGCTGTGTCTCTCGGCATACGTCGAATGATTGTACGAGGATATTCCCAGTTGGTGGTAAATCAGGTGATGAAGGATTGGTCTTGTTTAAACGACAATATGGCAGCTTATCATCAAGAAGTTCGCAAGCTAGAAGACAAGTTTGATGGCTTGGAGTAATCTCATGTTTTAAGGCACAACAATGAGGCAGCAGATCAATTGGCCCAGTTTGGTTCTAAACGAGAAGCAGCCCCGATGATGTTTTTATAGAACATCTCTATGAGCCGATTGTTGTTAAAAAACCAACCACTAACAAAGAAGTTACAAACCAGGTTTCTATGCTTGATGCCGACTGGAGAACACCCTTTATCAATTTTCTGACTCGACAGGAGCTATGCGAAGATCGAAATGATGCAGAGCGAGTTCGATGACGCAGTCAGAGTTATGTCATTGTTGATTCAGAATTGTACAAGAGAAGTCCGTCTGGAATCCTGTTAAGGTGCGTCACGCCTGAGGAAGGATGACAATTGTTGCAGGATATTCACTCGGGAATCTGTGGCAGTCATGCTGTAGTACGTACCTTGGTGGGCAAGGCTTATAGGCAAGGTTTTTTCTACCTCACGGCGGTCTCCGACGCAGACAAGGTGGTTCGAACTTGCGAAGGTTGTCAGCTCTTTGCTCGGCAAAGTCATGTTCCAGCCCAAGAGTTACAAACAATCCTGTTGTCATGGCCATTTGCAGTTTGGGGCTTGGACATGGTTGGTCCTATCAAAAAGGCTCCAGGAGGTTTTACACATTTGTTCATCGCAATTGACAAATTCTCTAAGTGGATTGAGGCTAGGCCGGTTGCTACAATAACCGTGGATAAGGCGTGAGATTTCATTCTAAACATTGTGCATCGGTTTGGTGTTCCAAACATGATTATAACCGACAATGAGACTCAGTTCACTGGAGGTGTTTTCAAAGAATTCTGTGAAGACTTTGGAATCAAGATTTGTTATGCGTCGGTGGCATATCCTAGAAGCAATGGACAGGTTGAACGTGCCAATGGTATGGTTCTTCAGGGCATTAAAGCCTGAGTCTTTGATAGATTGAGTCCTTATGCCGGTAGATAGGTTCAAGAGTTGCCTTCAGTATTATGGTCATTGCGGACTACGCCTAGTCGGGCTATGGGCCAGTCACCTTTCTTTTTGGTTTATGGGGCGGAAGCTATGTTGCCGAGTGAGATGGAATTTGAATCTCTTCGAGTTCGCAATTTCAATAATGAGCATTATGATCAAGACCGAGTCGATGATTTGACCCGACTAGAAGAGGCTCGTGAAGCTGCATTGGTTCAGTCGGCAAGGTATCTTCAAGGACTTCAACATTATCATATCGCAGACCGGTCAGATCGCGGGTTAGGTGGTGCCAGGATGCCTGTGCATCGCACGCGCGTCAGGCGGCCTGCTGCACGCCTCGCCCCGTTCCATCAGAATGATGAGAGCCTTCTGTCTCTCGTCTCTCAGCCGGAGTTGGTACCCCAACTCCGGTCAGATGTTTCCCGTTCCCAATGTGAGCGGGACACGGAAGTCATCCGCCATTTAATGAAGGCTGAAATGGGCGTCCCCCGGATGGGTCGGCTGACCGAGCGAAGGCGTGCTGCGGCGTCTGTCAGAGGCTGCTTCCGGAGGAAGGATAGCCCTAAATGTAAAAGAATGTTTTCTTTCTTAGGCAGCTCGTGGCCCATGTGGTAGCCCCTTGCCATATAAAAGGAGGCCCAGGCCTAGGAGATAAAAAAAGACTCTCTCTGGACTCTCTCTGAGGACTCTCTCTTTGAGGACTCTCTCGGAGGACTCTCTCTGGATTCCATCATACTTTCAGATCTACCAGAACACAGGAGTAGGGTATTACGCTCCTTAGCAGCCCGAACCAGTCTAAATCGCCTGCGTCCACGCGTTTTTCTCGCTGGGATCCCACAGATCAGGGGCGAAGAATTTCACCTTGAGCCCCCGGCCGAACGGGCAAAGGGGGGCCTGCGCGGTCTCCTGGTGTGGAGCTTCACGCTCCGTGATCTGGTGCGCCAGGTAGGGGGCGCGCGCGTGTTTTTCTGAGCCCCCATTTCCTTTCATGTGCGCCAAGCTTCGCCAGGTAAGCCCTATGGCCAAAGAGGCAGTGGCATACGATCCTTCTTTGAGCGCCAGCGGTGATGGCGGGGAGCAGAACCCGCGCCATCCGGCTCGCACCCCGCCGTCCCCCTCCTGCCGAAATCTTGGGCGGGCGAAGGCGCCTGAGGAAGTCAAGGGATCCGCGACCTCGCCGCCCGCAGGCGACGGAGGAGGATGACGAGGCGGGGTGCGTCGCCGCCTCACCTATGGTGATAGCGGCACGCCCCAGGGTCCACTCTAGGCTGCGGGCGCACTCTTGCATCACCCGCCCGTCGTCCCCGATGCAGAGACCCCGACCCAACGTTGGCTGGATGACGTGGCCAACCTGGTCATGACGGCGCAGCAGCGCCTAGGCACTGGCAAGCGGTCTTCCGCCGTTGGGACCTCTGGAGCTGCCACCGCTGGCTCTACCTCGTCGAGGTAGAGGGCATGACGGGCGATGGCCGACACCCGCCGTTCGTCCGTGGTTCCCTCATCAACGCCTCCGACTCATGAGGATATGCATGAGGGGCCAGACGCCCGGCTCGATATCGAGCGCCGGCGCGACGCTCATCACGCCGCCCATGCAACGGAAGGCGCCTCCTCCCCTGGGGCGCCGCTCCGTTCCGATCACGGGGGCCGGCCCCCCGTGTCCCCGGTTGGTGGTGCCGGCTGTCGAGCTGGCGAGCCTTCGGAATGTCCGTTGGCCCCCGAGGTTCCGGCCCACCATCACCGAAAAATATGATGGGAGCGTCAACCCCGCTGAGTTTCTCCAGATCTACACGACTGGAATAGAAGCCGCGGGGGGTGACGACAGGGTCATGGCGAACTTCTTTCCCATGGCCCTGAAGGGCCAGGCACGGGGTTGGCTAATGAACCTGCCGCCCGCATCGGTCCACTCCTAGGAGGACTTGTGCCAGCAGTTCACCACGAACTTCCAAGTCACATATCTGCGCCGAGGCGAAGAGGCGGACTTGCACGCGGTACAGCGGAGGGACGATGAGTCTGTCCGCTCGTACATCCAGCGGTTCTGTCAAGTCCGCAACACCATACCTTGCATCCCTGCACATGCAGTTATCTACGCATTCAGGGGGGCGTGCGGCACAACCGCATGCTCGAAAAGATCGCCTCCAAGGAGCCCCAGACCACCGCGCAGCTCTTCGAGCTCGCGGCCCGTGTGGCTCGCAAGGAGGAGGCCTGGACCTGGAACTCCTCCGGCTTTGGAGCGGCGGCTCCGGCTGCCCCCGAGTCCGCCGCTCGTTCAGGGCGACGGGACAGGAGGAGGAAGAAAAGGTCGGCCTGTTCCGACGACGAGGGTCATGTCCTCGCCGCCGAGGGCGCTTCGCGGGCCCCCCGAAAGGGGAGGCCCGTGGGCGACAAAAAGAAGGAGGCAGGTGGTGCACTGTGCATAACACCTCCCTCCACGACCTCACCGACTGCCGTGCGGTTCAAAACTTGGCCGAGCGAACGAGGAAGTCGGAGGAGGAGAAGAGGCAGGAACGCCGTGAGGGCAAGGCCCCGGCAACTTCCACTGGCAACCAGCGAAGTGAGGCCAAGTAGAAGGCCCCCGCTGAGGATGTCGACGATGGTGATGATGACCTGGGCTTTCAGGAGCCCGAGGCCACCGGTCGCACCGTTGATGGGGCAGCGTGCGCTCACGCTTCTCGCCGAAGCCTCAAGGCCATGAAGCGAGAGCTTTTGGCCGCAGTCCCCACCCATAAGGCGACACGGCGGGCGCGTTGGTTGGAGGTCACCCTTACCTTTGACCGAACCGACCACCCGCCATGCGTTGCCCAGGGAGGACATATCGCGATGGTGGTCTCCCGCACCGTCTGCAACATGAAGTTGAGGCGCGTCCTGATAGACGGTGGCGCAGCTCTCAACATCCTCTCCCCTGCGGCCTTTGATATCATCAAGGCCCCGGGGATGGAGCTCCGGCCGTCCTAGCCAATCATCGGCGTGATGCCGGGGCACACCTGGCCGCTAGGCCATATCGACCTCCCGGTCACCTTCGGTGGCCCCACCAACTTCCGCACCGAGCGGGTGGACTTCGATGTGGCGGACCTCAATCTGCCCTACAACGCAGTCCTGGGAAGGCCCACGTTGGTGAAGTTCATGGCGGCCACCCACTATGCCTACCTCCAGATGAAGATGTCGGGCCCAAGTGGCCCCGGTCACCGTCCACGGTGACCTCAAAGTCGCGCTTGCTTGTATGGAGCAGCGCGCGGACCGCCTCGCCGCGGTGTCCAAGCCCGCGGGCGGCGACGAGAGGCCCGGCGCCTCCACCTCGCCCGCCCCGAGGCAACGGATGGCCTCAGGCGACGAGGTCCTGGTGAAGGAGGTCACCCTGGGCGACGACCCGTGCAAGACCACCCAGATTTGTGGTCTCTTGGACGACAAATAGGAAAACGCGCTCGTCTCCTTCCTGCGGGCAAACGCCGATGTCTTCACGTGGAGACCGGCGGACATGCCCGGGGTCCCTAGGGAGGTGATCGAGCACTGTCTCACCGTGCGGCCGGACGGAACGCCCGTCCGGCAAAAGGTGCGGCGACAGGCCCCGGAACGCCAAGCCTTCATCCGCGAGGAGGTGGCGCGGCTTTTGGAGGCCGGATTCATCCGAGAAGTCATCCATCCGGAGTGGCTCGCGAACCCGGTTGTCGTCCCCAAGGCGAACGGCAAGCTCCGGATGTGCATCGACTACACCGACCTCAACAAGGCATGACCTAAGGACCCTTATCCCCTGCCACGCATAGATCAAATTGTCGACTCCACCGCGGGGTGCGACCTTTTGTGTTTTCTAGATGCATACTCAGGATATCATCAGATTCGCATGGCTAGGGAGGATGAGGAAAAAACCGCATCCATTACCCCTGTAGGAACTTATTGTTATACAACCATGCCTTTCGGGTTAAAGAATGCGGGTCCTACTTTTCAGCGTACTACTCGTATTTCTTTGGGTAGTCAGATAGGGCACAATGTTGAGGCCTACGTCGATGACTTGGTTGTAAAAACGCGCAACCAAGAGACCTTGCTCTCGGATTTAGTGGAGACTTTCGAAAGTCTCCACTCCGTGTGCATAAAACTGAACCCCGAAAAGTGTGTGTTCGGTGTGCCTGCGGGCAAGCTTCTCGGGTTCTTGATCTCTGCCCGAGGCATTGAGGCCAACCCCGAGAAGATACGAGCTATTGAGCGGATGCGCCCCCCAGCAAGCTTAAGGACGTGCAATGCGTCACCGGATGCATGGCTGCCTTAAGCCGATTCATATCGAGGCTGGGAGAGAAGGCGCTGCCCCTATTTAAGCTCCTTAAGCGCTCCGGGCCGTTTACCTGGACGGAGGAGGCTGAGCGGGCCCTCACCCAGTTGAAGGCATACCTCAGCTCCCCCCCGATCCTGGTCGTCCCGGAGCCCGATGAGCCGCTGCTACTCTACTTGGCGGCAACCCCGCAAGTAGTCAACACGGCGTTGGTTGTGGAGCGCGACGAGGACAGCCCTCGGCCCACGCGCTCCCACCCTGTGTCGACCCGACCCGGGACAGAGAAGGGAGGAGAGGCCCCCGAGCCGGACGGCGGCCTAAGGCCCCTGACGACCGGATGTGGCCCTCTGCCCGCTCGTCCGACGGCGCCGGATGCCCCTGACCCCTAGGAAGGCCCCGGGGCCACCGCGGGAAGGTGCAGCCCGACGCCCTCCGACCCCGAGGTCATTGGCACAGAAGCCGAGTGGGCCCGGCAAGGCCCCTCGGACGACGAGCGCCCCGGGAACGGTGCCCTCAACGGAGAGGACAGGCCCCGCCGGAAGGTACAGCGGCCCGTCTACTTCATTACTGAGGTGCTGTGGGATGCCAAGACTCGATACTCTCAGGCCCAGAAGATGCTCTATGCGATTCTGATGGCCTCGAGGAAGCTGTGCCATTATTTCCAGGCGCATCGGGTCACTGTGGTCACGTCCTACCCCCTCGGCCTAATCCTACGCAACCTGGAGGGTACTGGACGAGTGGTAAAATGGGCAATCGAACTCTTCGAATTTGACTTGCGCTTTGAACCACGCCACGCGATCAACAGCCAGGCCGTCGCTGAATTCGTGGCGGAATGGACCCTGGCTCCTGAGCCCGATCTCGGACTCTCCGCCCCCGAGGCCAACATGAGCCCCTCGCAGCTGCCTCACGCCACCTACTGGGTGATGTAGTTCGACGGCTCCCTGGCCCTTCACGGTGCCGGCGCGGGGGTCACCTTGACCTCGCCGAGCGGAGACGTCCTTAGATATTTGGTTCGCCTAGATTTCCAGGCAACCAACAATATGGCGGAGTACGAGGGATTCCTTGCGGGACTCAGAGTGGCGGCCCGAATGGGGATCCGCCGCCTCCTGGTTCTAGGTGACTCCCAGTTGGTTGTTAACCAGTTCTCCAAAGAGTACCGGTGCTCCGACCCGCAGATGGACGCCTACGTCCGCGAGGTGCGGCGTATGGAGCGCCATTTCGACGGGTTAGAACTTCGGCACGTGCCCAGACGGGATAACGCAGTTGCCGACGAACTCTCGAGGCTCGCTTCATCGCGAGCCCCGACACCACCGGCCGCCTTTGAAGAAAGGCTGGCCAAGCCGTCGGCGTGACCCGACCCCCTAGGGGAGACAGACGTGCCTACGCGGCCCCCGAGGCTCGTCGGAGTCCAGGCCTCGGGACCCAGGGGGGCCGAGCCCGGCCCCCCAAGATTGGTCGCCTAGATAGCTGAGATCCAGGTGTTCCTCAAAGATCAGACTCTACCTGAGGACCGTGAAGGGAGTGAACACGTCAATCGCATCTCCAAGCGCTACGTGCTGGTGGAAGGGGCCCTCTACCGGTGCGGGGCCAACGGAGTCCTCCTGAAGTGCATTCCTCGGGAGCAGGGCGTCGAGCTTCTTGTCGATGTCCATGAAGGCGAGTGCGGAGCCCACTCCGCCTCATGCACCTTGGTCGGCAAAGCCTTTCGCCAGGGTTTCTATTGGCCGACGGTGATCCACGACGCAGCTGACCTAGTCCGACGATGCAGGGCATGCCAGTTTCACGCCAAGCAAACGCATCAGCCGGCCCAGGCCCTGCAGACCATACCTCTTTCATGGCCGTTTGCCGTCTGGGGGCTGGATATCCTGGGTCCCTTCAGGAAGGCCCCGGGCGGGTTCGAGTATCTGTATGCCGCAATCGACAAGTTCACTAAGTGGCCCGAGGCTTATCCGATCATCAAGATCGACAAGCACTCGGCGCTAAAATTCATAAAGGGCATCACTGCTCTGTTCGGGGTGCCTAACCGTATCATTACGGACAACGGCACCCAGTTCACCAGTGAGCTTTTCGGCGACTACTACGAAGACATGGGCATCAAGCTCTATTTCGCCTCACCCGCCCACCCCAGAAGCAATGGCCAGGTGGAGCGCGCCAAAGCGGAAATCCTCAAGGGCCTCAAGACCAAGACCTTCAACATCCTCAAGAAGCATGGCGATTCGTGGATCGAGGAGCTTCCAGCAGTACTCTGGGCGAACCGAACCAGCCCAAGCTGAGCGACAGGGGAAACGCCTTTCTTCCTCGTCTACGGTGTGGAGGCGGTCCTCCCATCCGAGCTCACGCTGAGGTCCCCTCGGGCCACCATGTATTGCGAGGCTGATCAAGATCAGCTTCGCCGAGACGACCTCGACTACCTGGAAAAGCGAAGGCGGCGCGTGGCCCTCTGGGCCGCGTGCTACCAGCAAAGCCTGCGGCGCTACCTTCAGCGCCATGTCCGGGCCCGATCACTCTGCGTCGATGATCTCGTCTTACGCCGCGTGCAAACGCGTGCTGGACTGAGCAAACCCTCACCAATGTGGGAGGGTTCGTACAGAGTGATCGGCGTCCCCCGGCCGGGCTCAGTTCGATTGGCCACGGGCGACGGCACAGAACTGCCTAACCCGTGGAACATCGAGCATCTTCGCCGCTTCTACTCATGAGGGGGTCGGGTGTCGTACCTCGGGCTCGGGCCAACCCCGCGTCCCCCTCGGGCACGCAGGGTTGGCCGGGGGCTCCCACATGCACATACTTGTTTAATTTTTTCCTAGCATTTCAATAACAAGCATTTTCAATTTCCTAACGACTGCGCCTGTGTTATCGTTTTCGTTTGAAAAATCTTGACTTGAGTCAGTCTACTTGTGCTCGTCCTTGTCCTCGGTAGCCCGGGTCGTCTAAACCGCCAAATGGGGCCCAGAACCGAGCCGTGCACCAGGGCACGGTGAACTCCGGGGGGGAATCGGCAATGGCCCACAATCGGGTCCCCATAACCCTCGGTCACCGCGCTCCCGGCCTGGCCAGTCTCGACATACGGATCTTCCCAAGGCACTAGCTCCGACCCGCGTCGCTTGAGGCTGGGGCCCGAGCACGAGCCCTCGCTCAAGCCAAAGATGCAAAGGGATCGCGACACAGACCATCCTTATCACGTGCATATAGCAAGCATAACTAACATAGAAGTTAAAATTCTGTTTGATTGCAGATAAGATGAAGTCAGTTTGTACAAGTGTTGGCCCAAAGGCCTCAGAAGATGAAGGAACCAAAAATTAAGATACACGGCGGCCCGGGGGCTCACTCTCACGCACCCGGGTCGCCGGCCTCGTCGTCGCTGTCGTCGTCAGCACCATCGTCGCCGTCCTCCTCCTCATCGGAGTCGGGAGCGAAGACGAGCCGAGGGGCCGTCCCCTCGAAGCCGTGGACGATTTGACCGGCGGCATCCCGGACTTGGGCGCGCGCGTTGGCTTCGGTTCCGAGGGGAATTATTCAAGCGCCGTCCACGGGGAGAAGTCGGGGTCCCGGGCTTGGTAGCTCGCCAGCATGAGCTCCACCGCCCCCCGGGCGAGGTCCCTTGAGGAAGACTTAACCGTCTCCTCGATCTCCTCGGGGAGCCTTTCAAGGTCCCCGGCCATGTCTGAGAGGTGCTGGGCGAGGCCGCCCCGGTTGGCGGCATACTTTGGGTGCCGCCCGCGCCAGATGCCCGCCTGAAGCCCGGCGCGGTCGAGGCGGGAGACGACGTCTCGGAGCATGCCGGGCCCCACCTCGTTCGACAGCCGGAGGGCCTCAACCTCCCCGGCGGACGAGTCCAGGGCGTCCTACAGCTCGGCGATGGTACCCTCGGCCGCTGTGAGGCGAGCGGCCAAATCGCCGTGGCCTGCGGCCGCCCTGCCGCTGCGCGCCTGCGCGTCCCGCTCCCTTGCCCGTGCCTCGAGTTCGGAGGCCCGCTGGTTCAGCGCGTCCCTCTCAGCGCGGGTGCCTTCCAGATTACGGCACGCCTACTCCTCCCGGACTCCCTCGCGGAGGAGCAGGCTGTGCACCAGCCGCTGCGCCGCGGCCTCGGCCTCCTCGAGGGCTCGCCCCCGCTCGGCGAGCACGTCTTCGTGGAGGCGGAGTGCGAACTCCTGCTCTGCGGAGGCGGCCTCGTGCGCCGCCAGTGTCGCCTCCCGTGTAGCGACGGCGGTCTCGCGTGCCCCCAACGCCGCCTCCTTCGTGTCCAGGGCGCGGGCGCGCTCCGCCATCGCCTCTAGCTCCCGGGCACAGTGGTCAAGGGCCTCGGCCCGCCGGCGCACAACGGCCTCTTGCACAAGCAGGCGCGAGGCCCGTCCCCCGAGTGTGGCGGTGCGCTCCTCCAGTGCCATGTTCCGGGCCTCTAGGGCCTCCTCGCGCTGGCGGGTCGCCGCCTCGATCTCCACCACCCGTCGCTCCCGGGCAGCGGCGGCGTCGAGAACTCCGTGGGCGGCGTCGAGCTTATCCTCCAGCTCCGCCATCCGGCTGCCGTATTGGAGACGGAAGTCGTCTCGCGCCTCGTCGAGCACGGCGGCTGTCTCACGCTCCTCCTCCTATTCCCGGGCGATCCCCGCTAGGGTCCTGCGGCTTGCCTCGAGCAGTGAGGTGTGCAGGCTGTGCGCCTTGCGGCCGGCCTCCACCATGGCCTCCACGGAGCGCCGTCCCTCCTCGACGCGCGCCCACGCCGCATCAATTTCTGCCCGCTCCGCCTGTAGGGCCTCCATTTGGGCGCTTAGCCTGTCCAACACCGTGCTGTTGGTCGTAGCCAAGGCCTGCAGGAGGGGCTCCGCGCTTAGCGGGGTGGCAGAAGAAAAGGGGGAAGGCCGCCCCTGTGGTGGTGAAACCCGGCTCGGCTCGCCGGTCGGTGTGTTGGCCTCGGGGGCCTTTCCCAAGGCCGGCTCTTCCTCAGCGCCCCCTGGGGCGTCGGGCCCCGGGTGTGCCCCCTCGGCATCATCGCGGGCGTCCTGGGTGGCGGCCTTGGCCCCCAGCGCACCGGCGACCTCGGCCTCCGACGCGACCTGGGAGGCAGCCTTGGCCGCCGGTGCCTCGTGCGCGCGCGCCGCGTCCGCCNCTCCGCCTCCCGGGCAGCCTCCTGAGCTACCCGTAGGCGGCCTACGGCTTCCTGCAGGTCGGCCTCCCGCCTCTGCGCCTCTGCAGTCGTCGCCTCCCCGGCCTCGTTGCCCGCGGGCCGGCCGTCCTTGGAGTGACGTGTGGGGCGGGGCAGGGTCTCGCTGACGCAGACGAAGAATATGGAACAGAAAGCGGTAAACAAAAATAAGCCCTGGGGGTTTGGGAATGAGAGTTTGGCCGCTGTGGGAGAGAGGTCGAACCTGCGGGGTGGCCGGCTGAACGACCACTTCAGGGGCGTGATGAGGCGCCCCTGGTGGGTCCTCAGGGGGTCCTCGGTCCAGGCGTACTCCAAGGCGCCCCGGGCGCGTCGCTGGAGCGGCGCGATCCAGCGGCGAAGGTAATCATCGAACACCATGGCCCCCGTGAGCCCCTGGGCTCGCAGGCCCGCCAGGCGGTCTAGGACGGCGTCGTAGCCGTCCCCCAGTTCCACCGTCGGCCGCCAGCTTGGCGCCTGCGCTGGGGACTTGCTCGGGAGTCGGAGGCGCGCTTTGTCGGGGATGGGGGTGTAGAATCAGTCGCTCTTCCAGTCGTCCCACTTCTAGCGAAGGACGCACGGGATGTAGCGGTTCAACACCTGTCCCCGCGGCTGAAAGTAGCAGCCACCGACCACCGTCGGCGGCGATACTGGCTGCACGGTGAAGAACCACCGAAACAGCCGAAAGGATGGTCGCACCCCAATGAACATCTCGCACAGGTGTGCGAAGATGGCCAGCGTCATCACCGCGTTGGGGGTGAGGTGCGCCATCTGGAGGCCGTAGAACTCTAGAACAGCCATGAAGAATGTGGAGAACGGCGGAATCAAGCCCGCCATGGCGAAGGAGAGGAAAAAGACGGACCACTCTGGGTAGTGCGGTGCCGGGCGTCCCTCACCCACCGCGACCACCTCCCGGGTGGCAGATTCTGGCATAAACTAGTGCGATAGCCCGGCCTGCCTCTCGCTGGTGATGCGGGAAGGCGGCAGTACGATGCAGACAAGCGGCACAGAGCTCCGCGCGATGGCGCCAGTGGAGGGGGAGCTTGAGAACGAGAGCGTGTGGTGAGAGGAAGGCAAGAGAAACGAGAGAGCTAGGGCACGGATGGCAGAGGCAAGGAAAAAGTGGCGAGAGGAAGGAAATGAATCCCTTCCTCGGCGCCCTCTATACCCTTGCCTCCGCCGCGCTCGGCTCCTCGTTTCCCGCGCCCATCTCCTTGCCCCCTCATTTCTCGCGCCCACGCCTCCACTAACCCTACTCGCCCGCTTCCGGTGCACGCGTCAGTCGTGCGATCGTAGTGATCGAGGAGGGGCAGATCGTGTGCACGTTAATCGCGCTTGGTTACCGTGAAAAGCGCCATCATTGCGTTCCTAGGCGAAACGGACCGACGTGCCCCGATCCGCATGCCGCCTCGAGTAATGTTGCGGTTACAAGGAGACCGCTCATTAATGTCGACTGACGTTTTTCTCTGTCGTGCGCGGCTCACGACCGTTGGAGTCCTGCTTGCCCTCGGGGGGCCGGTCCCACTTGTCACCAGGCCCGAGAGGTGGCATCAAGCCTGGGTGCCCCCCCCCGAGTGTGGCCACCCGGGCGTAACGCCGGGGGCTACTGTCGGTGACATGGGCATGGGGGTATCGAGACCAAAGGGAAGGGCGGCCACAGGGATCCACGTGGCCCGTTCCCCCGGAGGGGTCGGGCCCGAGGGTGACGTGGCGGCTGTCCTCCCGGTTTCCCCCGGGGTCGGGCCGCTCCCGTTTCTCCCCCGAGACCTGGGGGGCCCCGACCCCCTGCGGCTTGGATGCCACGTGCACGGGTTAGGTGAGCGCGGCAGAACTCACCTAACCGCATTTATAGTGGTAAGACGGGCGCACTACGTCGCTTTTAATGCGGCGTGGCGTGTGCATATCCGGTTCGTGACCGATCAAGGTGAGTGACCGATCGCAGACCAGTCAGATCGCGGGTTTGGTGCTGCCAGGATGCCTGTGCACTGCACGCGCGCCAGGCGGCCTGCTGCACGCCTCGCCCCGTCCCATCAGAATGATGAGAGCCTTCTGTCTCTTGTCTCTCAGCCGGAGTTGGTACCCCAGCTCTGGTCAGATGTTTCCCGTTTCCAATGTGAGCGGCACACGGAAGTCATCCGCCATTTAATGAAGGCTGAAATGGGCGTCCCCCGGATGGGTCGGCTGACCGAGCGAAGGCGTGCTGCGGCGTCTGTCAGAGGCTGCTTCCGGCGGTAGGATAGCCCTAAATGTAAAAGAATGTTTTCTTTCTTAGCCATATAAAAGGAGGCCCAGGCCTAGGAGATTAAAAAGACTCTCTCTGGACTCTCTCTGAGGACTCTCTCGGAGGACTCTCTCTGGATTCCATCATACTCTCAGATCTACCAGAACACAGGAGTAGGGTATTATGCTCCTTAGCGGCCCGAACCAATCTAAATCGCCTGCGTCCACGCGTTTTTCTCGCTGGGATCCCACAGATCAGGGGCGCAGAATTTCACCTTGCGCCCCCGACCGAACCGGCAAGGGGGGCCTGCGCGGTCTCCCGGTGAGGAGCTTCACGCTCCGTCACTCGTGCTAAAGCTATTAAGCTCCTGAACATGTTGCTTGTCCTTCTATCGCAGTCGAGGTTTTCCAATAGTGGCAACTGATGCAATCTGCATGGAAGCGATAGCACCAATGTGAAGATAGAATTGCCCATCAAAAGTAACGAAGATATCGGTGGTGGAGACATAGTTGCCCATCAACAGCGATGGCAAAATCTACCAACCATGGAGACGAAGAAAATAGTCAGCGGTGACAAACGTAACCAGCAATAATGACGACTGGCGGCAGCAGAGATGGTCGGCTATGAAGATGAAGTTTTTCAACAATGGTGACAGAGAAGCGTAGTCGTGGAATCGAGAAGATCAGTCGGCAACAACAGACTAGGCGACTGGCAGTAAAGACGATGACGCCTATCAATGGCGATGCAGTAGACCAACCTTGAAGGAGAGAATACTAGTCATTGGCGACCAAGGCAAGTCGGTATTGAAGATGAAGACGCACATCCGCAGCAACGACGTAGGCCAGCAATGACGACGAGACCACCAGTCGGCAACGACAGAGATAGCTGGACGATGAAGACGAAAATACTAATTAGTTGCGGCGTAATAGGCCAACCAACTATGACAGACGCAATCGGTAGTGATGACGATCCGTAGCAGAAAAAACAACCAGTTATAGAGACAAAGTTGCCCGTCAATGGTGGCAGAATTGATTAGGCCGAAGAGACATGGCAAGGTGTTGATGAAGATGGCGACGTTGATATCCCAGTCAAATTTTAGTGCAGACAAAGCCTAAACTCCTAAAGCAAAGAACTTGGTTGACAGCAGTTGACTGAAGATGAAGATAATGCCGATGATAATAATCAATCAAACTGTTGAGAAGATATCGAAGCCCAAGTAGTTTCCTTGACGCTAGCATGTGTGTGGCGAAGAACTCCAAACTCCATGACATATAAATTAAACCTTGAACTTAACATTTGAAAAACTTGGAGTAGACTGTAGCATCAACTGAAAGCCAAAGTTATCGGTGAAAATGTTGGAGTCGCTGAACAAGAAAGCTTGCTCTGGAGCGAAGATTTTGAGTCTTGTATTTGTGTAGCCCCCGACTCTATGCTTAGTTGGGAAACAACTGATTATAGAGTCAAGATCTATAGCTTGTCATTGAGTAGCCATTACTTGAGTGAAGATGCGCATTGAGGATGTCATGTTGAGGCTCTTGGAGACGTCATAGTTGGTGAAGTGACGAAGCTTGCGAAGTAGAGGCAATAGAACTAGTCGACGATGAAAACATAGACGCCCGACAATGGTGATGTCACCAATCAACCGTGTAGGCGGACACACCAGTCGGCGGTGATGAAGGCAGGCCGACGATGAAGTCGTACACGCCCAACAACGGTGATGTCACCAATCAACCGTATAGGCGGAAAACACCAGTCGGCGGCGGCGAAGGCAGGCCGACGATGAAGTCGTAGACGCCAAACGACGGTGATGTCACCAATCAACCGTGTAAGCAAAAACACCAGTAGGCGGCGGCGAAGGCAGGCCGACGATGAAGTCGTAGACGCCCAATAACGGTGATGTAACCAATCAACCGTGTAGGCGGAAACATCAGTCGACGACAGCGAAGGCAGGCCGACGATGAAGTCGTAGACGCCCAACAATGGTGATGTCACCAATCAACCGTGTAGGCGGAAAACACCAGTCGGCGGCGGCGAAGACAGGCCGACGATGAAGTCATAGACGCCCAACAACGATGGTGTCACTAATCAACCGTGTAGGCGGAAAACACCAGTCAGCAGCGGCGAAGGCAGGCCGACGATGATGTATAATTGATCGATCCTGCAGTATAAACACGTAGGATGAGTAGTATCTGATGCAAATATAGTACTTGAGGAAAATTCAAGCATTTTAAAATATTTATAAGTATGTATTTCTTCTCTTGTTGGTTTTGATTTCCCCGAGTAGATGACTCCTCACGTTTAAACACTCTGTCCGACTAGTCATTGACATGATTTTGTCATTAAAGGAACAAAGTTTCACATATCGGAATTTACTACTTGGGTACTTTCATAATTTTAGAGCAGAAAACAAATTATCTTATCTCTATGGTTTTGATTTCTTCCGAGTAATACTAAGCACCTTGCATTATACACTCCATCCAACGAGCTCCCGGGTGCTAGGATTCGGCCCAAGGGCAACTATCCATCGACAAACCAAATGGAAAGCATAGGGAAATAGAGTTTCATAACTCGATGGGCACTTTTTTACTCGGATTATTTCGCAAGCAATCGAGATAAACATTATAAAAATTAACTCAAAAATATGATATACCATCTGTAGCCCCCGACTCACTGCTCAATGGAGGACCAATTGATGTAGTGAGGCAGAGGAAATAGAAAATATCATATAAAGAAGAAAATTAATGATGACTTAGCTTTTTGGTATTTTCACCCATGACGGCAGAGATGGGGCCCCACGGTGGGCTTTAATTGTTATGCTTGTCTTGCCGCGAGGCTTTAATTGCATCGTTTGATTTGGCGTAGGAGTTGGCTGTTTCGAATATCTTCTTGACCGTCCTCGGAGGCTTACTCCTGAATTTGCCGATCAGCAACTCGTCGCGGACGCCTTTCTGGAATGCAGCTATGATGATGTCGTCGGTGATGTCGGGGATCTTGTTTCGCTTCTCCGAGAAACGCCGAATGTAGTGCTTCAATGACTTGTCGGGCTTCTGAATCACGTTGTAGAGATCGAAGTGGGTCCCGGGCCTTTCGTAAGTGCCTTGGAAATTGGCGATGAAGTGGTCCCGAAGCTCGCTCCACGAATCGATCGAACCTCTTGGTGAACTCGTGAGCCAGTTCCTGGCTGAGTCAGCAAGAGCGACGGGCAGGTAGTTCGCCATGACCTTGCTATCTTCTCCTGCTGAGCGGATGATGAGGGTATACACGATCAACCATGACTCGGGGTCGGTCTTGCCGTCATACTTGTCGATCCCTGTGGGCTTGAAACCACTCGGCCAATCCACTTGACGCAGGTCCTGAGTAAAGGCGGGCACTCCATCGTCGTAGTCGTCGGGTGATCTCCTTCGGTCTTCATAAGAGGGTCTGTTGCGCTCCTGATGGCGCCGGTCAAGTACCTCCCTCAAGTCACTCGGCGGGGCCTTTGAGAGCTACTCTGGTAGTTGGATTGATGTCGAACCCGATCGTGGACGGGTGCCCGACCGAGACCTCTCTCATGAGAGTCGGCCGATTGCTCTTGATGCTTCCATACTGCGCTGTGACGAGGGTCTTTGGACTTGCCGGGTGTCTTGCTCTGCTCGAGCCTTCGGTAGTCTTTGGATTGCAGCGGTGGTAGGCGGCTTCTCTCGGGTGTTTTAGCGATGGACTCAGTAGGTCTCCGCGCGGAGCTATAGGGAGCATCGTTGGCTGTGGCTGCGACAATGATCTTGATCTTGTCGAGAAGTGGTGTCACCGCAGCGGGTGCCACTTCGATGACGGTGTCGATGGGGGTGTGGGCAGCGACCGCATTCTGTTGAGGCATGAGGAAGATGTTGGCATTGTCGACTTGTGTTTGGAGTATGGCCTCGCGGATGGAGCGCCCAGTCACCCTCAGGTCTCGTTTCCTCTTGTCAGCTTCTTCCTTTTGCTTGATCTCCTCCTTCTTGCGCTTGCTCTCATCCTCGATACGCTTGCGCTCTTGCTCAAGCTTGGCTCGTTCCTCTTCTGCAACCCTCCGGGCCATGGCCGAGTCGGTCTCGGTTACTTCGGCCATGAGGACGTTGAGGAACATCGGATCGTAGTCCTTGTCGAAGTCAGAGTCATTAAATTCGTCCGTGGAGATGTCGTAGAGGTCATCGAAGTCGGAAGAGCTAAGGTAATCATTGAGCTCCGTAGATGACCACGACCCGAGCGATTGGAGTATGACAGCGATTTGCCTTGAACCCGGATAGCAACATGATGACGATGATGACGATTCTCCCAAGTGGATCGATTCCAACTCGAAAGACAAAAAATTATGGTAGATCTCAGCGTCATCCGGTAACCCGAACGGTGCCGAGTGGTTTCCCTCTTCCGACTGGTTCGAATCCGAATTGAGGAGAGAGAGCTTGTCGAATTTGTCGGTGATGAAGTCGAAGCTGCCAAAGCGAAATGCCTGCCTAGGGGCAAACACGAAGTCCTCGATGCCTGATGAAGATCCCATCGCGCTCGTCGGCAAGATGAAGAAGAAAACTTGATGCAATGTCCCTACCTGGCGCGCCAACTGTCGAAACTTGGTTTCGACAATAAGAAATTAAGGGTAGCAGTCAAGGGCCAAACACGATGGGTTAGTGTGCAAAGGGATTTAGACAGGTTCAGGCCCTCTCAAAGAGAGGTAATATCCTACTCCTGTTTCGGGGATTCGATCCGCCAAGTGGTTTATTGATCTCTTGATCTGTTTCAATCTGTGCTCTCGTGAGTTTCTGCTATGTTTTTCGTGTATTCTCGTGTATTCTCGTGTATCCCTCAAGAGACGCCCTATCCTTCTTATATAGTCTTGGAGGGTAGGTTTACAAGTCAGAGACCTAATCACACTCTATGTCGGACTCCTCAATCTTACCAATCTTGGACTATAGGCCGTTACCTTATCACAATGGTAACGTAATACCCAAGTTCTAAGCCGGTTTATATAATCATAAGTCATAACCTATCCCATATAGTAAGTCAGATAAACTAGCCATGAGGGTATCCGATACCCATAACTTCCACAGATATACGGTGGCTTTGGATATTAATTTATGCGGTGAGAGAAGGAAAGAGGATGTGCCCTACCTTTGACATCAAAAACCTAATTAAACTGATTAGCAGGATGAAACAACGGACTGTTGTGGGTAGTGCCGGGAACTTATTTTGTAGCCAGAACCTAATTCACCAGCAGCATAAGGCAATAAACAGAGGGAGGACATCACAAAGTCAGCATAAATCAAAGTCAGCATAAATCAAGAGGCCGAGGGAGGACATCACATAGCACGTATTACCTTCATTCCAAAATATATGATGCTAATATTGGATCGGAATCATGCTAGCACTATAAATTTGAACAGAAGGTCTGTTTTAATTCGTAGTATATCCTCATGTGTTTCATGTGGTACTGGATTACTATATAATAGAATAGAGGGAGTAAAAAATATTATTAAAGTTAGAGTAAGAGAAGGGTTGTGGCATACGTTGCCACGAGGGAAATTGGTTGAGCCGAGTAATATATTGCAATGTTCCTGGTTGGAATGGAAGGTATTGGGTATCCTAGTCAATCGACGACATGGTATCCTCATCGAACAACGAACCTTGTTCTACAACCATCTACTGAGCCCTGCCAAAAGGTTATACTGCTAGCTCCAGAATGAACAGCCCAAGCTGCGAAAATATCCATGTGTCCTGACTGTGTCCTGTCAGTATAGGGTTCTAGTGCTTTGCAGCCTCTCCAAGCATATAGGGCACAATTGCACAGTGCACTTTTCTCATTACACCTTGGCTATATATTCTTATTGTTTTATATACATGCCGGAAATGCTCAGAAAATGAAATGGAATATTTATAGTGTCAAATTGTACTCTGTCTGACAGATGATTCCAATTGAAATGTTTCTGTGCAAGCTTGGATCCAAGAAGTTAATTTAATTTGATCCAAGCTTGGATCCACTTGTTGTAGCGTAGAGCTGACTAGGTTCAGGGAAGGTTCATACCATTCTCTTCCTTTACTCTTGGACACTCAAATTTGTGGTTACGTGCCAGAGCACCCAAATTTCACTTCATTCTAATTATTTTTGCCGCTCAAACGTGAGAAAAATAATTGAGACCACCAAATTAAAGCAGCAGCATCAGCTTCCTTTCTTTCAGGATATTGAGGGTATTATTGAGTTGTCCAGGTTCACAACAAAGACCCTCTGATATAGCTAAGTATTATACCTGGATAAGAATCCAGGGACTTGATATTTCTAAAAAAATATTGTGTCTCCTTGCTCTTGCCTACTAAAATCCTCTGTTTTGCGCTTGCTCTATTTTCCATTCTTCGTCAGGGTTGCTAAAAGAGAGATTCAAACTGTGCAGCATCTGTTGCTAAGGCATCAATCATCAGATGGATGCACGCAAGTGTTTAAGGCGAGAACGTTCACTTGCCGGGTTATAACATACAAGGATGCAATCAACCATACAGGCCACAGCATATGAAATGCTCTGCCTAGCCTTCTCAGTGTGACTAGTAGTAACCATGAAAACAAAATTAAAACCACCTTCTGACATGCATGACATAAATATACCATGGCAGTCAGAAATGAGCACACACACTGATACACACTGCACCCTAATAACAAAGCTTTACGTGTTCTATGGCAACATAGGTCAACTTCCAGTGAAGTTCACTTGTTTAGTTTGACTACCATTTCCTGTAATTTGGTCACGTCATAATTTCCGTAATTCGGGTAGCATATAATCTAGCAAGGTGATGATAGCATTGGTCCACCGATCAGAGACCGCTGAACACATGCACATGTATAATTTGGAGTGTTTGTCTGATGTGGTTGCTTTGACATGTAAGCCTCACACCACTGCTAGCAGTGAACAAATATATTGATACTTGCTGGGTGGAAGTCATTCGTACCTATCTAGTGAACTCCGTCTGGTTGATGTTAGTTACTGCGTAAGTACCACATAGATTGCAAGAACAAATCAACTTTTACTTTTACTTTTAAAAGTAACAAGCGAGCTGGGCGAAGACACAATAATCTTGCAAAATAACTAGGGCAAGAGCCATCGTACACAAGCAATATACTCGTACAAATTAACATTATTCCCAACAACTTCTAAACGTAAACTAATTTTTAAGTCTAATCTGCCATCATCAAGAATCCTATCCAGCAACCAGTCCATTTATGGAATCCTTAAGTAGACCAGTGCAGCAATCAAACGTGTCCTAGCGCTGCACTCCAGCTCTTGCCAGTCGCCAAGTATCAATAGTGGTCAACAGCAAGGCTCAGAGGCCTATAATTACATATTTCTAATTAAGCTGACTAATTCGGGTGGTTCAGCTTCATTTTCATTTGAAAATGATAACATGGTACATATATCATATATGAGATGCATCCAATGCGAAGCAATATTACGATATATTGCAACTGAAATTCCCAGTGCCTGCCTGCCTGCCAAAGCACTAGGAAAGCACACCTTCAACACAACGCATATTTTATGTCTAGCTAGCTCTTGCATACGTGCTTTCTTACTTATAGTATGTACTGACAAATTGTAGGTGATGAACTGTTTATTACCGAGCACAACTGCCGGTGAATAATTAGCAGGCACCTCACATGTAAACAACCTTAGGAGTTAACCAGCAAGAACGAGAGACGCCTATCTAGGAAATGGCTAAACACCATGCATGCACTGCTGGAGAAACCCACTATAGTCCCGGTTTGTAACCGCCTTTAGTCCCGGTTCTCGAACCGGGACTACGAATGCGGGACTAAAGATCGGCATCTTTCGTCCCGGGTGAAATACCCGGGACTAAAGATCATCTTTTCTCCCGGTTGGTGTTACTAACCGGGACTAAAGATCCATCTTCTAAAGATGGCTGCCACGTAACTGTCTCGGCCATCTTTAGTCCCGGTTAGTGTTACCAACCGGGACTAATGATATTTTTTTAAAAAAAAACATTTGCTGGTTCTGCCAGCTGCTTGTTTATATAGTATGCATATATCTGTATAAATACATATATATGCATAATATTTATGTACATATAATATGCGTATATATGTAATATATGTATTTATATGTATATATATGCAATATGCATATATATATATATATATATATATATATATATATATGTATAAATACATGTTTTACATATATATATATATATATCCTACATATAAGCACTCAAGTAAATATATACTTTTATTACCGAAATATACTCACACACATAAGTACATGAATGCACATCTGAATATGTACATATATTACAATCTGTCGTTAATTATAATGTTCTATTGTATATTACGAAGAAAGCTAAGACATATTATCCATGGGGAGGATGATCAATAACTCTTCCATCGTAGTAGAATTATCCCGCGGGATCAATTATTTGTTCATTGATAAATCCCATCAGTTGTTCTTGAACAGCCTTGATAAGTTCTTTGCTGGATAAGTTTTCCCTCATGTAAATAATCTATCATTCGAAAAAAAATTGAGAAATAAGTATATGAAGTCAACAGGAAATCGGGACATAATGTATGAATAATTTTTACGTACTTCCAGATCCCTGTCACTGTTGATTTGCTGTACAAGTGCGTGAGTATATTCGCAGACGTAGTAGCCGCACAAGTTATTCCCCTTCTCCTGTTTTGCACACTTAAGGAGAAACGACGAGAGATTTAATGTACTAATTTTTTCTAGAAGCAATGAATGATTAAATATGTTTTGGAGCATGTACTCACCGGAAAATTAAATCTCCTACCAAATTTTTCTTTCCAAACCCCGCGAACCAATCTACGGAACTTTGCCCATGCCCTATGTATAGTTGGAAGCTATGATTAAATACCGGAGATCTGCATAGTACCAATAGCAGTGTTCATAATTAATGACAGTTGAACAGATGGCATTACCTGTTTATCACTTCAAAAACCTTGGTGAAAGTAGACTCTGGTTTATCCATTGAGTCATAGACATGGACTTTGCAAAGTTCAAGGTCGAAGAGGAAAAGGACCCAGTGAAATCTGCAAATTGCGTCAGACGATATATATGTGACGGTATGAGTACGGGGAGGAAGTTGCTACAAATTTGAAAGACAGTTAAAACTCACTCTGTGTTGTAGGGCAATAGTATATAGGTCTTGTAATGCTGTTGCACCAGGAAATGAACAATATTGTCTTCTGTATCTTTCTCAAAGTCCCGTATCATTACGTCATTGACTTTCCGGGGGTCCATGAATCCAATATTGAAAATCCCCTGCCTACGGCACGATTGAATCTCCATTCTACAAAAGACAAAGGAATTTGCATCAGTCTTATCGTCACATTCTAACCAGGGAATGGTACATAGAAGAAGCTAAGGAACAAAATAAAGTTTGCTAAAACGATACTTACAAAACCCAGTAGCTGAGAATGGAGACGTCAAGAGCGTCTAGTTGGTATACATCGAACACATTCTTGAAGTTCATCCACAGAACATCATCTCCTTGGTAGTAGTCTGTGTTTCTTATCCTCGCTCCAAACATTATTCTACCACTGGATGAATGTTCCATATACCATTGATGGAATCGATGCATTTGTGTTGAGAGACTGTTCACACCAGGCTTGACAAGCGGTTTACCGACTTTAAATTTGTATTTCAAGTCGGCTTCTGTCGCCATGGTTATCGGTGTGTCTCCCACCAGTTGCGCCCTGCTCAGACCCATCTCTTTCATCCATTGCCTCAGCTCCTCTTCACCGGGTGGTAGCAATGGCTCAACCGATTGTTTCCGCTGCTTTCCGAGTTGAGGCACTTCTTTGGCCTTTGCTCTTTGTTTCTTGTACGACTTCGTCACCGACCGGTCATAATCGGAAAGTACAGCCCTCCTGACCGGTTCGCTCATCTTCTGTAAGAACTTCTTAGCAGCCGGATCTATTGGAATCTTCTTTGGTGGTTTCCGTGCCTCGAAGAACGCCTTCACTTCTGCTCGTACGACCTCCTCATTCTCCTCGAGAGTGCGGTCGTACGCCCTTTTCTTGAGAGCGGGGAGTTTTGGCTCGTCAGGTCTTGTCTTCTTTCTTGGTGGTGTGGACTTTGATGGCGCGGGACAAAGTGGGCACGACTTTTTAGGCCGTGCAGGCAGAGCAGACGGTGACGGTGCAGGCGGAGGAGCCGGTGCAGGCGAAGAAGAGGTTGCATGCTGAGGAGACTGCGGTGGAGGAGCCGGTGCAGGCGATGGATAGATTTCAGGCGGAGGAGACTGCGGTGGAGGAGAAGGTGCAGGCGAAGGAGAAGGTGCAGGCGGAGGAGCCGGTGCAGGCGGAGGAGAGGGTGCAGGCAGAGGAGACGAAGGAGAAGACGCCGCTGCTCGCCCGGGAAACACGATGTGTCGCTTGCACCATAGTATAATGGTGTGGGCTGTGTCTCCTAGTTTCGTCTCCCCGTCTCCTCCGGGGATGTCTAGCTCGAGATCGTCGAACCCTCGTTCCACCAATGCAACCTCGACCTTTGAGTACCCAGGTGGAATCGGTCTGCAATGATATGTCCCCGAAGGGTCCACTGGTATGGCCATGCCCGACGCCACCTTCACGAGAGTCAGGATTACTCAGTAATTAACAGATGCATGCACCACCGGTTATGCAATTTACAAGACACATATCATAAAACTAAGAGCATACCTTGAGTGATATGTTCTTGAAGGGAATGTGCAGCTCACAAGGTGTCTGCCGCGTGATTTCATCTACGGGGTACGATGGGTTTGCCTGAGCTTGCCCTGCTGCACCTTCCATGACCTGTAGAGGCACAGCTACTGCGATTGCCCGAGGGGCTCACCATGATTGGAGGGGCATACAGCTGCACCGTCTGCTCGCTCTGTCGTTCCGCAAGGCGTTGGTCCACCCGTCGTTCGACCTCCTCTTGCATCCGTATTTCCTGCAGGGCGACCCTCTCCTCGAGATATCTTAATTTGTCCTCGGTATCCCTCTTGCTCCTCATCCGACTCTTGTAAGTGTGGCTGGCCTCTTGAAATCCGTATTTCCATGCAACCACGCCTTTCCCCCGTGTTCGTCCTGGATGCTCGGGATTCTGTAGTGCGAGCGTAAGCTCGTCCTTCTCTCTGTCAGGATGGAATGTTCCCTGAGCAGACGCCTCCACTGCTTCCGTGAGTCGGCTAGCTGCTTCGCGGATCGCATCGCCGAATACAAGGGAGCCATCAGTGGGATCGAGCTTTCCACCATGAGCATAGTACCAATTTCTTGAACGTTCAGGCCAGTTCGTTGTGGCCGGCTCAATACCCTTTCCAATCAACCCGGCTTCCAGTTCATCCCACTTGGGGATTGCCTTCTTATAGCCACCTGACCCTAGCCGGTGATGGTACTGCTTCTTAGCGGCATTGGCTTTGTTCTTTGCTACTTGCGTTTGCCCGTGCTCGGAAGTCCTGTATGCAACAAACGCATCCCAATGATCCCTCAGCTTCGTTAACTTGTCGAAATCAGGTGTCAGACCCTTCACGACGTATTTCTTGTATAGAGCTGACTTGTACTTCTGGAACTGTTCAGCCATTTTCTTCATCGTCCATGCTTTCAGTCTTGGCTGATCTGCCTGAGGGACCGTGAAAGTCTCGAGCATGGTGGTCCACAACATTGCTTTCTCCGTATCTGGCAGATAACTTTCATCATCCTCTGCTGTTCTTGTTTGACGCCAATGCACTATGCTAATGGGCACGTGATCCCTCACGACCCAACCACTGTGTCCCACAAACTTACGTAGTATGCCGGCCGGGGCAACTGGTTCGCCGTCTGGGGCCACTTCAGTAATAATATGCCTGCCCTCTAGCTTCCTTGCGGCACCCCGTTGTCCGCGTGCCCTCTTCTCTCCAACGGCCGGTTCCCTTTCACTTTCCTGTTGGTTTGTGGCCTCGTTTCCCTCCTCGTTGAGGTATTGGTTGGGGTCCTCTGGCTCCTCATCCGCCCAATATTGGCTGCTGCCCTCTGCGATCTCGTCCATGAGGATCTGTTCATCCTCGCGATCTGCCATCTGTTTGTAACATTACGAGGTACACATCAACTAACAGTATATTGTTTTACATATAATGACATTGTTGCGAAATACGTACAATGACCAGTTAATTCATTGTTATACATGCATATGTCATATATATATATAGACACACATGAAGGAATTCAAGAAACTTGCCTTCGTTTTGCGTGGAGTTATTGGGGCCACTTAAGCTTGAGCGACGACGGGGGTCAGCACCTATTAGAAAAAAAATTAGACAAAAAATTAAAACACTATTAGCAAAATGTACAAAGATGTGCAATATTATATTTAATATATACAATAAATAGATAGTGACTCAAGATATTGGGTGAACACAAGACCTCGCTCTTTCGAGCGAACCAGTACCATCGTACGTTCGTTTGTTCGTTCGGTCGCTCGTTCGTTCCAAACTTTTCTACACCGTCTATCACGTTGCATACACTAGTCTACTCCTTTAATTTATTGTACTCTCTCCTGCTCTGTAATACTTGACGTTTTAAATAATAACATGACCTATAAAATATATCTTTAATATATACAATAAATAGATAGTGACTCAAGATATTGGGTGAACACAAGACCTCGCTCTTTCATGCTACAAACAGATAATTTTCATAACAAATTTTGTCTTGACTCCCCATGTATAGGAGTCAAGACAAAATTTGTCTTGAAAAATCTCCGTTTCTGTTTAGTCATGAAAGATCGAGTGCTTGTGTTCAGCCAATATCCTGAACCAGTACCTACTTCGAACGAGCGAACTTCGAGCGAACCAGTACAATAAACCCTAAACCCTACACCCTAAACCCCTAAACCCTAAACCCTAAACCCTAAACCTAAACCCTAAACCCTAAACCCTAAACCCTAGTTTCTTTAAAGTTATTGATCTCAACCTTATTCAAAATGAAATGTTAAGAATTATGTAAGCGAAGGGAAAAGATGCAGTTACGATTACTAATAATTACTCCTCATTAATTACCGGCAACTGTTTAGGAGTGTACTGTCTATAAGTGAAGTAGTAGTATAGTATGTAACATACAGAGGTTAGCTAAGCTAATTAAGCTAGATGAGCATGCATGGAAGCAGTTGCTCGTTCGCTCGGTCGTTCGCTCGATCGTTCGTTCGGTCGTTCGCTCGCTCGCTCGTTCCGTCGTTTGTTCGTTCGTTCGCTCGTTCACTCGTTCGTTCGTTCGATCGTTCGTTCGATCGTTCGTTCGGTCGTTCGCTCGGTCGTTCGACCGTTCGCTCGTTCAGTCGTTCGTTCGTTCGTTGCCTTCGTTCACTCGTTCGTTCGCTCCTTTACTCATTCGTTCGCGCATAGGTTCGCTCGTTCATTCGTTCGCTCGGTCGCTCGTTCGTGCGGTCGGTCGTTCGCTCGTTCGGTCCACACATGTCGTTCGTTCACGTCCATTCACGTTCGTTCTAACGTTACGTCGTTCGTGGCGCGGCCGTGGTGGGGAGGCGGCCGTGGTGGAGCGGCGGCCGTGGTGGTGGGGCGGCCGTAGTTGTGGCGGCGGCCGTGGTGGTGGCGCGGCCGTGTTGTGGCGGCGGCTGGTGGCGCGGCCGTGGTGGTGGCGGCGGTCGTGGTGGCGCGGCCGTGGCGGCCGCGCCGCCGTGTTGTGGCGCGGGCCGGCGGCGGCGGCGGTGGCGCGGGAACGAGCCAACATGGCGACGGCGGTGCGGACGGCGCGGCGACGGCGGTGCGGTACGTGCCATTGTTGAAAACGGACGGAAGAAAAGATGGAGATCGGTCCAAACCTCGGCCGGGAGACGCGGTGCGGACGGCGACGACGTACGGCGGCGGAGACGACGAAGACGACGACGGCGGCAAAGACGGAGGACGTGCGCGCTGAGAGTGGAGAGAAAATGAGAAACGGCTAAGTGTGGATCCGGAGAAGACGATGCGCCCAGCATTTTATAGTCGGGATCTTTAGTCCCGTTGGTGCTTGCACCAACCGGGACTAAAGATGTTATCTTTAGTCCGGGTTGGTGGCACCACCCGGGACTAAAGATGTTTTCCCGCTCGGCCAAATTTTCTTTTTGTCCCGGCTATGTTTAACAACCGGGACTAAAGATTGAAACAGTGCCCATGTAAATGTTAGTATTAAAATATATAATGCCATATTACCTATTTAATAGTTCAAAATTGATATTACATTCCAATAACGATATATAATTAAAATTTGACCAATTTAAATACTATTTGAATAGTATTAAAATATCTACTACCATATTACCTATTTAAATAGTTTTAAATTATTATTAAATATAAATAATCACATATAGACCAATTTAAATACTATTTGAATAGTATTAAAATATCTACTACCATATTACCTATTTAAATAGTTTTAAATTATTATTAAATATAAATAATCACATATAAATAACATATGACGTTTCAATTTGATATTACATTCCAATAATTGATATTACTATCTAATACTATATTACCTATTTAAATAGTTCAAAATTGGTATTACATATATAATTGTAGTAGTAAAAAACACAAACATTACATGGCCTTCAATACATTGTAAATAATTTGCGTCGTCCATACAACAACCTATGTCACTGTTTTTCTCACGTACTTTCTCCTCACTAATGTTCCTTCGCTATGATCGTTGCGTGAGTAAGGGGTGTCCTCCTTTGAAAGGAGGATGCTCGGGTCAACCGTCACCGTGAACGGAGGTTGCCCGTCGAACTGATCGTAATCTTCGTCAGTCTTATCCTCGACTCCGACGATTTTCCTTTTGCCTGGGAGAACCACGTGGCGCTTTGGCTCGTCGGGTCCTTTACCCTTCTTTGGTTTGCTAGACATGTCCTTCACGTAGAAAACCTGTGTGACATCATTGGCTAAGACGAAAGGTTCGTCTGAGTATCCAACCTTGCTTAGGTCAATCGTTGTCATCCCACTGTCATCAATCGTTACGCCTCCACCGGTGAGCCTAACCCATTGGCATCGAAACAGAGGTACCTTCAAGGGTCCGTAGTCTAGTTCCCATATGTCCTCGATGACACCATAATACGTGCTAGTTGCACCATCGTATCTCATGGCGTCGATACGTATAGCAGAGTTCTGGTTTGTGCTCTTTCTGTCTTGGGCTCTTGTGTAAAATGTATACCCATTAATTTCATATCCTTGGAATGTCGATATCGAGCAAGAAGGCCCCCTCGCCAAGAAGGCTAGTTGTCGGTCAATGGTTTCTGCACCTATTAGACGTTGTCGTAGCCAAACGGGGAAAATATCGATGTGATGGCGTGTAATCCATGCATCCGACTTGCCAATGTTTTTCGACCGAACAATCGCCAGGTGCTCCTCGATGTAAGGAGCCACCAACGAAGATTGTTGCAAAACCGTGAAATGTGCTTTACGGAATAAATCGTTGTCCACGGTTATTATTGCTTTTCTTCCAAGAGTCCCCTTTCCCCATAGTCTCCCCTCATGGTTTGATTCGGGTACCCCGATTGGACGGAGGTCTTCAATAAATTCTACGCAGAACTCAATGACCTCCTCTGTTCCATAACCCTTGGTGATGCTTGCTTCCGGACGAGAACGGTTACGAACGTATTTCTTTAGAACGCTCATGTACCTCTCCAAAGGAAACATGTTGTGTAGGTACACAGGACCGAGAATACTGATCTCTTTCACAAGGTGACATAGAAGATGCGTCATTATATTGAAGAATGACGGTGGAAAGATCATCTCAAAGCCGACGAGACATTGAACCACGTCCTCTTGAAGGGTTGTTAAACTGTCTGGATCTATGATCTTTTGCGAAATTGCGTTCATGAAAGCACATAGCTTTGTTATTGTTCCCCAGACATTATTAGGAAGCATACCACGAATTATAACAGGAAGCAGTTGTGTCATCAACACGTGACAGTCATGAGACTTTAGGTTTGTGAATTTCTTTTCCTTCATGCTTATTATTCTCTTTATGTTCGAGGAGTATCCAGACGGTACCTTGATGCTCTCCAGGCATTCAAACATACTTTCCTTCTCTTCCTTGCTCAGGATGTAGCTTGCAGCACTCAAGTAATGGCTTCCTTTATCCTTCGGTTCCGGGTGAAGGTCTTCGCGTTGTTGCATATGCTTGAGATCATTACGTGCTTCAAGTGTATCTTTCGACTTCCCATATACACCTAGGAAGCCTAACAGGTTGATGCAAAGGTTCTTAGTGAGGTGCATCACGTCGATCGTGTGCCGGACGTCTAAGACTTCCCAATAGGGTAACTCCCAAAAAATAGATTTCTTCTTCCACATCGCCGCGTGACCATCTTCGCTCTCTATAGGTTGGCTGCCAGGTCCCTTTCCAAATACTACTTTCAAATCTTTCACCATAGCAAACACGGTTTTTCCGTTGCGATGTTTAGGCTTAGTACGGTGGTCTGCCTTCTGTTCGAAATGCTTGCCTTTTTTCCGTACAGGATGGGTAGCAACAAGGAATCGACGATGGCCCATGTAAACAACCTTCCTGCAGTGTTTCAGATATGTACTTTCAGTTTCATCCATGCAATGGGTGCAAGCCTTGTACCCCTTGTTTAACTGTCCTGATAAGTTGCTAAGTGCAGGCCAATCATTAATGGTCACGAACAACAACGCTCGCAGGATAAATTGCTCCTGTTTGTCCTCGTCCCACACGGAGACACCTTCTTTGTTCCACAATAGAAGAAGATCCTCAACCAGTGGTCTTAGGTACACATCAATGTCGTTACCAGGTTGCTTTGGGCCTTGAATAATAATTGGCATCATGATGTACTTTTGCTTCATGCATAGCCAAGGGGGAAGGTTGTAGATACACATGGTAACAGGCCAAGTGCTATGGCCGCTGCTCATCTCTCCAAATAGATTCATTCCATCTGTACTTAAACCGAACCTTACGTTTCGGGCATCCTCTCCAAAGTCTGGAAATGTTCTGTCGATGTTTCTCCACTGCGACCCGTCGGCGGGGTGTCGCAGCATCCCATCTTGTTGACGTTCTTCTGCGTGCCAGCGCATCATGCTAGCATGCTCTTTGTTCCTGAACAAACGCTTGAGCCGTGGTATTATAGGGAAATACCACATCACCTTAGCAGGAACTCTCTTCTTCGAAGGCTGTCCATCAACATCACCTGGATCATCTCGTCTAATCTTGTATCGTAGTGCTTTACAAACCGGGCATGCTTCTAGGTTCTCGTACTCCTCACCGCGATAGAGGATACAATCATTCGGACATGCGTGTATCTTATGTACTTCTAGTCCTAGAGGGCATACCACCTTCTTAGTTTCGTACGTTGTTTCGGGCAACTCGTTTCCCTCCGGAAGAATGTTCTTGACGAGTTTCAATAACTCGCCAAATGCCTTGTCACTCACACCATTTTTTTCCTTCCATTGTAAGAATTCTAGCGTCATACCCAATTTTTTGTGCCTCTGTTCGCAACCTGGGTACAACGAAGTTTTGTGGTCTGCTAACATACGGTCCAATTTTTGGACCTCCTTCTCACTTTCGCAGCCGTCCTTTACGTCCCGCAACATTTGACCAAGATCATCTACAGCGACGTTATCTTAAACAGCTCCGTCCGCCTCGCCTTCCGGATTTTCGTCAAATCCACCGTATTGATGAGCCCAACCCGGAATATTCTCGTCTTCTACTTCATCTTCTTCCATTGTAACCCCTAGCTCTCCGTGCGAGGTCCAACAATTATATCCAGGCATGAATCCAGACTCAAACAAGTGCGCATGAATAGTTCTTGATGATGAATACTCCTTTCGGTTACTGCACTTTTTGCATGGACAACACATGAAACCCTTGTACTTGTTAGCATTGGCCACCTTCAAAAAATAATGCACGCCTTCAATAAACTCTTGCGACCGTCGGTCCGCGGTGTACATCCATTGTCGATCCATCTAGACATCAAATAGTCCAATGTTACTAACGAAATCCACATTCTCGAAACTAATTAAATAATCATACAAAAATTTAAAACATCATTATTCAAAGCGAAACTAATTTCTAGAAAAGAGAATGGAGAAAATATTCTAATTTTGCCTAACATATTTTGCCTAACATCATTATCCAAATTTTCTAATCTCAAAATCAACCTAATTTTGCCTAACATATTTTCTCCCTCATCATTTTGCATAAACATTTATGGAAAAAATATTTTATAGAAACAGAGCTATAAATGCAATATGCTAAGCATACATTATTAGAGAAAGGATTTGCTAACCTTTTCGATCTCTCCGATTTGTATATTATCACCAAAACAAATTTATCAAAAATTTTGGCAGCACTTCCCTTCTTCCTCCTCCTCTTGGCAGCAATGGCTTGGGCTAGAGGAGGAAGAAGAAGTATAAAAAGGTGGATCACTATAGTCCCGGTTAATAACACTAACCGGGACTATAGATCTAAATTATCTTTAGTCCCGGTTTATACCACCAACCGGGACTAAAGTTAGGATCTTTAGTCCCGGTTGATTACACCAACCGGGACTAAAGATCCCCACCCCCAGCCTGACAGGGCCGGTGGGATCTTTAGTCCCGGTTTATACCACCAACCGGGACTAAAGTTAGGATCTTTAGTCCCGGTTGATTACACCAACTGGGACTAAAGATCCCCGCCCCCCTGACACCAGCCTGACAGGGTCGGTGGGATCTTTAGTTCCGGTTTATACCACCAACCGGGACTAAAGTTAGGATCTTTAGTACCGGTTGATTACACCAATCGGAACTAAAGATCCCCGCCCCCCTGACACCAGCCTGACAGGGCCGGTGGGTGTTTGAACCGGGACTAAAGACGATATTTAGTCCCGGTTGGTATTACCAACCGGGACTAAAGATCATCGCGACCCGTTACCTTTTTTAACCGGGACTAAAGTTGATCTTTAGTCCCGGTTCATATTCGAACCGGGACTATTCCGGTTTTTCTGATTCCGACCAAAGATCAGTTCTCCAGTAGTGATGCATTGCGTGTGCACGAAATAGGAATAGGAGGCATGAGCGATTTGACGCGTACTGCGCTTGTTCACTTTATATTCATTTTAAATCTTTCCAAAATTTTGCATTACCAAAATTTTGGCAAGTTGACAACATTACCAAGTTTTGACAAGATAGGCTAAATATGATGTTATCAAACTCTCTAGGCATAATCAATATTTGATAATAAACTAAAAGTTACCATATATTTGTTAACTTTACTAAACAATGGTATGGTTTAAAATGACATAAATCTGAACATGCCCTTAGTCGGTACTCTCCTCCTGTTGGGTTGTTCTCAATGAACTGATGGAACCATAACCTACAAAGGTCGAAGGCCAGACTTACACGGTTAATATGTCACAGACCGCATTTACGAGAATCATCCAGAGAACGTGCACATTACATCTAAAACAATCACGGCCAGCTTTCTAGAAGGAACAAGTGCGAAATGATGATGTACCAAGTCATCATTCCTACCTCACTGGCCATGGAGATATGGGCGCACCATGGAAATAAGGATAGGATTTTATTTGTTTTTATTTGGAACAACTATAAATTTTGTGCGTCCATGTATGACATGTGTGGCTACGATCAAGTATAACAAAACGCATGCAGCGATGAGAAACAATTAGTTCTTTTTAACACGTTGAGGACTGTAAGATGAACTTATGGTTGACTAATTTTGGCAAACAATAACTATGACAGATTTATAAACAACGGGAGAAACACAAGCATCCGATATAAATAGCAGCAATAAAGGGCAGGTTTAATTTGTCATTGAATCATGCGCACAAAGAGATAATTTTTTTCATAATCATTTGAGTGACATGCAAATAACGAAAAAATGTTCCCTCAAAAATTTCGAATAATTTCCCGTAATCAGCCAGAAAATAAACTAGAAATTGTCCGTCACCGCCAGCTTGGCAACTCTGATCCGGTAGGCTTCACGCATGAGGGATTAGGCATGCATTTTGCTCTTGTGGGCATACTTGTAGAGATGCTTGTACTTCGTATGTGATGCTCTGCACAGTCCAGCTACTTATTAAATGACAGCTTAATTCACTCAACTTAATTTCATTCTTTGTTAACCATTACTCGGATGGCCAATAATAATCCATAAAATGATCACAATCAAACGATCAATCCAGGTTCTCTGACTTGCTTCACAAAAGTCACAAGTGACTTTCTCCATGCCTGATGCCATCCATTTCCAATCCAACGGTGGCTATCCATCTTAGTTCTCCCACTGTAAACCTGTTCAGCCCAAATCTAAATGCAGCCCATGTAAACCCATTTCATGGCCAAAGAAGACATGCAGTTAGTTTTCAAGAGTTTCAGTATTCAGCCATTTTAATGCAGAACTAAAATAGAGTTCACTTAAATATTTTTAACAGTTTCATGCTAATAAATAGCTTCCATCAATGGTCGCTACTACAGCAGCCAGAGGCTAAAAGAACCAAAATAATCTCCATTCAAGCAATCCATTAGCACACGGGTGCTTAGCAAGCACCCCAAAAGACGAATCTGCTCCATATGTGATAGCAGATACTAAATCAAGGACCTAAAAAAAGATCTTGAACAGCCGGGTCAGACAATTGAGTTCGACCCTGCAAAAGCAAATAAATAGTTAGAAAAGAGAAGAGAAATATTGACACTAGCTCTTCAAAATTTAAGAGGAGCAATATTAAAAGTACCATTATCAAATCTGCGTAGCTAGTGAATGCAAAGAAATTCTGGTTCTGATGAGTTTTTTCCTCACCATCACTCACTTCGTGCTGCATGAAACATATAATTTTGTATTTAGCAAGAACCAGTAAATTATGGCACTAATTGCAAGTTTTCAACAACATACATTAGAATTATCTGACGCTTTCTTTTTGTACTTTCTTGTCTTGTCAAGCCAACTTCTATGCCGCTTTGAGCTTCTTGGTTGAACCTCTTTTTTATTTAAGTGTGCATCACCAAGTGATTCTTGATCTTGCTGGATGTTAGGTTCGGCATTATATGTATCACACAAGATATGTGTAGCTGCACTCAATTTGTCTTGCAGTTGTTTGCCAAGGTAATCAAGCGCATTATCTATCAAAATACAACATTCTGGATCGCTTGCAACTGGATATGCCAAATTCTGAAATTTTCTCGACATATGCTTGTAGCGAAGCGTAGCATCTATCTTTGGGTCTTCAATAATGCTCCTTCCTGTGTTGTCTTGGATAGTTCCATATTTTGCTTCCCTTATCCAACGCTTCAGCACATAATGGTCAGGCAAGAATTTGATGTTCATCAGGTCAAGAACTTTCAAAGCATGGCTACATAATACACCGGTCCTTGCAAACTGACCACAATTACAAGAAGTTGTTTCCTTCAAGGGATCACCAACAACTACACGTTCTATTTCAGAACTTAAATCACCATCAGACCTCACAATTACAACAGCATATGTGTTATTTTCTTCCAATACTCTAGTACAAGCAGCCATGGATCTTTGATATTCGGTTTGGAATGCTTCAAATATTGGTGGAGTGTAAAGTCTGCTAGTTTGCACTAACATAGGTGTCCTCATTCTTAATCTAGGTAGCTCTTTTCTGGCTTCAAATTCTTCTTCTAATTCCTTGTTTCTTTTTCCTTGCACTGTCCACTCAAAATGTTTTAGGAACCTAATAATGTCAAAATCTGATTTGAGATGGTCTTTTAAATCACTATTGAAACTCTCACTTAATTGTGTGCTTCTCATTCCCAATGTGAAAACATCCCTCATATGACATTCAGCCCATTTTTCCTTGAGCCTGTAGATGCTATCGAGCCAAGATGCCTTCTTCGTATCCACCTTGTTTCTCATCATGATAAATGCTTCTTCGAAGGCTGATTTATCCTCGATGTTATACATGCGAGAACTAAAATCTGAAAGGATATGAGATTGTTCTTCTTCTTTTTCTTGTTTTTTTTCTTACTACATAGGTGCTTGATGGCATTCTGCATTATGTGGTGGGTGCACAATCCATGCCATGCTTCTGTGAATACCTCCTTAATAGCATTTCCCATTGCTATATCTCGGTCAGTAAATATAGTTCTAGGCTGCTTTTCATTGTGTGCAGTTAGAAATGTCTTAAATAGCCATGTAAAAGAGGCACATGTTTCATCAAATAGAAGGGCAGCTCCAAAAATAACAGTCTCCTTAAATTGATTGAAGCCAACAAATACACCAAAAGGCCTGTACTCTTTATTTGTGCCAAAAGTAGTGTCAGATGTCACCACATCACCAAAATGAGCATAATCAACTAACATCTTAGCATCAGCCCAAAATATGTTGGTTATGTGTTCTTCCACGTCCAATTGCACAGCATAGTGGAAAGAAGGGTTTTCAGACATCTTGTCTTGGAAATACTTTAACATGCTTCCTGCCTGACCATATGCCAACTCCCTTTGGCGCCTACCCTGCAAATAATTTTTGTGATCCCGACAATTGTAGCTAACATTCATTCGTCCTCCAACTTGACGACTTGCCAACTCATGAGCTGCTTTCGGCCTAATTCCAAAATCATCAGCTGCCTCAATTTCAAATGCTTGCACTTCTGAAATTTTTCTCTGAGATGTCATTAAATGAGAGGTTTGTGGCAAGAAGAACATGATTGTGTTCAAGAATCAGATCAAACACTTCATAATTCCCTATCACTCTGTCTAATGTAATACCCATACGAACTGGACAACATGTTCTTGTTTCAGCTCGAGGATTTTTTGTGAGATGATCTCTCCTGTCTCGTGCTCGACAACCCTCCTTGGCACACACATATCTACATGAAGTTGCCATTTTATCTTTACTTGCATTTGTGTACCATTTTCTGACCTCAAAACCTGCATGACCCCCATAATCTACCCAAAATGACCAAGCATCTTCCAAGTTTGTAAATTTCTGACCAATATAAGGTACCCAAATTGGAGTTGCATTTTCTCTGTATGAAAATAAATACATGCTTATTATTGCTACACACATCTGGAAGTAAAAAGGGATCGAATGTAAGCATATCTTACTTGTCTGGTTGCGCCATTGGATTTTTGCCTAGGTAGCTAAGGGCTCAAAGAACACTGTACAAATAATGAACATATGCGAATGAAGAAGAGACACCGATCATCACCCTCCGCCAACCACAGCACCAGGTTCAGTCATGGCACGAGCCTCTGCACCGCCTTACTCCGAACGACGACGACGGTGGCACGACCGACGCGGCGAGTAGAAGAGACACGAGCGCGAGTGCGCGACGACCGCGGCGGCCCCGACGACTGTGGCCAGGCGCGACGACTGGGGCGAACACGGGCAAAGACCTAGCGGCGGCGGCGGCGGCGGCGGCAACAACAACGAAATTTCCGCGCCAAAATCAGCCTCCGAGCCATCCGTCTAGCAACCAGGAAATGGGCCTCTTATTTGGGCTGAGTTTTACGTGTGGGCTGAATAGACTGGCAAAGGGAGAGATTAGTGGCCACCAGCCATGGGATTTTGAATGGATGGCATCCAGCACTACGAAAGTCACCTGTGACTTTTGTTCAGCAAGTCAGAGAATCCAGATTGGTTCATGGTTGCAGTTTTTGAGTAGTTCACCCTTGCATTGTCCGGTGCACTAGACAACCACTAGCATACGAGGTGAATACTCGGAATAGGAGGCATACGGAAGTCGATTCGCATGGCAGCAGAGCCTGACTCTGTGCCCGCTCATGCTGTGCCGGCTTTTGATGTGCACTAGAGTTCCCGACCTTCCGAAAGGTTCTGATAAACAACGATTTGGTCGGAGTCGCGACACAAATCAATCCGGCTTCTTGAACGTGCACGCTCTTGAGCCCCGCAATCGCAGCACCACGTCTCCTCTGGTTATCACCCGTGTCGAAACGCGGGTGACCTCGCCGAGAAGGCTAATCCCTGTTTGCCAATCGAATAACACAAACAAGAACGAGATGGAATACAACCAAAATTACAGATGAATGATTAAGCTCACAAGTTGGGGTCTTACAAACCGATCTAGCGGCGAAACTGTTCTTGACAGATTAATCTAAGCAAAACCCAAAACCTAAAGATAGCGACGGCTACTGATATATGGAGTTTAGGGTCGTGCAAGCACCCCTTGACGCAACCCTAATGGGCTCCAACACGATACACGGGCCAAAGGCCCAAATACGGCGTCGCAGCGCCGGGACAGACTCTGACCGTCAACTTGTTCGGTCAATTCCCAATGACTCATAACGAATTTGGACATGGGACCAGAACCATTGGAAAGGTTATCTTCTTAGCTTTCCATCCATATAAAGAATGCCCCAATCCAAGCACATACGCGACCTGGGCACCCGTTTTAGTGCAGACTGGTCCTGAACTTCGAAACAGACACGAAGTCGACTTGGTTTGGACCTCCACCTTGACTTGAACGTCCTCGCTGATTCTCCACGACTCTAAGTCCCTCTCTAAGTGTTTCCTTGTTCTCTCCATTGTTCCTAATCATAATATAATCATTAGGTAGCAATCTATTCTCAAAACCATATAAAGAAGAACTTAGGAACGAGCTCACCTCTAAATTCAATTGTCGTGCGCGAGCTCTTGTGATTGGACCTTGAATGACCAATGGAGGATTGTTGTGTATATCCGAAGGAACGATGGCCGCATCATCTTTCCTCCTCGAACTATTAGAGCCGCAAGCAACGCAGGCCAGAATTTTGTGGGGAAGAACCGCAAGAACTCTCTGATTGTTTTGAAGTCCTTCATTTAACTCTACGATCAGAAGCCTCGAACTTTCCTTTAAGCGAGCACCAGCACTGTGGAGCTGCAGTGGCCCATGTTATTGCTGCATCTGAATTTATTCCTGATTGCTCCTAAATAATTTTCTGGACTTTGGCAACATTCCATTTTTTTTCCATTTCTCCTCTTCTTCTTGGACAGGTAATCGGTGTTTGAAGTTGTGCAATAATAGATGATGGAAGTCACTTTTAAGCCCAAGCTGAGAACCTGTAATGAGTTTTTATGAGCAAATTCAAACAACGATTCAAGCTGACCACATTAAAAGTCGTTATAAATGGAACTCGAATTCGGGATAAACCAAAATGTGGAATCTGAAACGCAGAGCTCCTGCCTTTGTTTTTAAAAAATGGAATTCGAGAGAACTCACGGGTTTGTGCCGAGGGTGATCTCACATGATTATTTATGAGGAGATTTTCTCTTCTATACAGTATTTTTCTCTTATTAAGTTGTTTTTTGAATTCATTTGAATTCCATTTGTGGGATTGTGGGCTACATGCTGGAGAGCAGAGGGGGAGGCATGTGCGACCGAGCGCGGTTGGTGTCGCGTTAGACCTCCTTAACGGGAGAACGATTGGGCCCCACACAAACGCCGACGCTTTCTTTTTTTTACCGGCGTGGTTTTGTTTTTTTGTTATGTTTATACATCTAAAAGCTGATACACCGAATATTTATACATCCAAAGTTAATATAGGTCAGATTTCGATTTGGATTCTTATTCCGATATGGATACAAATGTTTTTTATAGGGATGCCTGTGTATTTAAAGTTTATACATACAATATATAAAATATCTATATATAATCTTTTTCTGAGACAATTTCTTGTGGTGGAAACTACGCATCTGGCTCGAGTTGAACATATTTTCTCTCCTAAGCCACACCCAAACACTTGCCTGTTAGATCCATGAAGTCTGCTAGAACCTACTTGCATAGATATAATTCTCTTTGGTATAAAAAGAGGACTCTATTTTATGTGGCCTTGTTTCACGTAGGTCCAGATCTTATATTAACACTAGATTTAGCGTACGACTCAATTATAATTACTGACTTTTAGTACTAGGGATAAATTAAATATTTTAGCTATATTAAGATATAATCTCGTATAGATACATTGACATGTTATTATATTTTTAGGACAGAGGGAGTAGCTTTACTACTGGAGAACTGATCTTTGGTCGGAATCAGACAAACCGGAATAGTCCCGGTTCGAATATGAACCGGGGCTAAAGATCAACTTTAGTCCCGGTTAAAAAAGGCAACGGGTCGCGATGATCTTTAGTCCCGGTTCACACACCCACCGGCCCTGTCAGGCTGGTGTTAGGGGGGCGGGGATCTTTAGTCCCGGTTGGTGTAATCAACCGGAACTAAACATCCTCAATTTAGTCCCGGTTGGTAACACAAACCGGGACTAAAGATAATTTAGATCTATAGTCCCGGTTAGTGTTATTAACCGGGACTATAGTGATCCACCTTTTTATACTTCTTCTTCCTCCTCCAGCCCGAGCCATTGCTGCCAAGAGGAGGAGGAAGAAGGGAAGTGCTGCCAAAATTTTTGATAAATTTGTTTTGGTGATAATATACAAATCAGAGAGATCGAAAAGGTTAGCAAATCCATTCTCTAATAATGTATGCTTAGCATATTGCATTTATAACTTTGTTTCTATAAAATAGTTTCTCCATAAAGGTTTATGCAAAATGATGAGAGAGAAAATATGTTAGGCAAAATTAGGTTGATTTTGAAATTAGAAAATTTGGATAATGATGTTAGGCAAAATATGTTAGGCAAAATTAGAATATTTTCACCATTCTCTTTTCTAGAAATTAGTTTCACTTTGAATAATGATGTTTTAAATTTTTGTATGATTATTTAATTAGTTTCGAGAATGTGGATTTCGTTAGTAACATTGGACTATTTGATGTCTAGATGGATTGACAATGGATGTACACCGCGGACCGACGGTCGAAAGAGTTTATTGAAGGCGTGCATTATTTTTTGAAGGTGGCCAATGCTAACAAGTACAAGGGTTTCATGTGTTGTCCATGCAAAAAGTGCAGTAACCGAAAGGAGTATTCATCATCAAGAACTATTCATGCGCACTTGTTTGAGTCTGGATTCATGCCTGGATATAATTGTTGGACCTCGCACGGAGAGCTAGGGGTTACAATGGAAGAAGATGAAGTAGAAGACGAGAATATTCCGGGCTGGGCTCATCAATACGGTGGATTTGACGAAAATCCGGAAGGCGAGGCGGACGGAGCTGTTCAAGATAACGTCGCTGTAGATGACCTTGGTCAAATGTTGCGGGACGTAAAGGACGGCTGCGAAAGTGAGAATGAGGTCCAAAAATTGGACCGTATGTTAGCAGACCACAAAACTTCGCTGTACCCAGGTTGCGAACAGGGGCACAAAAAATTGGGTACGACGCTAGAATTCTTACAATGGAAGGCAAAAAATGGTGTGAGTGACAAGGCATTTGGCGAGTTATTGAAACTCGTCAAGAACATTCTTCCGGAGGGAAACGAGTTGCCCGAAACAACGTACGAAGCTAAGAAGGTGGTATGTCCTCTAGGACTAGAAGTACATAAGATACATGCATGTCCGAACGATTGTATCCTCTATCGCGGTGAGGAGTACGAGAACCTAGAAGCATGCCCGGTTTGTAAAGCACTACGATACAAGATTAGACGAGATGATCAATGTGATGTTGACGGACAGCCTTCGAAGAAGAGAGTTCCTGCTAAGGTGATGTGGTATTTCCCTATAATACCACGGCTCAAGCGTTTGTTCAGGAACAAAGAGCATGCTAGCATGATGCGCTGGCACGCAGAAGAACGTCAACAAGACGGGATGCTGAGACACCCCGCCGACGGGTCGCAGTGGCGAAACATCAACAGAACATTTCCAGACTTTGGAGACGATACCCAAAACGTAAGGTTCGGTTTAAGTACAGATGGCATGAATCCATTTGGAGAGATGAGCAGCGGCCATAGCACTTGGCCTGTTACCATGTGTATCTACAATCTTCCCCCTTGGCTATGCATGAAGCGAAAGTACATCATGATGCCAATTATCATTCAAGGCCCAAAGCAACCTGGTAACGACATTGATGTGTACCTAAGACCATTGGTTGAGGATCTGCTTCTGCTGTGGAACAAAGAAGGTGTCTCCATGTGGGACGAGGACAAACAGGAGCAATTTAACCTGCGAGCGTTGTTGTTCATGACCATTAACGATTGGCCTGCACTTAGCAACCTATCCGGACAGTCAAACAAAGGGTACATGGCTTGCACCCATTGCATGGATGAAACTGAAAGTACGTATCTGAAACTCTGTAGGAAGGTTGTTTCCATGGGCCATCGTCGATTCCTTGTTGCAACCCATCCTGTACGGAAAAAAGGCAAGCATTTCGAACAGAAGGCAGACCACCGTACTAAGCCTAAACATCACAATGGAAAAACCGTGTTTGCTATGGTGAAAGATCTGAAAGTAGTATTTGAAAAGGGACCTGGCAGCCAACCTATAGAGAGCGAAGATGGTCACGCGACGATGTGGAAGAAGAAGTCTATTTTTTGGGAGTTACCCTATTGGGAAGTCTTAGATGTCTGGCACGCGATCGACGTGATGCACCTCACTAAGAATCTTTGCGTCAACCTGTCAGGCTTCCTAGGTGTATATGGGAAGTCAAAAGATACACTTGAAGCACGTAATGATCTCAAGCATATGCAACAACGCGAGGACCTTCACCCGGAACCGAAGGATAAAGTAAGTCATTACTTGAGTCCTGCAAGCTACACCCTGAGCAAGGAGGAGAAGGAAAGTATGTTTGAATGCCTGGAGAGCATCAAGGTACTGTCTGGATACTCCTCGAACATAAAGAGAATAATAAGCATGAAGGAAAAGAAATTCACAAACCTAAAGTCTCATGACTGTCATGTGTTGATGACACAACTGCTTCCTGTTATAATTCGTGGTATCCTTCCTGATAATGCAAATTATTTATAATGTATTGAAGGCCATGCAATGTTTGTGTTTTTTATTACTACAATTATGTAAGAAAAACTATGACATAGGTTGTTGTATGGACGACGCAAATTATTTATAATGTATTGAAAGCCATGTAATGTTTGTGTTTTTTAGTACTACAATTATATATGTAAAGAAAGAGGAGACCTTTGCTCTATCTCCTTCTTCCTCTTCCCGGGGCCCTGTAACATCCTGAAATTTCGACTTTGGAATACGAAATTAAAAATTCAGAATAACCAAAAATCTTTTTCAAAATACATTCATGCCTGAATTAATTTAATTCGATCTGTCGTTTTTTGTTTATACGTGGGCTAATAGACAAACGTCTGAGGATATGTCGGTATTTTATTTCAAATAATTATTTATTCAAGGAACTATGATTTGCATATGCCGATTATTTTCGAAACACAAAAACCCTCGAGCATATTTAATTTATAAATAAAGCTATATATCTATATGTATCACTATTTTGGATAAAACCCATTAAGGGATAATTTATTAAAACAAATACCGTTCCACTAAAGAAATAGCTTTGATTATTTCGTATGAACCTTTATATAGAGTGATAAGCTTTTGTAAATTATTTGCAAAATAATGTCTATTGGTAAAGTATTTACTAGAAACCTTAATTGCGAAATATAAATTCCTAATAGGCTATTTTCAAAAATATGACCTCCTCACACAAAGTCTAGTCCTAGGCATAATTTTAGTTTGCTTGTTAATTGTTTATTTGTGTGTGTCTAGAATCTGTGCCAAAGATCCCAATTAATTATTTCCTTGTAGACTCACACTTCTCTTCCCTCCAAAATATCTTTCCAAATAATTTTCCTTCTATCCAGAGATCCTAGCAATATTTCTTCTGGAATCCTACCGCCAACAAATATTTTTGTGCAGATACATATCAAAATTCGACGGCCATTTCTCTCATCGAATTTAATCGTGAACCGATGGAACCTTCTCGTCGAATTTAATCGTGAACCGATGGAACCTGCAGAAGCCGAATTTTTCCTCCAGTCATCTTTTCTCCAAATAAAATCTTCGTGTTTGGATTTTGGAATCCGAAATGCGTCCTAAATCGCTCGTCCAATTTTTACCAGTTCTAAATTATTTTGCTTCCTACTCACTCCATTCATTGCAAGCCAAAATACTTATCTACCTCCCTGTATACACAGAACAACAACAAGCAAATTTATTTTTCCAACACACAAGGCATAGCAACAAGCGAACTCTATTACACTCACAGCATGCATGCATGCACACGTTCTTTAGCTCTTTATTTCCTGAGCTCCCTGCAAATCGGAGATTAGGCACCGTCCTGCACTGTACACTAAGCATAGTTAGGCACCGTCGCCGCCTTCTCCGCCAAGCATGCGACCATCTCTGCACACGGTCCAGTGCGCCATGGCACCGCGACGAGCTTGCCGGTGTCAAGCGTCCACACCGAAAGCAAACGCCGAGTCCATGCCGTCCTCCATCGACCACCGTCCACCGTCCTCGCCCCTGTGCGGCCCTGCCATTGGCGTCAGCCGGACAGAGCATTCGGCCCCGCTCGGCAGAGCAGCCTTCGTCGTCATCCGCCGGCCGCGACGGCTATAAAAGCCGTCCTTCTCGCTCACTGTTGCCGTCACCACGACCGGCCGAGTCGGCGCCATCACTGGCCGGCCAGGCCAAGCCGTCG